>VZTF01003267.1:2407506-2543447 GCA_013397755.1 Cnemophilus loriae
CCGGGACCGCCGCCTCCCGCGGGCGCGCACAAAGCCGAAGCCGCCGCGCTGCCCAGCAGGTAAGGAGCCGCCGCCGCCGCCGAGTTCGCTCGAGTTCGGGCGCGTCCCCGCGCAGACTTTGAAACAGCTCGAGCGGTGGCTCGCACTCGGAGTGTGCGGTCGGCAGCGTTTGCGTGGGGCTCGCTGTGTGCGGCAGAGAGCTAACACAACTCAGCCGGGTGTGCACCGGTGTCTGTGAACAGCCAAAATAGCCATGCTTGCGTTACAAATGCCAGTCGGTGACCTGCGTTAAACGAGCCTCGGACGGTCCGTCCAGCCCGTGAATTTAATCTGTTAGACACCCAAATAATACGGCATTTGTCTAGTCAAGAGGTATTTGTAAATAGCGAGGAACGGGCAGGGCTCCGTGCTGGGCTGCCCCTATTTACATCGCGGCATGCCCGTGTTTGCCTTCCCACCCGCCCGGGGCTTTACCTTGCTCTTTGTTAGTTACAGTCAAGCCTAAACTGGCCGTCTTCAGCAAGTCTGTAACTCTGCCGGGTGCTGCAGCAAAGATCGCGGCGAGGCAGGGAAGAGTGACATCTACTCTCGTTTCTGATGTGGCAAAGTCGATGAATTGTTAAGATCTCAGACCAGCTCACTTTATTGGGGTGTATTTGGGACAAGCGTTACATAATGTATGTGTGGTATGTGGATATAATGTGTGCTGGAGCTTTCCTATCGAGTACGTTTTATCTCTTTGATTTGCATAAAATAATCATATGTTTCCATTATAAGCCACTCTTTGGTTGTTTGTAACTTTAACAAGGTGGGAACAGTGACCCGTAAAAGGCTTAGATTCAATATGCTGTTGCCCCAGAAGTTTTCTGGGATTTTTGGCATGTAGCCTGAAACCATAGAAGAAATGCTTTTACAAGAAGCCAGTTCTTTTTTCTTTAAACTCTGTGCAGATAGTTGCTACAGGGTTTGGTTATTCCAAAAGCACTGTTACATGCTGCAGTTCTTCAGAGTTTGGAAAAATATACAAATAAAATGGCTCCCCCCCCAAAAATCACAAGTCACCACCTGCCAACCTCCGTATTATGAGAGGAAATACATCTTTTCGGGGAGAGATATGAGGGGAGGCAGTCCCAGCAGAGACTACCTTCTCGTTATCCAGCTGAGAATGTCCCATCAAATATGAGTGACAAAATACAGATTAAACAGCTTTTGCTCTTGGCCTCTGGGGGTTTTGTTGCTGACATCTAGTACTTGTTACATGGTATAAAATAGAACGTGTGTTGATATTATAGTAATGAAAATAAGCTTTAGGACCTGTTCTGTTATGGGCAGTACTTGAACTCTTTCTGGTATCTTTAGAAGGCTGTGCCAGAGTTGGTTACAGACAGAGGGCACTTGTGTATATCTCATGGGTCATAATACAAAACCTGGGAGCTTTGCAAACTTATGGGCTGAAGCACAGTCCATCAGCTAAAAGGTAGTCCCTAAAATCTGTGGCAGAGCTTGTGAGCCATCAGTTCTGCCAACGCATTTGTGTGCGAGAAGCTGTAAAGCATGACTGTCTTGATGCATCCTCAGGGAATCCAGTGGTGCAGACCAAGGCCACAGCGAGGGCTGCTGGGCTGATCTCTGTACTGAGCAAACTGAGCTTTTGTATGTACATTATATTTACAGTTTTACACGTGCCTTTTAAATGTTTCTGTAATAGCAGAAGTAGCTTTGGCGCAGCATTGCTCATGAAGGTTAATTAGCAACCGGTGTTAGTACTAATGACTGACTTTTCTCCTGGTCGTTCTCGTCCAGCAGAAGCTCATGAGTCAGTTATTGTAACTTAGGTATGGAATGGCTTTCTATGAAATGCATCTACTCTTGTGCACTTAGGAAATTGTTTTGGCCACCAGTGGCAGCCAATCATGGAGAAAGCATTTTATATATATACACACAAATAGAGTTGTGAGCATAGTTCTGGTAACTCTATGGCTTCCTTTTTCTATGTTTATTTAGTTCTGCTGAGCCAATCTGCTGCTCTTTGTTCTGTTTCTCTTCATATGCAGCAAGGCTGTGTTTGATTAATTGTCACTTAAGTAGCTCATTTTAATATGGATTTGCATTTAGCATAGGTATATGCAGTATGAAAAATGTACCTGAACTCCATCTCCTCAACTGGGAGCAAACCCTCAGTTGCAAGGTTTTGTCAGCTGAGGGGGGAATGTATAAACTGCTGGTAGTATACAACAGGTACAAAGTTTTCAGCAGGCAGTGCTGCTCAGTAGCATATAGGTCCTAGTCCTGCAAAGACCCACCCATGTGCTTCAATTCACGTTCACGAATAGTGCCTTTGAAACCATGGGATTTCTTTTATATGCGTAATAATAAACATATATACAAGTCCTTGCAGGAGCCAGGCTATAATACTTAGTATGCAATATATTTGTGCATGTGTATCCAGCTCAGTTGTAAGAAGATTTCAGTAAAGGCTTTATTTTTATGCTGAGCAAATGCCATAAAAGTAGTTTTTATGTCTAAGTCTACCGTGAAGTACAGCATGCCTTAGCCTATTATGCTTTGTGGAGTTCCACTGGAACAGATCCTGATCTTTGAAAATAAAGCAGTACCATGTAGATTTTCCTCCTGTGAGGAGGGAGTATGGTACAAGATTGTGCACAAGATTCTCTGAAGTTTTATGTGGAAAAGTCGGGTTCCTTTTTTAAAATCTACTGGGTTTCTATTCAGAAACTTCATGAAAGCTGCTACCTCCACTTATGAAATTATTAAAAACATGCATTAAAAAGTAATAATGAAAGAGTAGTTCCTAAAGGAATGGAGGTAGACCTGAGCTGAATTCCATATTTGTGGTAAAAGTATGATTTTGGTTTCATTGTCTAACTCCTATTCTCCTGTGCCTGGTGCAGGGGACCTTAAAACTCAGTGGGCACATGCAGCACCACCTCTGGTGGTGCTGGATTCAGTCCATGTCCACAGCAAGTGTAGCCTGTCCGATGGGGTGCCCATGTTCTCCTTAAAGCCTTTTGGTTTGCTGCACTCCTGGAACTGAAGAGGTGATCTGTGACGAGACATGTCACACCCTCTGAAGGAACAGGGCTCTTCACCAATGTGGAGATAGCCCCAGGAGCAGGAACTGCAGTCCATGACTCTTCCCCTTTCCTCTGGGCTGTCGGAGGGAATGATGAGAAATCTGAAATGTGAAAGGAATTAAGGACACAAGATTATGGTGCAGCACAGGCTATGTAAAAAGAAATGCGTATTTGTTCTAAAATGTATTTCCTACCTTATCATGGCCATCTTAATCAGCAGTTGTACATGTTATTCTCAGCTATATGTGAATATCTAAGTGATTATAAATTTAGCTAACATTAAGAAGGTTTTCTGACCAAAGGACTTTTCTGCAGGATGCTGGATATGTGCCATAATGGATGCATGCTGGCTTGGCAAGAAGAGAACACTGACCCCTCTGATGTCCTGTAGCCATTGTGACAGTCTTATTTTCTGCTCATGAAAAGAGTTTAGGTATTGAGCTTTGCTCAAATCAAAGCACATCTTCTGGAAACTGCAGCTCTTCTTCTAATTCTTAATCAGTCTACCTGTCCTTATGACTAAGAATACTTTTTTATTTTGTCAGTAACAATGTAAACCTAAAATTACATTATGTGATGTATAAACACCTCTGAAAAGAGGGTGGTGAACATGTATGTTGGTGATCTAATAAACTATATGAATGATGGTGTGCCAAAACTTGCTAATGATGCAAAAGTATTTGGATTAGGCAAGATTGAAGAAGACTGAGAAATTGTAAAGGGAATCCAAGAAAGCTGGGTGAAAGGGAAGCATAGCAGATGATGCTGATAAATTCAAGAATATGCATGTTAGATGGAATAATCAAATTACTTGTTCGTGTTACTGGATTTTAAATTAACTATATTCAGGTGAAGAGGAAGATTTCAACAATGTTTCATTTGAATTTGTGCGCCTTCTTAATGCTTAGTGTTGGACAGAAGAAAAATGCCACAGTTGTTTTGCAATATTATGTTAATGACACAAAGGATGTTATTAAACTGATGCTCAGATTCACCTGGAATAATCAATTTGTGATCTCCTATCAAAGGAGAGTGATTGAAAAATATTCATGTGAAGTTGAACTGAAAATATTAATGTAACACTGTTTCAAGGGGTCAGTTAGAGGAGACAGGATGTATATGTGCAAAATAGTGCTTGGCCATTACCCTTTGATACAATGACTTGTTATAGGGAGTAGCTGGAAAGATAATGTGTATAATACTCCTGAATCACCATTTCTGGTGTGTACCACCAAAGGAGATCATTCAACCCAACAGCCTGGTAGGGTGAACACGATAAATGAACTGTTCTTGGGATGGGAAGATCAGTCACAACTACAATAAAGGGATGTTAACTGTACTGCTCTAGGGTGTAAATCAGCCCTATCTGACAGGGATTGAGAAATTTCTCTTAGGACAGATGATGCTATATGTGCCTGTTTTAGTTTTTTTTATGTTTTCTTGCAGGGTAGGCTGCTGTTAGAAGCAGGATATTGGCTGATGATTAGACTCACTATAGTAATTTAGTTTCTTTATTGTACTGTGAATGATGCTGATTTTAACTGCATATTCATGCGGGGGTAATTGAAAGATTAATTTGTTTGCATATGTTTAGGTTTCATGGAAAGTATGTCTTGGACTTTAACACATTCAAGTTTGATGATTTAACTTATTGAGACGTGCTCTGCTGTGGCCTGGGCTGGCATAGAGAAGGACAGCAGGGATGGTTGGGCTTCATTTAAAAGGCAGATAACACTGGTATCTGTAATTAATCAATTTAGTTATGGTTTCTAGTATGTTTTCTGATGGACAAAGGGTGTTTTTTAATTTGGGTAGTTAATATAAATAGTTTTGATTTCTGTAACAGAATGATGGTTCTGTGTCTGACTGTGAGAAGCACAAGGACAAGTTTATGGAGGTAACTGCATCTTTTGCAGCTCAGTGGGTGTTTCAAAGAAAATATTGTCAAAGCAGTAGTGTACCAACACCATGGAATTCTTGCATATCTATAGACTGGGGAAAAGATTGATTTAGTAGCAGGCATTGTGATTGATCTAACAATCAACACCTCATGTTAACAGATTAGTGTATGTAGTGTATAACATAGGTAAGAATTGTCTGTAGAAGTTTCAGAAAATTATTCTATAGTGTAAAGAATAAAAAGCCAGGACTTGTGCAATTTTTAGGTGGTCTAACCAGCCAGAATGAGCTGTCTTACAGGCTGCCTGGCACCTATCTGCAAAATAAAATGTGGACTGACTTTGACTTCCCTGTTGAAAAGGCTGAAGCTGTTGTGAAGGCAGCCTTGCACTGCTTTTTGAACTTAGAAAATAAAGTTTATGGAAAGGCTCTCATTTGTAAAGGTGGATAAAAGTAACGTCCTCTCTTGGGATATCCTTTGACCATTAGGCTGGATTCAAAGCATATCTCTCCGAAGGACAAAGGGTAGGTCCTTAGTCCAGGAGAAGTTGGCAGTGTAGAAGCAGGAGGTTACCAGTAGTTGTTTTAACTTGTGTTTGTGAAATTCTTTCTTGTTTTTACAACTGAGAAAATAGTTTGCATTCCTAAGGTTTTTGAGATTAGCTCTTATCATGGAACTCCCTCTTTTGAGAGGAGGCATTCAGTACCTTGTAGATAAAATGCCTTTAGGTTTTTATTGTTGATGATAATTAAGCCAGGTTTTTGGACAAGCCTGGGCAAAATCAGGGGACTTTGCCAATCAGAGATTCAGCAGATGGAAGCCAGATCCTATTTTTGATGTCTATCACTGATGCCATTTTTATTTTGACCTCTTCTCGAAGGACTTTCATTTGTCCTTTCAGTGCAAAATGTATCCTTTTGGTAGTGGAAACCCTGCATTTTCTGGGTATGTGATATGCAGTGCTTATCTCAGGTGCTTTGAAAGGGAGACAGTGTGTAAAGGAATTTCTACATGAAACATTGTGCCTGTTGTTTACCAGGACAGAGGGAGAGGAGAGGGAAAAGCAATATATTTAGTGGCTTAATTTGCCCTGCGCTGAGGTGAAGTGAAACTTCTGATGCCTTCAGAGGGAGCAGGCCTTGAAAGTCCTACCTCAAACATAGAAAAGAGGCATTTCAGAGGAAATCTGACTTCTCCCTTTAGAACTTTGCGAAATGCCCAGTGTGAACAGACCTGCCTCAGGGAGAAAAACCCTGACGAGCTTTGGGGATGGCAGGAATTTATTTCAAAAGTCCTGGAAAACAGACATCTGAAATGATAGTAATTTTTCTTTTATTTTTCTTGTTTTTCCTAGTTTGGCATACTTTAAGAGCTACTGAGTAGAATTGATGTCTATTTACATTCTTCATAGCATTGTGAAGATTCAGCCTGTTTAGGAAAATGCTTTGGTCAGCTTACCAGATAAAGACATTGGCTGCAAATTGAAGGGGATGGCTGGTGCAGTCTGCTGCTGGTAGACAGAAATATTGACTTCAGAGCTCTGGCAGTTTCAGAATGGAGGGTGGACAGGGCAAGTTTCTGCTTGTGAATAAATCAACTCACACAGACGTATTTGAGTAAAGGTCCTGTGAGTCCTTCCATCTCTGCCAAGACTGTTCTGTGACAGCAGAGGAAGTTAAGTCACAGTATTGATGTACTGCTGCTCCCCACTTTGTTGTGGTTCTTTTTGGGAGCAAAGAAAGGCAATGACAGGGGTTTTTTGCAAGTTCTCTTCCATGTATCCGTGTTCCCCTTCTTAGCTTGGTGCCCCAAAATACATCTGTGTGTCGTTAGAAATTTTGTTTGTAAAACAGAACTGAAATATTGCAGGAGAGCGTTATTGATGTGGGTTAATATTTAGCATCCAAATGGTAAGTATGTTGATTGCTAGCAATTTCGCTTCCATTTTTTTATTATCATTCTTTGTGACAAGGGGAAATAAAAGCTGCCATTTAAAGATGAAGGTTATTTTAAATTTTTGCATATTTTAGGGCTTTTGCTATGCAGTTTAATGTTGCATGCTGCTTAACATTATCTACAGAGAAGTGTTTAAATACATTGTTGTATATGGGGAGATACATTTAAATTCATAAGTAATGTTTTTGAATTCCTTTCTGTATTGTAGAATGTACTCAGAAATTTACAAATAAGAAAAGACAAAATACCTGTCTTGAATTACAGTCTAAGGAAGAGGAGAAGAAATGGTTTGGTGCAATAGGCAATGGTGTGTTGGGGAGTGCTGGCATATATTATAAGGATTTTGGTTTCTTTGGTCATAGCCTACCCTCTGAAGCTGGTTCACCTCTTGAAAGTTTTTCTGGTTTCTGCATTTGGTTGGGAAATTGCCGTGTGCATTTGAATATGCAAATTCAGAAATGCAGATTTATGGTTCAGTAATTGAGACAGTTGTTTTGGAAGAAAATTACTGATACCACCTCAGGACCTGCCTGACTTTGTGAAGAAGTAAGGAGAATGCAGTAGCTTGGGGTACAAGATCTTCTCTGCCTGCTTAATGTTAGTTTGGCTCTAGCTGCTCTTGTTCCCTGCTGCTGATGTAGTAACCTAAAACTGTTGGTCACCGAGCAGCTGTGAGTTCTTGTAGTGTACATTTGCATATAAATTTTCACTGCTGAGAGGGTAAATTATTACTGTGGATAGGCTGAGCTTTCAAAACCTTGTCAAACAATGGCCCGGTTGTTTCTTTTGATGTATAAATGAGTTTATCCAGAGAGACTGATGTAGTCTTACAGTTTTTCCTTGAACCTGACTTAAATATGAAGACTGCCACCCATGCACTAATTAATCTGTCAAAACATCTGACAAGGGGTGGGTGCACATTGGAGACATTTAGTAATTTTGTCTATTAGTCAATAATGTCAACTTTGGTTGACGTTATACAATGTTTCTTACCTACTTTTGTATTTTCAGCTTGCGTTACAGCAGAATTTTGTTAACATGTGGCTTAACTTTCATGTTAGCTTTGTGTGGTCAGTGTCCTTGACAAGTACCACTAGTTCTCTGCATAGAGCCGTGAAATTCTGCATTTCCTACCCCCCGTACATTCAGCAATACACTGAAATGCTCATGACTGACTGGATTATGAGCTGGTGATAATACATGTGAATCTCCTCTTCTCTGCATGTGAATCTGTTCAATAAAAGGGGCATTCAGCTAACTTCAGGTAACATTGTCCACTCTTAAGTGCCACTTAATTTTGCTTTCTCTGCTCTCTTTAATAGTGTGGATTTGTAGAGTAATTTATTTTTTTACTTGGCATGGAATCAGAGCAAATGCATTTGTCAGTCTCTTCGTGCTGCATGTTGCAATCAGAGAGCAGCAGATGATAGGACAATGACAGGGAAGGATATCCTCCATTATTCCAATATTTTCTTATGATTAAGAAAACAGGTTTGTGCATGTTTATCTCAAGAAGGCTTTTTGCCACAACCTGAGCGCCCCGTGGCCATGGTTTTGAAAGCAGAACATGTTAATTTTGTGTGAATGAAAATAAAATAACATTTAAAACTTCCATGTTGGAAAAGACCCTTTGGTAATACAGTTAATAAAATAATTTTATAATTTCAACGCAGAATCTAGAGTGTTTATTAGGAAAACTTCCCAAAAATAGGCTCTATGATTTATAGTATCAGTTTCTTAGGAATAGTTTGGTTGTGGGAACTGTGTTAAAAGAAGGCTCAACAGTCCACTGAAGCATTCACTGAAGAGTCAAAGTCTGTCAGAAAAATGGAGAAGGTTCTGGCTTTGTAATCAAAGAGGTTACTTTCTTCATGGTGGTTTGAAATAATAAAGTGTTTTTTAATTTAAAATCCTGTGATACTAGCTCCAGTAGTTGCTATTTTTCGCAGTTCTTTTAGGGATGAAGATGAATTGGGTTACTGAACTTGGGAAAAAATCAGGGTTTTTTTTGTTGTTTTGTGGTTTTTTTGGTTTTTGGTTTTTTTTGCTTAAGCATTTGAACCCAGTTTTTACCTAAGGATCTGGTAAAATGGTAGTGTAAAACCAGTCCAGAAATCTTTACGCAAGTACTTTTGGCAATGCAGTGTTTTGGGGCCTTCATGAACACAGTGACCTCCTTTGCAATATTTCATACCTTCATACCTGTACTTTGATACACACTTCATTTGCTTTATCCTGAGGCATTTGACAGGCCCTGAATTCATTTGCCCGTGTGTATTCCTGCCACGCCTGTGGCTCTCTTGAGGTGTGATGGCCAGGAATGTTTCGTGTTGGCCACGCCGGGTGCTTTGTACACCACGTTCCATCAGACATCATTCGACCTGTTCTGTGCAACATGCTCCAAGCAAGGTCCTAAATGCCTCTCATGGAGAACCGGTGTGGATAGGAACTGTTTGGGTGATGACTTAAATGTAGATTTCCTTCACTGTTATCTCACTGAAGTTGTTTTACTGGTATGTGGGGTGATTTTTGTGTATGGCAGTCAAACCTAAAAGAATTTAATCAGGGTAACAAACTGATAGGCCTGGGTATCAAGTGCTAACTGCATGGGAAGGGACTCCACCAAACAGTGCAGAATCTGTTCTGGATGATGTTGTCAGTGATGGCTGTTTAATTAAGTCTTTATGCAGTGATTCCTCTACCCGTTAGGAAAAGAGATTGAGGAGAGCTTGAAATGTTTGTGGGGTTTTTGTAGTTTTGGTTTGTTTTAAAACATAATATATATCTCATCCCCATAATGGTAGAGAAATACAGGAAAGATAAATGAAGTTCATAAAATAACAAAGGCGTATGGGTTTTAAGAGTAGTTCTGTCAACAGATGAAGACCATTAATCCATAGCCTCCTAGATGTGATGCTCTTTATTACAGGCTGTGTTCGATTGCGCTGCGAGCTGTCTATCACCACAAACATTGTGGCATTGTGCATTGGATAAGTGATGTCTAGACATGACCATGAGCTTTGCCTCTGCAGTTTATATGTCTCAAAAGTTAGAAATGTCAGACAATGAAAAGTTCACTTTGTTTTTAGGACACTTTGAAATACTGGAATCAATTATGGTATTTCATTGTAGTATTTGTCTGTATATGCCTTTAAAGACTATGTGTCAAATCTTTCATATTTTCAGTGATTTCTATACTTTCATATCTTCTTGATTTAAGGAATATGGCAATGAATGGTGGTTCTGAAGATCTGCTAGAACTGTGAGCAGAAGAAGTTGTTGAGTGCGTGGAAGCAGTTTGTGTACTAAGTTTGTTCAAACATAGATGCGTTAGCTCATGAACAGTGAGAACTCTACAAGGACGAACTGCAAGGTCAGAGGAAATTAAATACAAAAGAATGCCTGATTGCCATGTCTGCTGAGACTGAGCACTAATTACACTATCCGTGTCCTCCCAGGACCATGATGATGAAAACTGTGTCTTACGTCCTTTGACCAGAATCATAGAGTATCCTGATTTGGAAGGGACCCGCAAGGATCGTGGAGTGCAACTCCTGTCCCTGCACAGGATGAGCCCCAAAATTGCACCATGTGTCTGAGAATGTTGTCCAAACACTTCTTAAATTCTGTCAGTCTCAGTGGATTACAAGGCAGAGGTAACTGAGACTTTGTTAGGTTAAATTCAGCCCTCTTTTGGTGGAGGAACAGCATAATTATCTAAAAGGGGCTCAGAGCCTTGTGCAAGAGAATGCAGTGCAATACACATGGGTTCTAAGATACAGAAGGTTAAGTGTTGCAGTTGGGTACATCCTGGCATTGTAATACACCTTGCTTCATTACGTTGCGTGCCAGGAGAGCGGAAAATTACAACTCAGTTATTCAAGACTGTAGTAAATCTAGTTAATACCTCATACCTCTGACACATCTGTCAGTGTGGTATCGTAATTATTTACCTTGGCACTGTAAGCTCCAGAAAGGAAGTCCAGTTGGTGAGCACTGCATCCCCAAGCCTCTGGCGCGTGCTTGCCGGCCCTGCTGCCACTGGCACAGCTGGCAGCCCTGCTTACCAAACCAGGGCGTTCGTGTGAGCAGAGGTTTGCGGAATCAGGACACCAGTTTGCAACAGGAAATTTCACTTCCAAAGGTGAGTGTGTGAAAGGGGTCAGTAACTCTTGACGGCTTGTACCAAAGTAAATTCTGTTGGAGGATTATTACTTGCCAAGTCAGGTGCTGTGATTTTTTTTTTAAAACAAAAGGCTGTAGCAGTGAGTCTGGTGTGCTTAACCCAAGCTCCTTTAGCATACTTTTTAGCTTGGTCTGGGAATAAGTAAACACCTAAAATAATCTCTGGTTTTGTCATCTCTTTGGTAGTGTGCTTGCTTCCTGTATTATGAAACTTATCGTTAGTTTAGCTGTGTTTAAGCTTCCTGTCTCACCAGGGTTTTTTCCATTATTTTTACAATCTCTTTCAGGAGATACCAGTATCATGTTTCTGTAATAAAGGTTTCACTGAAATTATGAGTTGGGGTTTTTCTTTCCTGTTGTGTTTTTAAATTTTTTCTCTGTCTACTTTCCTTACTTTGTCTGAAATATCTTTCCAACTCTGATACTTTCCCAGTTGTTTTATTTTTTTTTTTAATTTAATGGCAGATGCTATTGTAATAACATGCAGGCCAAGAAAGCATAATACTACTTCTGTGTGCAATTGGTGTGCTTATATAAATGGTAGAAAAAACTCAACAACCTCTTTAGCTGTATCACTACTTAGTCTTGCTCTTGTGGGGAAAGTGCTGTTGTTTAATAGCTGACCCTGCAGTTGTGAACTCTGGCTGAGAAAATAAATGAGATGCACAGTGTCATGTTTGGCTCATCTAGGGTAGAAATGGAATACATAAGTCTGGAAATACATAACCTTTAGTATATTTTCTTACCATTAAGCATGAAAACTGTGGCCACTAAAAATAATGGACTTTGGGGATTTCACATGTGTTCATTTACTTATCAAACCAAAAGGCAAACCTAGACCTGAGGTTTTAAAGCAAAAAGTGGAGCTGAATTTTCAGAACAGTGAGGTAGAAGTCCTTCAGGTCAGTCCAACCTTAATTAGAGCATGGGCAAACATTTTGCCGTTGCTGTGTACTCTGTGCAACCTTCTGCATGTCCCTTATGGTTAAGTCTCATTTCCCACTAATAGATGTCATTTGCTTGCCGGGTGTGTGTTTGCCTATAGTGTTGGGTGAGATTGCACTTTTTAGTGTAAATGAAGACTGGATGTAAAGGTCTTTAGGCTTGTCTTTAGGTTTTACCCTTTTAATTAAACTTTTTTTGGCTTTGCAAATGCAGCTGCTGTCTTGCCAATTGATGTTTCTTTGTGGATTTCATATTAAGTCTTGTGTTTCTGATGTAGAATATACAGTAGATCCTTTTGTGTTCTTTTATCTTCAGTTGTATTACTGATTTTGGTAGTTATCAGGCTAATATATAGATTTTGTCGTATTTTATTTTTGGAGATGCTAACTACTTTCTTGATTCATTGCAAGCTAATTGATACATAAAATGTTCCATGACAGTTTCTTTCTGTGTTCATTGATTCATTTGGTGTATCATCTAGGCTGTTGCTAAATATGCACCTGTAGTGCATTTGTGAGAGTTTTCCCCAGTTTGACACTAGCATTCACATTAATCCACTAACCCAAGTCTCTGTTTTCCTAAGTTTAGCAGCAGTGCTGTGGTATAAATTCTTGATCATGCTTCATAATGATGCTTCTCCTTCGTAGCAACTATCTGTCATTTCATTTATTTGCTTCTGAAAGCTATGTATTATTTTAGTAAATGACATATTTATATTTTGAATTTCTGGCCTATGACCGCAGTGACAAGTAGCCCTTTCCTTTCCCTTGAAAGATAGTTTCAGGCTCATCCTAATTGATTGCTTTCACTCACTTGCTGATGTTGTGCTCTCCATTTGAGCGTCATTGTCTTGATGGTAATTAAACAAAATCCCAATTAAGTCTCCCGCTATACTGGGAAGCAGCTTGCCAGAATTTGACAGTAGAACAAAGGACATTTCATTGACCAATTTCTTCAGAGGGAAATGTCTCAGTGGAGGTCTGTAAAGCAGCACATGCGATTTTAGACACTTTCCAGCTATCATTTTTAAATTATTTTAAATCTGTGACTGAGCCTTCTGCTCTGTTCCAAAGATGTGGCTCAGAACACTACTTGTGTTGGAGAGCTAATTTCCATCCACTGACAATGTGTAAGCCCTCTTGAAACATCATATTTCCAAAGCAGGCAAAGCGAGAGTAAGTAACCTCTTAGCTTCTTGGAGTATTTCAACACAGGGCTTATGATAAAAAGACAGATTAAAATTTTTATTTGTTTATCCAAAATATAAGCTTGTAAATCCCACTTAACTGAAGACATCATAGTTATTACTCTTAATATTTTTGTTTCAGAAGCTATAAACTAGAAGAGTCACTTTAGAACTGGAAAAAGAAGAATGACTTAGAACAATGTTTTTTCCAAACTGAGCCATGCATGGCTGTTGGCATTCATTCTGCTGAGTAAAGTGGCTTGAGAAAGGGGAGGGAACACACAAGATGAAGAGAGAAATTACCCAGAAGAGCCTGCTTTGACAGGACTCTTTAGGATAGTCACAAGACCACTGCCTTACTGCATGAAAACTTGTAAAATGTATGAAAAGAGAATTTCAATTGGGTACCAGCTCTCTCTGTCTCTCTCTTTAACCGTTAACTTTTTTATTTGAATGCCACAGCTCTGTATCACTGTAGATCAAGACCAAGACAATAATTGTCAACAGTTCCAAGTACGTGTGTACATTATTATATTTGATTTCTGCCGAGCCATAAACACTCTTTGTCCTTTGCCTTTTACTAGCTATTGGCTTGGCTGTTCCTTGTGGACAGGAAAGCTGTGTTTAATGCTTTGTAAAGTGGCCATCAGTTCCTTGCTTTTATCTCCATTCAGCATAAATTATTTTCATCAAGGCCACAGAACTGCTCTGGCCAAGATTTGCGGGTGCCGCTTGTGGAGAGCTATTTCAGGATGAAGGCTTAATGTTGCTGTGTCTTTCCTCCCTTTCTCTCATTTCTTCTCTCCTTGAAGAACACTAATCCTGAATGATAGGTGCCCATGGCTGGTCTCCTCCCCTCCTCCATGGCTCATTTCTGTTGTTGGTTTTTTTTTTGGTCATTTTCAGAATTAACCCTCAACTGGATAGGCTGAAGCATATTCTTTTACCCTTAAGCTTGAAAACTTTGTGTATGCTGCCATTGCAATATTTCTAAGGGGAAATTCAGCCTCTAATTATCAAATTAGATGCACATTCTGGTTCTTTGGCATGACTTTACTTCTGCCCATCTGCTAGGTTGGCACTCTGCCCTCTCAGAAAGTAGCCGACTAGTTTCAGCTGAGCAGAGGAGCCAACCAAGGATGGGTTAAGAGAGGCAGCCCACAGAACACTTTATGTTCGATTCCTCTTGCCAAAAGCTCTTCCTGTTTGCAAACAATGTCAGCTTAAGCCCATATGCTCCATTACATGGGATGACATCTGTGGAGACAGATGCGGGGATGGCAATACAAATGACATTTGATAAGGAAGGGCATATGTTATGAAACCAGACACCACTATGAGTTTAAGACCCTGTCTGTGCTGCACGTGCATACGGAAATATAGATTGCTTCTGTATTTCCGTGGGTGAGTACATTAATCAGCCCCAGGGTTGGGCTTTTGAAGTGCATCATTGTTCAAGGTTTGTGCTAGGTGTACCTGCAGTTTGGTGACTTGGTTGTTGCATGTAATTACCTGAGGTCAGTATTTTGCTTCAGTACTCTTTGAATGGTGATATGCATTAGGGGTCCAGTAGTTGCACCGAGTAAAGAAATTGGATAATACCAGTGTAAGAGGAGCCTGTTGTAGCAGAGGATTCTGCTGTGAAATGTCTTTCTGAAGGATTTCAGCGTTACCTTCCAAAAGTCCATTTCAGCGTTTAGAGATAAATTATTTGCGTGTGAATTTTGCATGTCTGCGTAGAAGAGATGTAAAAACCTCTTCCTTTGATGCAGTCTCTTTGCCTCTTTGCTAGATTTTGCTTTTTCACCAGAGGTCAGCTTTGTATCTAAAGCTACTCTTCCTCAAGCACCTCTGCTTTTAGCACCCTTTTTGTGTTCTTCAAATTGCTAAGGCCGATTGAAAAAGTAACAAGCTTTGGTTAAATAGACTTCGCATATAATCAATTTTAACAATTTGAAGAAAAGATTTACATTGAGGAAACACATTCTATTGGTTTACAGCACAAGCAAAAATAAAAAGCTGCAGTATTTGCAATATATGCCTTATCAGCCATATTTGAAGACTATATTTTTAGTATTGGGCTGAATGGAAAACACACTTTTCAAAAAAGATGAACAGGTACTGGCAAAGGGAACTTTTCCATTAAAAATAAAAATAACTCACATGTGGCTATGTTTTTCATATCCTTTTAATGGAATTAATGTTTGTTGTTTACAACCCTGAGAATGTTTTTTGGTGTTTCGTCTGGCTTTTTATTGAAAAGCATTTATCCAAGTGACATAATGTATTTGTTTATTCAGATAATATAGGGCTGTGATAAATAGTTGTAGGTGACTTCTAATTTTTTATTCATAGTGTTTTATTTTTGGTGCATTTCCTGGAATGGTGAAACTCTTTCCTCGGTAACTTAAGGGCAATATTATATTTGCTAGCTAAAAGACCTCCTAAAATGTATGTGGCTGTTAAAGACTTGGACCGAATGTGGTTTGTTGAATTTGCAGTGTTACGGTGGGGAAACCCATCTGGAGGAAGAGGATTTCCTTAATCGTGGTGATACAGTCACTTTCTCTGCACAGCTATTTTTCTGCACTTCCAGAAGGATAATTTCACTTCTAGATTGGATTAGACAAAGGAATTCTCCAAAACATTGAGGAGTGTTAGCTTCTCTTGTTGGGGTTATTAAGAAACTTCAAGCACTTCATTTTCTTATACTTCTTGGTTATTTTATCTGTAATAAAGAGTTAATAGTAATGATGATGATGATATCTGGTTTTTATTCTCCCTGTCCCCTGAATCCTGCAAAGTATTTTTTTCTGTATACTCCGAGGTATTACTCAAGTTGCACTCGTTAGCTCTTTCCTTGAAGTGTCACCACCCAAAAGGTGAAAATAAATGCTTCCCTTTTTCATTTCTAAATTGGTTTAGTAGCTGCAAAATGTGATTCCTGATAACTGTACATAGTGGATGAAGATTCAGTGCAAGTAAAAAGGATTAAATTGTAGAGACTGAGATGTGCACTGGCATTTTTTTTCTCATTGTATTAAACAGCTGAAAATGCAGGTTTTTTTGTTAAATGAGTATTTTTATATTAAATTGCCTGGAATTGCAGAAATACAGTGCTTCTGGTGCATTCAATGCCAGTGTTTTTTATACAGTTTGCAGAAAAATTGGTGTTTCTTTGCAAGAGGTCAAGGATACCCTTATAATTCTCTTGTAAATTTTTTTGGTACAAAAATCCTGGCTTAAGTCTGCAGTGCTTTGTTATCAATGGACCTCTCCACATGTTCATCCACATGTACTTTTTCCTATTGAAGGATTAAAAGCTGCTTTATTTATTTGGTTACGTGATGAATTGTGTTAACCTATTGCCTGTGCAAAGTAGCCAGTGGAAATGGCCTCAAGCTGGACCAGGGGAGGTTCAGGCTGAACATCAGGGAAAATTTCTGCACTGAAAGCATGGGTAAGCATCGTGATGGGCAGGTCGGGGAAGTGGTGGAGTCACCCTCCCTGGAAGTGGAAAACGTCTTGACATTGCACTTACTTAGCTGACATGGTAGTGTTGAGTCAGAGGTTGTATTTGATGATCTTGGAGGTCTTTTCCAACCTTAATGATTCTGTGGCTCTCAGAGATCTGCTGGGAACATGGGGCACTGTGCAAGGTGCTTTAGTAATCAGAATCTTCTCTTCTAATGGGAATTGCTCTTCTTGCCTCCTTCTATTGCTGAGAAGTGTTTTCAGTGTGTTGATTTTTTTCATGCAAGCTCTGATGTTCTGATAGCTGTGGGATCAGTCCAAGCCAGCCCTACAGGCTGTTTGTTGCAGTTTCAGGATCAGCACCCGGAGAGTCATGAGGAAATCTGTCACCTGGTGCTACCAGCCCAGCAGCTGCATGAGACTTCAAACTTCTAGCTTGACATACTGGAGAAATAGTTTTGATTTACAAAGACTCTCCTGTCAGTGCTTATCAAAGGATTTAGATGTTGTGAACTTCCTTAGATAGACCATCTCCAGCAGTGATAGCTTGCTTTGAAAAGACTGTTTGCTTGCTCCTCTGGAACAATAGTGGCAGCTATCTTGAAAGGAGGAGTTGGACAGTTCTGAGATACCATCTGGACCAACTTGGGGATCAAAACAATTCTCTTTTAGAGAAACACTGAAAGGAATTCCAAAACTTGAAGGCTGCCACATCTTGCTAACCAGATGCTCTATGAGTGCTGAATACATTGACACCTGCCAGTAAGGGAAAAACAGTGAGATGTATGGCTTGGTACTGTTTTGAAATGTGCTAAATTAAAATGCCAGGTCTACTTCAAATGGGTAGTACCGTTGAATTTATATTTCTTTAAAAAAATAAAATCATGATGGTGCCTGCATTGTAGTGGCTGAGGAATTGAGAAGTAGAACACTATCAGCAAAAAGCGATTTCCAGAGAATCTTGGAAATTCCATTCCTTTAATTACTTTCTTTACAGAGACGTCTTGCAGCTTATCTCATGGTTGTTACAAGATTCAGAGTGTTTATGGCATTGCATATCTCTCCTAATGATATTAATCCTAACCATGATAACTAATGATATTAATCTTCTGATGCAAGTTTCCCACTACTGTGATCATTTGTGCACAGTGCTTTGGAGGCAGGGGAGAAAAAAATGTCAGCAGCTAGATGTTACTTGGGGAACATGCAAGTTAAACACCTGACATCTGGTGATACCCTCCAAGTATGTGTGGTTGAATGATGGTTAACTGATTGCCGCAGTTAATTAAGACCAAATGTGTCTGAAATGTGAAACACTTTATATTTGAAGGTAGTAAGAAGTTCACTGTAAACACCCATAGTTTACAGACCTTACTACAATATGTATAACTGTCTGCAACCCACTCCCCAGTTGTCCTCAGGAACGGGTTTGTGCATTGTTTGTTGTTGCCAAGCAAGTATTTCTAACATTTTTAATGCACTTTGTAAACGTTGTTGTTAATTGTTTTCTAAGGCTTGAGGGGAATTGCTACACCTGGTTGTTTTCTGGTTGATTCTTTTCCCACACTTTTCTCATGAAGTGACCTGCCCATTTAGAAGTTTCTGTGCTATCCTGATGTAAAACTCTGTCTGGGCTCTGATCATAAGAGCAAAATGCAGATGTTGAACCAAAATTTTTTTATGGTCCACATGTCCACCATGAAAAAGAAAGGTTCAGTCTTCTAGTGCAGACAGTGAGCAGGTAAAAATCATGGTGAGATACATTCTGTAAAATACAGGTGTTGGGAACACACAGGGTAGGGACTGAAGAAGCTCTGACCATCTGATGCAACAGCTAAAGGCACAGGTTTTTATTCATCACGAAGATTCATTTCGCTCTATTGGGTTCTCTGGGAGAACAGAATATCATCTGGTAAGCCTGAAACAACATTGTAAATAATGAATCATTTCAAAATGTGATTATGGTTGTAACGCTGCAGGATGCAGGTTGGGCCGGAGCACTGACAAACAGGCTTGTTGGAGAGGCAGAGTGCCACCTCGCCTCCTGCAGCTGTGTGGTCACTGGCCATTAGTTGTATAAGCAGCTGGTTATTCAAGTGCTTAAATATAGATTGAGGAGCTAAATAGTAAATAGCTATTTGAATGATTGATGTTCCTAGTACAATACTTACGCCAAGATTTACTGTGCAATAGTTGTCTGAGCAAGCAGTAATGATACTATGGATTAAAAAAAAAAAATCAGTGAAAATACAAACAGTGAAATTTTGTGTTGGACTGACTGGCAGTAACTCGTTGCTGGAATGCAAAACAGTAGTCCAAAATTAGTTAAATGTTTATAGATGGATTATTGAAATGATGAAGCTGTGTGGAATGTGGGGTTTTGAAACAACTAATCCTGGGCAGTGCTTATGTTTTGATAGTTTTGTAGATGTTTTTGTATCTTTGGAAGGAGTTATGACCATTGTTTCTGGTATTGTACATACTTAGTGCACAAGCTTTTAGTAAATTACCATTGTTAGACTTGCGTCTTGTTAAACAAACATAGATTGAAACAGATTCCGAGCTGTAAAAACAACCGCTTGCAAGCCAGCTTCTTTGTGCATGTGGGTTATGTATCATTTCCCCTCAGGAATTAACAACATACCTTGAACTTCACTTTTTAATTTGATTGAAAGAGAGAGCCTTGCACACAGAAGAATAAAAACTCTCGGACTCTAATCTCTTAATCTCCATTAAATGCTTGAATGTTTAGCTTTGATAATATATGAAACAAATCTGGTGCTCCGTAACATTTCTGATGTGCATTCCCTTTTTTTGCAGCAAAAAAAGAGAAATCAAAGCAGACATAAAACAATGTACGACAGATGGGTTAGTGTTGGTGAGAGTTAGCCCTTAAGCATGAAGAAATTCTATGCCCCTAACTCTTCCTTCTAATATGCTAGTGGAAAGTAATTTTGGTGGCCTGGTAATTCCTTTGCCAATGTTGGTTTTCTTGCCAGTGAGATCACCATGCACTCTGTGGAGTTCTGTATTAGGCTTTTTGATGCTAGAGAGATGCTTGATTATTGAGGAATAATGTCAAGGAATGGAACTTTTTGGCTCACAACCTTTTGTGGTTGGGGGCAGATCTCCTGAAAAATATGTGGAGCCTTCTTCGTGCTTGGGATCAGGAGCTGGTTGAGATTCAAAATCAGATGACTGAGATGAGAAGGTGCACATAGTGGGCCCAGCTCTAGCACAGCTTTTCCAGCCAAAGAAACAGCTTTACAGAATTAGTGTATGGAAGGGGGAGGAAGTTTTTTCAATCTGTTTTCTTATATACATACTTTTTTCAAAGGCAGATAGTTCTTGGGGTCCTGCAGTATCCAAAATGGAACTTACTTCCCTCCCACCTTCCTCCAGGGTAGCAGGAGAGAACTGAGCCCTGGTTTTGGCACAGACTCACAGGTGAGGTGATCTCCAAACATGTTGTAACTATTCTGCTATAATTAGTCCTAATGCAAGGAGGTTCATCTTCTGGTTTTTAAGTCTCTAGGGCTGGAAGAATGTTTTTTTTGTTGTTGTTGTTGATGATTGGGGGTTTTTTAGAGGGTGCAGTGGTTTCATCTTTCCATTGTATCTCATACAACTAGCATGTTGTGGTTGTCTAAATGTAGGCAAAATATCCATGTTTTAGATGTGCTTTTAGCTCTTAAAGTAGACATCTACGCTTTGTATTGAAGCACTTGGCCCTAAAGTTTTTCCCACCTTTGGAATCTTACACTGGGATTAAAAAAAAAAAAATTGCTTCAGAGGAGGATTGCCTGTCTGAAAAGTCTGCTCCAGAAATGCTTGCAGGGCCTAATCAGAATAAGAAACACAGAAAATACCGGTACTACATGATGTGTGTGGATTAGATTGGCAGGAAACTGGACCATAGTTAACTTCGCTCACGTGTACTGAAAACACACCGAGCCCCACACCCACGCTGTTGGTCTTAGTCTTTAAAGTTTTGTTGGCAAAGCTCTTCCTTTTATGAGTGGGAAAACAAATCATACCCACAGCAGACACAGTTATGCTGGCAAAATGCTCAGTATAGTCTCTGCCAGTTGAATGAAATCCTCTGACGTATGTATTTTATTCCAGTCGAGGAAGAGCCTTGGCTACCTCTTCCCTGCCCACTCATCCTTTCTTTTCCAGCCCAGCAGAAGTGGGAACTGCAGAGATAGCACTGCCTGGTGCAGTCCCTTTTAAGTGTTGGTAAGCCATTAGAAGAAGCTGCTGTCATCTTGGATCTTAATTTGTTTCAGTAGATAAAGTGAAAAATGCTATCAGAGGAGATAGAGAGATCACTTGGAGGCAGAAATTGCATGAGGAGAGTCCTCTGAGGAGTACCAAAGCCTCTGATGAGATTGCTTGGGACTTGTCAACCTTAGTGCACCATCTTCACTTTCTCAGTGGCGTGGTTTTGCCTGGAGGCAGCAGTAAACCATCGATATCTCAGTGTGACAGGGAGAAGATCTTGGGGATCTAGGTCTCCCAGGGCTGTCACTGACTGATGCAAGCTATCACCAAGTGGAAGCTACAGTTTTGGAGTGATTTTTTCAATTGTTTGTTTGTTTTCTTTTTGTAAGAAGGAAAAGTTGCATGCTTTTTTTTGCATGTCACCAGCTGCTCATGGAAGATAAGAAATTGCAGCAGCCAAAGCTTTAGATTTATTGCTGTGGCCAATTTCCTGTTATTTTTAATAGGATACGGCCCCTCCACTTCTAAACTCGTGAGCTGTATCAAAGGGACTGTATCGTGTTTCAAACCACTCTGTCAGGTCCTGAACACACAAACAGGGTTCTGGCTTCCCATGCAACGTTATAGCTGGGTTAGATATTTTTTATCTGTGTGTACATCCACGGACAAGTTTCAACTCCTCGTTATGGGGGTTTTTAGGAACTTTTGTTTGGTTTATTTTCGAGTCATATTGTTTGAAAAGAAGAATTTGTGTCGAGGTTTGCTCAGCACAGGGAGTGGGAAGCAAGGACTACCTGGTTGTCAGGGCACCTCTGGCTCAGCATGGGTCACTGCTTGGGTCAGAAATTAGGGAATTCCTGCCTGGCTGCTGTGAGAGAGATTCAGCCTCTTCACAGTGCCTGAGTGGCTGGAGCAGGGGGAGGAAATCTGGCGGGTAAACTTTTAACAGATAAAATTTGGGTTAAAAAACAAGGTTTTAAAAGAGGGAAATGTGTTGTGTATCACTGTTTTCTCTTGATTAATTTTATTTGGATTGTTTTGGCTATTTTAATTCAAAAAACATTTTGAACGTTGTAAGTAGTCAAAATATCCCAGTGTTCTCATGTGTGATAAAAATAAGGAAGCAGAAAATTGAGTCAGGCACTAACAAAGAACCGCAGAGAGAGTTAAAGGAGTGAGATCAGTTGGTCTGTATTTAAAAACGACTTTAGTAGGACTTTGAGATGGTGGTGCTAGTTCCCTGCATGGGATCCAGCATAACTTGCTGGATTTATGCAATGCAATTGTAATTTGGCAAGCTAAATTTGTAACTGTAATTGTTCAGTGGCTATTTCTAGACTTTATAGTATATTTCAAAACTGCCCTTTAAAAAATGCGTTGTTACCTTTTTTTCCCTTGCCTTTTGTTTTTTTGTTGGCCTTGGGTGTTTACTGTGTCCTTAGACCGTCTACGTAAATTTTAGTATTAATGAACAATGAGGTTAATTTTAGTTATGTGTATTTTAATGTTTGGGGATTTTTTAAACCGAGATGATTGAATTGCAAATTAGATTAAACAGGAGGTGTGTTTCTGGACAATATTTTATTGAATTTAAGGCCAGGGAGATATATTTCTTAGGATTTAGCATTATCAATGTCTCCATTTGAACAATGAATTTTTTGTTTTCATTTTTAGAAAATCACAAGCCCTATTGTACTTTTGACATTATGATAATTCAATTATTTTTTCTTTCTCTGTCCTTCTGGATAATATTCTTTTGCCTTCTGGTAATGATATTGTTAACAAATGAAGCCAAGCATTTAGGATCATCCCAAGATTGCAAATTTGATTTCTGATTGGTACAATCCTGTGGGGAGTTTCTACGAGCAAGAGCTGGGGAAAGAAAACAAATGTAATTTTTAAGCTCAGATGACCTGGGATGTTTCAGTAGGATTCAGCATGCCTTGAGGAGTGGTAAACTTCTGTGCACTGATTCTGGACAAAAAGTCAGAAATGCAAGGCAGGTTTCAATTCTGAAGGTGAGATAGCAATTCTTGTTTTAATGGATCCTAGTTAACAGTATATTTAAAGAATGAAAGTGTTTTATAAATTGCATAATACAACCTGAGGGTATATCTGAATTACAGTGCTTGTTCATGATTGAAACCAGCTAGCTAACTCTGTTGCTATTAGACAGTTTGTAGTTCTGAGGAATAAATTTTTCTAGTAGTGGAGACTAGTGAGTTTTACCTTGGAGACTGCTGCTACCTTTAGCAGCTACCTAAGGTAAATACAGGGACCTTGCCATATCTTGGTTTTGGCATGAATTTTCCAGCACTGGCACTCCATTTGTAAGGAGAGTCTGGCCTTTTGCTTCAGAACCCATAACTTCTAGGGGTTTTATCCATTTTCTCTTTTTAGATGCTTGCCTTTGTTGTTTACTGGGACCTTCTTATTAGAGCACACTGCTTCTGTATGAACATGAATATTTTTCTTTATATTCTTTTACATTTCACATACTGGCTTTTACTGTTTTGTAGTTGCAAGAACTATAGTTTGTGATGAATATGTGCTTGCATGCAATAAAACTATCTATCTCTCCATCTCTATCTACTTCAGATTATAGAAAGAAAAATTGCCCGGTTGAGTTTCCGAAGACTTCTGGCCAAATTCTGTAAGCCAAAACCACAGTGACTTTGGAAAATAAAGTGTATAAATTACAAGCAGACGTTACAGTTGCTTTTATGGAATCATCATAATGCCAATTTCTGTGCTTGCTAACATGACGCAGGGCCTGACAATGGCCGCAAAGGCTCTAAAGGCATCAGCCTTCCCAAAGATTTTCCACTGGAGAAAAATTAGCGTATCAAGCTGGCAGTAAGATGTGATGGCTTTAACTGTAGCCTGTCCATTTCAGATGCAGAGCCCACAAAAGCCTTGTTTTCCTCATAGGCACTTGTCCAACTCAGTCCTTACTACGTTCTGCGCACGTCATATATTGTCATAGCTCCTTTCCATAAGACTTGTAATAACTGTTTCTTTCTTTTTTTCCCCCTGGTGCTGGAGCAGGAGAATTGTTTCTTTCTAAAATTAGATATCCATGGATACATATAATATTTTTCTCTGTTTAAACTTGGCAGTTTAAATTGCACATGGAAAAGCAAAGTGTGTTCTACTACAGGAAGTCTGCATGTTGTATTCTTCATTTACAGGAGAATGAAATGTTATGTGGGGTGTTTCACTCTTGGTTCTGTAGAAGGAAAACAATACTTATAAAAGTATGTTTATACTGATGTCTATAGCCAGGCTCTTCCTCTGTTTTCATTGTGCAGTATTCAGGGTACCACCCTGTGAAGGGAAGCTAACTATATATGGGATACAGGCACATAATTTTAATACCACTTGAGAGCTTTTAAATAATTCCTGTCTTCTTTTTCCAGCTGAAAGAAGGTGTTGAAACCTCCTCAGCTGCATGGACCATTATTTAATTTACGTCTTCTTGCTTCAACATCTCCCTTCTTTTCTCAAGATCGCAGATAAATTTGTCTTGTCTTAAGATTCCACAGGTAGCTGTAGTAGTGGAAGAAAATTATGTAGTACATTATTACTTTTCTTGTCTGTAAAAGTAGTTAATTTTGTTTTCTAGAACCTCTAGATGCACAAAGACTGTTTCAAGGAAAAGCAAGGTGAGAAACTGGGAGGCTATTTGATGTCTAGGGTTGCGGGCAGGCTTGATTCCAGAATGGGATAATTCGTCTTTCAAACTTTCTGAAACTGCTGTAGTATTTGTGTACAGATGAGAAAAATATATAATTCTCACATCTGTGAGGTACAAGATGATAGCAATATGCAAATGTGAACTTATTTTCATGGAATGGTGTAATTGCTCTCATCTGTTGCCTGGGTAATAACTCACATAAAAAGATGAGCCTGACTCTTGAGAATAGGTAGTGACTAGTTATGTTGGACCTCTCTACTGAAGGAGCTAAAACATAAATTAGGATTGAGGTGGCTTCTAGATTTCTTTTTGATCAGTAATATGAGACCTAGATTTTTGCACATTTTTTAATGTTCAGAACACAAGTTGATGAGTTAGAGTTGCTTTTTACTGGCTCTGCAAAAAAAAATAGAAAATTATGAACTTTGATTGCAGTGGGAAAAAGTGCGGTCTGAATAGGCAAAGGAGTTTAGAAGAAGAATGGTCTTGTAAATTGTGTATGTTACATGAAATTCGTGCCACTCACTGTTTTACTTCTTGAGAACACTTTTAAAACTTACATAAATTGGCTAACAGCTGAAAAGTTTTTTTTTTCACTTTTCTTTCTGCACGGAAAAAATGTTTCCTCTGTATTCTTTGCTTATCTTTGCCAATCTTTTTTCTTTTTCTCCCTACTCTCTCTCCACTTTATGCCAAAG
The DNA here is from genome assembly GCA_013397755.1 of Cnemophilus loriae. NCBI lineage: Eukaryota > Metazoa > Chordata > Aves > Passeriformes > Corvidae > Cnemophilus > Cnemophilus loriae. The sequence goes on from VZTF01003267.1 coordinate 2,432,867, forward strand.
TGATATTTCTTCCCCCCTCTGCAGATTAAATTCTTGCTCTAACTTAAAACTAACTAAACAAATAATGTCTGGGTTCTTTTCCTAGTGTCAGGCTGAGTACTTTCATACATCACAGTAGTGAGGGGGTGCTATTTGAGTCTTACTTATTTAGCCCAGTGACCTGAAGAAGGTTCCTGCAATATGAACTTGGTCTTTTGGCTCTACTAGTTTATATTTTGAATTTCCACTGTGAAAACATGGCAGCAGATTTTGTGCTGCCCTTGTCACTGTCAGAAGACATATATCTGCCAGGGCATACATCCTACTGCCAATTAAAATGTTTGGTTTACTGGAGTGTTTAGAGATAGAAACAAAAGATTTTGAAATTTGTTCGTTGTCAGTAGCGGGTTAGTTTTTCTTCAAAACTACACTTTTTCTGCTTTTTCTTGATATAATCATAATGTTTATGCTTGGATATTTTGCAGCATTAATTTTCTAATTGAATTGTAGGCTTTGTGATTCTAATAGCTTCATATTATTTTTGGCAAAAACTGTAACATTAAGGGTTAGCTTTTTTTTACTTTGACAAGATTATATATCAAAGCTTAGGAAAAAGACTGAAAAAATGTGGCAGCTTCGTTTGGGGTATGTAATCAATGGTTGCCAATGAAAACTGATGTTATGAAATCCCATAAGGATATGATCATATTCCATCAAATCTTCTTGTCTTGTGACCAAAGAGAAACATGAAGGTGTACGAGTATTCATTAAGCACATTTCATGTTTCTTGTTTCCAGAAACTTTATAAAAATAGCCAGGTGTAATAACAATAAATTCATTTTTCTTAGGAGGATATCCGGAAGTTGACATGCCAGTATATGACTTTGAACTCTAGCCCTACTGAAAAATGGAGGTTGTTTTGAAGACAGCCCTTCAGAAGGATTCTCCTATTTATGCTGTGTAAATGCCTGCGTTATATTTAGGCACTGAAAATGCTTCTGGACTGAGTGTCCTGTATTCTGTGGTGGGGGGAGTGGCTGGGGAAGATATGAGCTGTTCTGTCTTTCACGAGGATTCTTAAAACTCTTTTCCAGTGATCCTGTTCCCTCTTAGAGAGTCATGGCTGAACCGTGCTGCCTCCTGTCACCCTCCCACAAGAGCAGGTTGTAAACCCTCCTTATGCTGAAGTGCAGGGCAGTGGTTTGTACTGCAACCACAGCTTTTATTTAGCTGGAGGGGAACGCTTTAATTCTGTCACAACTGGGCTGGTTACCTTCCAAACCAAAGCAAGGCAACATCACCTCTTGATGATGTCTACTGTGTGGCGGGCTTGGTTTCGTCTTTTTTTACCTTCTTGAGTAGATCCAGTATGAAACTGGAAATGGAGAATTAAAGGTCTTGAGTCAAATTTTGTATTTTCATTATAGTCTATCACTATAAAGAGGAAAGAGCAGAGCTGGTCCTATCTCTGAATCACACTTCACAGTGATAGACAATAAATTGCAGGAATTTCTCATTCCTTACTCTGCATGATCTTTGTAATGGCTTTATCTGTCACCTCATCCCGGGCATCAGTTCTGTAAATAATTACCCTGTGACCCTTTGGTCCTTAGTAACTCTTTCAAAAGCACAGCTAATCACTTTATAAAAAAGGCAGGCTGGTTAATTCTTGGCAAGTTTGTCCTGGAGCTTTGCATCTGCAAATGGGAACGCTGAACTTTAGCAGCAATGAATAAATAGCCTGGGTGGAATTGCAGAGCTGTGGCCAGTTGGTGGGGAGCAGTTCCCTTTCCACTGACACTGGTGTCTCGTGTGCAGTAGATGTTGCTGTGAGACAGCATCAGGCATGTTTTGATCTGCTCCATTTTTTTCATCACATACAGCAACTTGCTGTTCCATGATTATAGGAATTTGTGTTAGCACAGGCTTGTCTTTGTGCTAAATTGTTGAATGAAATGCACACTGGTGTCCCATCTTTGTCTGCAGTTTCATTTCTGTTCAGCCTGTTGCCGCTCTGCACTGGTTCTAGAAAGGCTGAAGTTGCAGACGTGTCTCACTCCCACACTGTGTTGGTACAGGTTGGTTGATTTCCCAGGAGTGGTGGCCACACTTAACAGCACTTCAGGAGGCTTGAGTGTCTTCACAGCTGCCAAGGACAGATTTTACTTACTTTTGGTAAGGGCAATCGCGACATCCACACAGCATTGCCTACTTCGCAACAGAACTAGGAATTATGAAATTTAATTTCCTTTTTCTTCAGAGTAGATGGAAATATAAGGTTTCTTGCTATCCCTCTCACAGTTTGTGGGCTTGCTGTGCTAAATCGTTTAGCTCCTTTAAGACATGAGTGCAATCTGTAGTCCATGTCCACGTTAAGCCACAGAGGAATGTGAATATCAGGCTTCAAGTCAGAGAAATGAAATGCTTCCAACTTGCTAACCAGAGACAGGATTACAGGGAGGGCTGTACCATATGGGCTTTCTCCACTTTTTATTTTTGTTCCTTGTTTCTTCTCTTGCTTCTCTCTGTGTTGCAGTTAAACTGAGTGTCTTAGGGATACCTCGTCGCCTTAGACTTCTGCAAGTCCAGTTGTGCGATAACAAACAAGATAACATGGTGCATACAGAGAGACTGTTTAATTATTATTTATTTCACTCCACCTTCTTCTCTTTCGGTGTTTAGGTTTTGTATGTAGAAGAAAATAAACTTTCATAACCTATATATAGTATTTTTCTTTGCCTGCATTCAGGCAGAGCTTCAATGGCCACTGCAGTGGATCCAGTGGATCAAAGGCCTATTTGTGCCACTTTGATATGAACATACACTAAATACACCTACCTGTGGTTGTAAAGAAGGTGTTTTAATTTTGTGCTAGTCATGTTTAGATCTAGGCTATTTTAATAAATTGTGCAATTTAAGTTTAGAGTAACCTTGCTTCTTTTCATTTGAGAACTAAAAGTCAGACTAACTCTTGTGTTTCAAAGCTGAATTGCTTTTAAAGAACAGCAAAACAAGAAAATGTTAATGTTCTGTTTTGATGGTTTTTTGTCTCTCTCCATTTTAGTATATGAAGTCTTCATTTTAATATACAGAGTCTACTACACGAGCTACAGAGGGTCACAGGCTTACGAGGCAGTTTTGACCTTTATTGCTCCAATCGTATGCTAAAATATTAACATAAAAATAGATTAATCTGAGGAAGAAATAGAGGTGGTTTATTTTAAAGAAGAATTTCTTTTCAGCTCCTGACAAAGTAAAATTTTCGGCAAAGCAGTTTTTCACGCTGAAGTGTTACAAAGCAACTACCTTCTCTAACAGGGGCGTTTAACAAGAATCAGGCTATAATCTCATTAAAAGCTGATAACCTCAGATATGATTCCAAATAAAGGTGTCACCATATGTTAAAGGGTGAGTATTTTGTCCAGACTTATGGTGAAAGGTTGTAAAGTGATTATCAAAGTACAGTTTGGAAAGGTAAACAAAGAATGGCGTGCCACAGTTTCTAGAATTTATTATAGTGGGTTTGTGTATAAAGCTGAAGCATGTATTTTATCCTCCAAAACTAATACAGTTTTACTAGCCTTCAGCACAAAGCTGTTCTCTTGAGTAGAATTAATGACAAATAATATGGTAGAGGAAATAAGCAGCCAGTGTAAACCAATCTATTACAGCACTGCTGCAACTAAAAAAGGAAAATTATACTTTTGTACAATGAAAGAGTATGAGGTTCCAGTTGGTACAATTTCTTCCTCTATCAATGTAATTAGCAACACTTTTTAGAATACGGTGGAAGGAAACTCCTGATTTTTCTCCCAAGCTCATTTGAAACCTTTTGAAAAACATTCTAGTGCTGAAGAATTAATATTGATGGCTGAAGTAGTGTTTGAGGTATAAGAGTTTTTCTGTTTAAAACTATTAGAAAAAAAAAAGATGTGTTGTTCATAATATCTCAGTTACTATGTGCTATCCAATGCTGTGATTCCCAGGTAATTGTTTTCAAATCTTGTTTATCAATATGATCTGCCACAGAGATGAAGGAAGAATGCAGGGGGCTGCTCACAGAGAGGGGTTCTTTTGTAGCCTTGTAATTCTGAGACACCGGTCAAAGAAGTCAGTCACTTCAAAGAAGGTTCCCCCCTCGCCTCCCCCTTTCTAGCCATAAATCTTACTTCTAAGTATTTTGACTGTTTCAGTCTAGTGTTTAAGCCCACACAGTGGGCACTGGAAAATAATCCTTTAATACAGAAAGAAAAGTACCATTAGCTCATTTCCGGCAGCTCTTCTGTATTTCAGATGAGGTGTTTCGCTGTCGAAACAAATGCAGTTATTCACAGACCGTGGCTGTGTGATTTACATCAAGGCCTATATTCAGTAAAGATAACAGATTTGCTTTCTTCATGCATGCGCCCACAACATAATCCTCCTTTGATATAACTTGAAGGAATTTTTTCAGCATTTTGTAGCATTGATGTTTTAACACATTAAGTAGTGGAGACGCTTTTTTCCATGCAAGTTCAAAAGTTTGTGTTATGATCTTGTGTGAAGTATCTACTTGTGTAACTAAATGTGCCTGGTTGTGGTTTGGGATTGACAGTGTGCATGCTTTTTTAACTTTATTTTTCTTCTCTCTTTCCCCCTTTTCTCTTTTTTCTTCACCTTATCACGCTTGGCTCTCATTGCTTACCTGCAGCCACTTTTCCTCCATTGCATTATCTCTGTTCATTACCTAATACATGAATGAGACTAATTGAGCCTCTCCAGGAGAGTAGACTGTTGTTCTAAACTTCAAGAAACTGAACAAAGTTTTATTCTTACTGTAAGTCTGCAGGTATGGGTCTTGCTTCACTTGATGCCAGTGTCATTACTGACATCAGTGGGAGCAGAACTGGATTTTGTTCCTGCAAGGAAAAGGGCGGGTTGGCAGTTTAGAGTGGCCACCACCTTGTTTACATTTGATATGTTTCAAATTCAGTGCTTCTTGTTGGTCTTTCTCCTCTCTCCCAGTTGTACATATTAAGAAAACATTTTCTTTCCTGGTGGGCCAAGGAATCCACATATGTTGCGATCTCTTTATGTGAAACAAATACCTTTTTGACTTTTGCAAGAGTTGGAGGTAATGTGATATATCTTGGAAATCTGTAGTTATAACCCAGGTTTTCCCAGTTTTCTGTTTATTTGAAAGACTTTACAATCTTCCATATATAGATAGTTATGTATTTTAAAAAGTGAAGAAGAATGGAAGGTACACAAGCATCACCACTAACTAGAAATTGTAAAAGCTCACTTGTATAAGCCATTTTAAAATCAGAAGAAAGGCAGGAGCAGAAATATCACACCTTCATTAAGTGCATAGGACTGTATTTTGCTGCAGTAACACACCTTCCCAGCAGGATCTCAGCTGAGACCAGCATCCTTTGAGTCCAGGTAGGCAGCTTCCAGTCTCCATCTGACACCAGAGACATGTAATGAGCTGCAGGCAGATCTTTCAGTCTCTTGAGCAGTGTGGCTATTCGTTTCCTAATCTCCAAGTACTCTCTTGTAACTGCTCCACTGCAAAATCCCAGTAAAGAAATGAAACTGCAGCCACCTCTTGAGGATAGATATTTTTTCATTAAAGCAGGATAGGTGATGTTTGAACTTTTGAGTCTTTCTTTTTAACAAAGTTTTTATTGCATTATTTAAAATGGTACACCAACTGGCACCAGTTTGTGCTAGTGGATGTTTAACCCGTGAGAATGCTCTGGGGTATATAATTTTACCCTCTATCTGATACTTGGATCTGTTGGAGCTACTGATTCTGCTCTTCATATTATCCTGTGTTTAGAACTTAGTTTTACTCATGTCTTTCTTTGTAACATGAGAGGATAATGAAACATGCTGTAAGAAGTTTTTCTGTGGTTTTTACTAAGCGTATCATTCATTGTTTTTGTAATGTTTTTGCATGCCCATCAATCATGTTTAGCAGGAAATGGAACCTCTTAAAAATCACTGTAGCTCCAGCAAGTCTGAAGGAGTTAAAAACCTTTAGAAAGGTGACTAACTACAAAGTAAAGTAAATGGCACCAATACTATGTTGCTAATGATTGTAGCCAGTAGGGGTAAAATAGGGACGAAAGTTGAAGAATCCTGTCAAATATTCTCAGAGATTAAGTCACTTGGTTATAATGGATTTTAAATAGTTGACCCTTACAATAATAGTTAGGCTTTCCTGATCTTTGTTTGCTAGGAAGTGTTTAGTGAAAATTTAGGCTGCAGAACCTTGTGCCTTTTCTGAAGGGTGGCACTTAGAGATCTGATGTTGTACCAGGTCTAAAAGAAAGATGTGCCAAAATACCAGAATGCTCGTCTTGGTCTTGCTTCTCCTCTTCTGAATGGCTTGTCCCATGCAGAAAACGTAACACATATAGATGTTGCAATATTAACTGCTCTTACAGAGATTCAATTATAGAATGCTTTATTTTGGAGGGGGGGAACAAAAAAAATTAGTGCAATTTGAATCAACTGGCTATTTCAGATAAAGCAATTTTTATTCCAACATAGCTTTGTAATACAAGAATAATGGGGAAGTGTTCTGGGGAGTTCCTTTGCTTGCTGAGACCAGGAGCCTTCCTTGGGCTGTGATTTCACAAACTGCTCTCCTGACCTGACCAAATGCTGTCAATTAAGGCAGAATCACTCTTACTTTTCCTTCTCTCAGCTGTGTGGTTCTTTTCTTCCCTCTGCCGGATGAGTTACTCACTCTGGGCTCTGCTATGAGTGTCTAAACTCACTAACCAAGCTGAAAAGGATCGTATTCTCTTACTGAGTTAGAGAGGTGAAGTGGCTAAACCAAGAGGAGGTGCCAGCAGATTTTCAGAGCTGGCACAAGACAAGTTGTAATGTGCTCTGGAATTAAGGGAGGGGGAAGAGATCAGGACCTCTCTCCATTCCTGGCAGAAGTGAGCTCTTAAATGAGATTGCCTCAGGTACAAAACTGCATCCTTGGACAGGTGCCATCCAGGCATTCTTGGCTGTGTCTAATTTGAGGTCTTGCAATAACATAGCCAAGGTGTGAGAGGGTTGTAAATGGTTAACTGCTGTACCCTGCAGACCTAAACCCTGCCATGACAGAGGTGGAGCTGCTGCAGACACCTGGCATGAACAGGCAACATTTCCTATTTGGAAGGGAAAAGTACTGAAGTCTGGCATTTTGATTTGGTAGGTTGTTTTTGTTTTATTTTTTGAATGTTTAGACTACCTCAAAAAGAGTCCTCCAATCAGTAGTTGCCTTAGAAAGACCTGTTGAATTGCTGTGGGTATTCTGGAGTGATAAGTAAGGAAGTAATGAATAAGGTGCTAATTTGCAGTTTGGGAAGTTCACATCTTTACTGTGATAGAAACTTGGTTGGCCACAGACTTAACAGAACCTGTAGAAATACTTGGTACCCGTGGACTTTGACACAGAACAGGACTTAGGAGCTGCCTGACAGATTTGTACCCACAAAACTGCATAGTTCTGTGAGTGCACAAGAAAGGTATGCTTACACAAAAAGTGTGGTGCTTTAGCAGGGTAGACAAGGAGGGAATAACAAGTGGTGCACGTATTAATCTCTATGTACTTCAGAATTATTGAGTATGTACTCTGATGGGTACTGCCACAAAGGAGAGGAAAGGGCAGAATTCTAGCTGTTTTGAATTGAAGGTGTTAATTTGACTTTATTTAAATCTCTCTAGATGTTTTATTTGGACTTCTGAAACCCGAAGCTGACCCAAGTTGGATACAGTGAAAACACACAACTTAGATCAAAAAAGATCTGTTACAGCAGAGGAGGATCTGATGGAGAACGCAAGTTTTCCTGGAAAGGAAAAGCTGTGATTGGATTGGGAAAGTAGAAATGCTAACTGAGATGGTTTTTTGATCTTTGGCCGGTGTGTATTGTTGTCTGATGACTCACAGTACTAGTAACAGTAGCAGTTGTCTTCTGAGTTCAGCGTCCTAGAGAAGCCTTGGCATCAGTTCATGCACACAGGTATGGGATCTCTAGATGTTTAGAGACTCTAAAAGTTCTGCGTAGAATATTGTAATAGTTATAAAAATTAAGTGAAATTGTAATTTGACTCCTTCTCCAGAACACAGAGGTGAGAGTGTTAATAGTTTTATTACTGTTTGGATTAGGGGACTATTTAAATTCCTGCCTGCAAGAATTCTTAAGGAGATTTAAATGCCTGAGGATGAGGCCTGTGTCTTGCCAGGGACTGTATAAACAAGTAGTTAAAGACAGGTAGCAGTTAAAGACAGGTAGTAGTTAAAGGCCTTGCAGCAGAAGACTTGTTATTATGTCAGGGTTAAAAACCCTCTTTCATCTGTCCAGGGATTAATTTGACTCCTGAGAGTTTATCAGGCTTTATGGGACTTCCACCCATAACTGGGTGGGATACAGACACCTTGTTAGGCACAGAAGTGTTCCTTGCTGTGCTCTACCTGCATGAAACTCTCCCATGAGAGCACTCAAGGGAGAGGAGGCTGTTTCACAGGGAAAGATCTCTTCCTCTAGACTCAACTCAGCTAGATGGAGATGGATTGTGTCAGACCTCGTCTCCCATGCACTGTTATTTTTACTCTTCCTTAAAACTGCAGGCAAGCACACCACTTGCAGCTGCCATGCCATGCTGCGGTCTCAGCCCAGCCCAGGGTTACATACTTCTGTTAGGTGTGCTGCTGCTCCTGCAGTGCCAGGAATGCTGGAGGGCTGCCAGGCGCTGTTGGTAAATACAGGCTGCAGTTTGACATAATTACTTTCTTCCTGGAGTTTCAGAAATTATGTACGAAAGCAAATGAAGTGAAGGAGAGCATTCTGCTTTAAGTGCATTTCATATCAGATTCTATTTATTCTTTTTTTGTGCTCCTCTGAATGTAGTACAGTCTGTACCTGTTGTCTGTAATAGAGGAGAGAGTCACGTACTTGGAAACGTCCTGAGAGTTATACTGGCCTTAATTATTTATAAGCTTTTCTTCACTCCTGGCTTTCAAATAAATTTAAGAAAGTGGGAGAATGCCCAGTGACTGGAGCAGTGCCCTTCACCTCACAAAGCAGCTTCTGCCTCTTCCTCATGAAACACCCAGCAACTTGGCTTCCCTCGATCCCTTCAGTCTGTCTTTTAAAACTACTCACAAACAAAAATCTGGTCAGCCCTAGCTGACTTTGGGAGAGCTAAGGAAGAATTTTTTATATTTCTGGCTTCTTTTGGTTTTAGGTTTGGAAAACATGTAAAATATTCATTCATTTGCTTTTTGTGTAGTAGTGATTTGACCTGGTTTCACTGTAATGTCTCATAAAAAAAAAAAACAACAACAAACAAACCAAGAAAGTTACTGTTTTGGAAAAGCACAGATTTTTATCTGCATCAGGTAATTTAGATCCCTGGGGAGAGTTTCTATTCTGTGCAGAAACTAACAAAGTTTTCTTAAAAATCAGAAGCAATTCTATGCTGTGTATCACAGTGTGACTCTGACCTAGTTCTTCGTGCAGGACTGGCCAGTGAAGAAGGATGGTTACTAGTAGGTAGCACTAATGGATTAGCCTTTTCCTCCCTAAACCATTATAACTGTGTCATCTTGAAGATGTCTGTTTGGTCCCCAGCATTGTGCTTGCAAGATATTCTTGGTTGTATGAGTTATGCCTTTTTTTTCCCCCTACCTTTTGGTATATGAAAAACAGTATTCTGTGGCTGAACAGTGGGGGAATGGTACCTCTTGAAACCTCTTCTATACAGAGAAGGATTTTTTGCAAGAAGGATCAAGGGTTCCTTCTCTCCCGCCTTGCAAGATGCAGCGGTGCTGTGAAGGAATCAAATACTGTCGGAGAGATCCATACCTCTGTGTCTGCTGCCTCTGCACAGACAGTGTGCTGGTAAGGCTTCCAGGCAAACAGAGATGTTTCTCTTCAGTCACACGTAGAGAAGGAGATAGGTAAGAGTGTCTTGAGCTGAGTGGACATGGTTTACATCAGGCACTTCTTTAAGCTGTTTGCTAGTGAAGGCTCTTAGGAGAACTTCTGTTGTGCTTGGCATGAGATTGTGGATTAAAGGTTTAGTTTTGTTCTGTGTCAAATTTGTTTTCATTCTTTATTCTGTTTCCCACTTTTGGTCTTCCCCATTCCACAGCCATTGACTTTATTCATACGACTTTTTCAAGTAAATACCGTAAAAAGTCTGATTCCAATGTCTATGATGGCAAAGAAACTGGCACATTGTTCAGTTTTTTCTTGGTCTGATGAAATAGGGGGATATCAAATTTTACCAATGATCCACAAAGATACTGTATGTTTGTCTACCTATTGATGAAACTGCATTTAGGATACTTTTTTTTTTTAATTAACTGTTTAATGAGAAATGCTTGAAGGACTTTAAGGTTTTGTGTGTGTTTTGTAGGCCTACAGAGTATGTACTTTAAACATAAGGAATTTCCACTTAGCAGAATGTTAGAATTCCAACGCTTGTGCTCTAAGAACCTTGTTTAATTCAGCATACTTCTTAGAATAAGCTTAATTTGCAAAGAGCAATTGATACACAAAAAAGAAAAAAGAAAAAGTACACAAAATTTTTAAGGAGTCCAGTGTAATTTCTCTTCAAAAAAACAAATTCTTAATAGAAAATGTCAGTTTAAAAGATGTTGTGTCTCTCTTTCACACCTGAAATGCTCTTAATAGAAATCCATTGTTAGCATTAGAACAAGTTCATGGTTATCTGATAAGGTGTTTATAGGCTTGCATTAGTTTCACTGGTTTGGTTTTGTTTTAAGTGGAAGTGTGAGTTTGGGGAGGGGAGTGTTGTGAATGCCTGCACAGTTGGGATGACTTTGTTAGAGACATTGCTTCTCCCAAGCAACCTTTAAATGGGGAATGGAGATCCTGTAATGAAATAATCCTTCATCTGGAAGACCAAAACATTTCTGTCTCTCTATGGTATCTTTTTCAGTCATCTACGATATAACCATGAGTAAGAATGAATGCTCTTGATGCTTTTAAGATGATGCAAACACTGAAGAACCTAGTTTACCTTTAGGTGCCTGTAAGTGACTGGTCTTTGAGATCTTAGTCAGTAATTTTACCAGAAAACCCAGTGGTTGGTCAGACAATCCAGAATATGTGTAAACAGAAAACTTAGACACCTGCATTGATTTGAGAATAGTTTTTACAAACTGGGCCAATCTGAGCTGTTTTTAAGTGTTTCCAGCCTTGCCATCACAATTAATTCTTTAACTGGAAACTAGTTTAAGTGTGACCTTTCGTGTGAGAGAGAGGTCATTGGGCATTCATATATATATTTAAGTTAAATGAAAAACTAACCCAGTCTGTATTACACAAAGTGTGTCCATTAACCCATTTGTACATCTGCACCTTGAGGAAATGGTGCTGGCTGATTGCCCTTGGCAGAATTGAGGGAAAACTCCTGTTCCTTTACCGCTTTTGAAAAGCGGGGGAAATACTGGCCTAGTTTACCTGAGTGTGTGATGTAACTTGGAGCAATTGATGTCCAGTCCATGTTGACATTTCTGGTATAGAGCAGCTGATGTGTTCATTCCAGAATAGTGTGTTTGCACACTCACCTTCTGGGATGGCTTGTCCAGCTGTAGCTGTAGTATTCAGTGTGCCTGGACAGCGAGGCCAAACACTTGGGGGTTTTAAATAACACTGATTTCATCTTTAGGCTACTGCTAACTATACAATTACTGTACAGAGAATGGCTCATGCTCTGCAAGGAAATGCATGCAGCTAACAGTAATGAAAGATAAAAGTCTTTTTGAAATTGAATTGGCTAGCTAAAACTCTCCATGTGTCCAACTTAAAATAATCTGTGAAGCCAGAGACTGAACAAAAATGCTGTTCTTGATAAGATGTAGTCCTCCACACCCTTCCCTCTCTGTAATTTCCTTCCATTCTTCCCTCTTTTCAGATTCAGGCAGTAGTTTCAGATAGGTTGGTCAGCAAGGTAGTTGGAGAGTAGTTGGCCAGGGGTTAAAGCAGTAGCCTGTCCTGCATGGTTCAGTACGAGGTCTGCAGCCATTCTCCTGAGCAATGTTGGACAAGCTGGTGAATGTTTGTTTCAATTCCTTTTCTGTGAGTCATGGGTAACATGTCCCTGCCTCATCAGATTGTTGTGAGGATGTATTTGTATGTCTTTGATGGCTTCTGATGTTACAGTGATGCAAGGTATAACAGTTCTCTCATGCAGTTATGTGAAAATAATACATTACGTCTGTACCCATGAAAGCTAAAAATGGGAGATTAAACCACAGCAGCTAATTTGATAGGTTCGTTTGCATTTCAGTCAAGCAGCAGTGCTCCTTCTCAGTCTCTAGGCTTTTCTATGTTGATGCTGGTAGACTACCAGGCTAGTCACACACCTAACCCGTGTTTTTCTGTTTGTGTGTGGTTTTTTTTATTTGTTTTGTTTGTGTTAACTCCCTAATAAATGTCAAGTTATATTGGCTTTGGAAAATAACATTTCATGAAAAATATGATAGTTATTTTTCTAATGTAATGATAACCACTGTAGTCAATCAGGCAGCTTTTAATAATCTCCATAGTAACTACATTCAGTAAAAAGTGAAAATAACTGATTCATGCAGTTCTGTGCCAGGGGATACATGTGGGCAATGTACTATGTGTTTGAAATGTCACACTCAGCTGATGCATTCAAATGATGCATATTCTGCTGGCAGTGCCTTCCCTTGCTTCTCTGAAGAAGTAAGGAAATGGGATCTAGTTTTTAGTTTGCGTTACTGTCGGTTAAGAGAAATGAACTCCTAAATGCCACCATTAGTGTTCCTCCACTTTTTGCTTCACAATATTCAAACAAAACCAGGAAGACCTGGTAGCAACTAATTTGCTATTTACTTCATTCTTCTCAGCACATGGAAAGTGGCATTTTAGAACTGATTGTGTCAGTGCAAATGCTTTGTTTGCATTGTAGTAGCTCGAACATGCTCTTAACTAAACTCTTTTGGTTTGTTTTGCTTTAAAAGAAGTGGTTCTTGCAGGTGAGGATCATAAATTCTTAAATGTCATTATTTTTGTATCTCTAGTTCTTCTGTCCGCTTTGTGTTTTGGCTCAACTCTTGCATATGTCCCTGATAAATTTTAGGAGTACCAGTTAGAAACAGTGTCTAGAATATGTGTTCTCTTCCTCCTACTCGGTGTTGCCCTGGTCTCTGACAGCCACATTCCTGCAGTTACTCATTCCACCTAAAAGGGTGAAATGCAGAATTGCTCTGGAATTGGAAGCCAGCAAAATGCGAGGGATTGCCTCAGAGGAGGCTCCTCTGAAATGGCTTGGATGCTTCTTGCTTTTCACATGCGTATTTTAGGTTTGATTTTTTCGGAGGTGCTGAGTGCCTGCATTTCCTGCTGACTGCAGCCAGCCTTTCTTCTTTCAAGATCGAACCTCTTTTCAATGCCTCTATTCCTTAGCTTTTTTAACTAGTTTTCAAAGCTGGCCCGAGGGCATGAAAACTTGAAGATTATATTATAGACCCCTGTGGTGGAGGTAATGGTGGGAGAGTTAGCACCTCTGGATGAGTGCCCTGTAGAGTTGCTGTTTGGACTAAGCCTCTCAAAGAACAGCTTTGCAATTAAATCCCTGCTTTAAATTCAGCGCCAAAACTGTATTTTGGAAGATTTGTTGTATAAGGTGTTCATTTGGGATATGTAGTGAGTGCCTGGCAATCTTGTGTGTGGAGGTGTTTATTTTATGGTTTTAAGTGTGACTCTTAAACTTTTTTTCTTTCCCACTGAACTTTAGGGACATCTTGTTTCACACTTCAGTCTACTTACTTGTATGTATTCTGTATGTACTTGCAGGAATCCCTTGGAGCTTGCCCCAGGAATGGACAGCTACCTCCGTTTCTGGAGGAGAGTAGTGCCAGCTGAAGAAGCCTTCGAGGCGAGTGGACAAGTGTGCTGGTAGCTCTGGGAAGAGCCCGGGAAAGGGGCGACCCTCCAGGCCTTCAGCCATGCCTTTCGGGCTGAAACTGCGGCGGACCAGGCGCTACAACGTCCTGAGCAAGAACTGCTTTGTGACCAGGATCCGTCTGCTGGACAGCAACGTGATCGAGTGCACCCTGTCCGTGGAGAGCACGGGGCAGGAGTGCCTGGAAGCTGTCGCTCAGAGGCTGGAATTACGCGAGGTAAGGGTAGCCCGGGAAAGACCATCTGTCACTGGATAATTGGACGCGTGTTTAGCTCAGGCAGTCTGTGCGTTTGAGTCATGTTGTTCTCAGGGCTGGCCAGATATGATCAGCAGCTGGAGCTTGGACAAACATACTCTGATTGCATGAAAACTAGCGGCGGAACGGCACTCAGGCCTTCGGGCTGTTGCTCATCCATCATAGCTTTGAGAGCTCTTTGTAACGTGAACTTTCTTTTCTTAGAAAGCCATGGGTGTTACTTTTTGAACTGGGATGCCAAAGGACAAGTTACAGTAACTTTTTTCTGAATGTAACCCTGGTTTCACCAGCACTGATGGCTGAGTTATGTAAGTGGGAAGGAGACCACTGGCTTTTAAACATCCACCTTCATATAAATACTCTTGTTACTATAAAACTGAAGTAGACAACAGTAACAACTAACAGTTGTGGTTTACTAGTAGCTAGTGAGGTTTTTCTTCCTTTTGTTTTGTTCGATATTTCACATCTGGAATCCTGAAAGGCTTCTTTTACAATCCCAATGCTTCTGGAAAGGAACCAGTCTTTATTCAAGACTGAAATCCTTTACTCTCTACTTCTTGCTGTAGAGTTTAGTGTTTGAGTATTGAATCCTTTATAGAAATACCTCTCCAATGTGCATGGCACAAATGAACTGACTGACTTTTCTTACATTCTGTGGGCTCCCTATATGTATTCTACATGCTTCTGGACATTTTTAGAATATAAGTGGGAAACTATTGCCTGGAAGTTGCTGTGTTATCATATGGCTGTCTTGGCTTTAAGCACACTTTCTGTAAGCACAGCTGGGAAATTAAAAATCTTGCAGGGTCTTATGCAGTTGGCCCATGGCCTTTTTTTTTCTATGAATTTTAGTATCCTCATCTGCGCCCGCTTCCCCCTCCCCCCCCACCTTTTACTTCTAGAAATCAAGATTTACAGTAAATAATTTTTCCCTTCTTTTTTCTTTCTTTTGGCGATTCCTTAGAGTGTTCTTAGGGAAGAACCTAACTTTTCTCTTTCCTTCCAATGCAGAAAGCAGTGAAATGAATGAAGTGATTCTCCTCATGTTCCTTGTGGGCTTATCTAGTTGGTGCAGCAGAAGTCTGGAGCCTCCTGATTCTCTCTGGAGGTCCACCTGCATTTGCAAACAATAGCTCTGTCAGGGGGGTAGTGTTCTTTTCCACAAAGCATTTTGTGATTTCAGAACATGTTTTGTTCCACTTTGGAACAAAGCCCAAAGTTTCAAAATTTTCCAGAGAAATTAAATTAGACAGTAGAGTAGCAAAGGAAGCTGTTTTGGTCAGTGTTCAGTTTCATGGGGGTTTTCTATTGCTTTAGGTTTTTTTCATTTTTAAAATTATTTCTGTAGTGCAAAAAGAAATATGTCAGCACAAAAAGTTTGTGTTTCAAGATAAAAAAATATTTTAACAACATAGAAGAGAATGCTTTGATGTTGTTGGAACACATTCCCCTTCTTTCATCACCCTCCCTGCTTTTTTTTTCTAAACAAGGTTTTGGCAACGTTGAACTGGTTTTGTAAAGTTCAGATTTCAACAGTACAGCATTTTTTGACAGAAGTGAGTGTTTTGGGGTTTTTTTTTTAGGAGAGAATTACCTACCTCTTTCAACTCTGAGAGGATCTCCCTATATCCTCTTATGCTGCCTGCATGAGGAATAATTAGAGCTAGCAAGCTTGGAGGTGCCTGGTGCTGTTCTTTCTTTCAGACCCCAAATTCAGTTCTTCTTCTGCCTCTCTAGTCTTCCTGCCACTGTTTGTAAGGATGATGAAGTAATTTGATGACTGTCCCTCTCCTCTCTAGGTTTACCATAGTTTTTGAACTCGCTATCCAGACAAATTCTACAGAAGGGTCAAAAATATTTTCACAAAGCTCAAATTTCTACAAGATTTGTGCAACTGGATAGCTGAGTAGAGAAGCTTGTTAAGTGTACTGAGTCAAAAATCTTTGCAAGCATTCATATTGGAGAGAAACTTTTAAAATTCTCTGAATGCAGAAAAAACTTCAGCTGGTATATGCCTTTTCTTAGAAATCCTGATTTGCAAATTGTGATGTACAAGTAAGGATAAGCCAACCTTAAATCCCATGCTAACAAAACTGTGCTAAAATCCTGTTTGTCTCCTCCATGCAGTCTCAGGTAATACCTCAGTTTGGTCTTATGTTCAAATAAATCCCAGGTGTACCACAAGTTTTACCTTTGAGTTAGGAATGCATCCATGTCTCACTCAATCCAATTTCTTAGAAATAAACAAAAAACTGTCCAAACCCTTCCTGCTAAAAAGCAAAACTGTTTGAGATTACGCCTTGTTGTGAAGGACTGTCGATCATACTACACATGACTGAAAAACAGTATCTAATGGATTATGCATATTTCTATTTGATCTCTGGGGAATGCAACTCCCTGCCTAACTGAGTCAGGGTTCAGGAATAGGTCAGCAGAAAGTGGAGCCATGTAACTACTGTAAAATCTGGTTTTATCCTTTTCAGCAAAGCTCTTGACAAAGCATCAGGTCTTCTACTTGAACAGTTACTGGTTCCAATAAAATGGGCTCTTATTCTAGCATTATGTAAATGGTAAAGACGAGAAGATGGGAGGAAGGGAGAGGAAAGACAAGGTCAAGAATGTAATTTTAGTTAGAATCCTGTATGTATGTAGTCAGATTATAAAAAGGATTTTTTCCCCCAATATAGTGGCATTTTTCCATTCCATTTCCAGACTAAGTGAACCTGCTTGAAGTAGCAGAGTAATCTGTACCAATCTGTTGTGAGTCTTTGTCTTTCTTTCTCCTTCTTGTTCTTTTTAATTCACTTCCTAAAATGTTGAAATGTGTAAAGATGGTATGTTCTGATGTATTGTAAGTGGGGGAGAGGGCAAGAAGATTTTTTCCAACCAAAATTATTCTTGTGAGCTAAATTTCACAGTGGTGTGTCCATCACTGTAATCCTATAAGCTCCAAACCAAAGCAGGAGGATGGTCAGCAGAGCACCACAGGCAGATGCTGACCACTGTGCAGAGGTGGCCTTTTGCTGCCATTCTGACCTTTACTTTCATGACCCAGAAGGTGCTCTCTTCTTTTAGAGCACAACTGAAAGCTGGGGTTTTGTGGACAGGTTGCCTCAAAGTGTGACTTGGTTTGACTCGTCTTGCCAGCGAAGCCGAGATGGGGTTCAGGCAGAGCTTAGAAAAAAGACCTTCTATGAATAATTGGCTGCTGTTAATGGCACTTTCTCCTCTGTTCAAGTGCCCTGGGATAGCAGAGCTTAGTGTTTTTTGCCTGCAGAAGCTGGAACTCTGTCTCTTTCTCAAGGATAAATATTTAGTTGGCCGCTTAACCAGATGCTTTAATAAACACTGAGCTGGGCTTGATGAATCTTTTAGAATGACATTTGGCAGTTTAGTAGTTTTCTGTCACCTCCTCTTGTTGACAGTTCTACTTGTTTGGCCCAACATAAAGGCGCAGGGGTAGTTCTGGACTTGGGAGTATAGCTAAGGCCAAGTTCAAAACAAATACGTTGCCTCCTCAACTGGCAGCTACAATGTCGTCTATTTTAAGACTTCCCAGTGCAGTTTTTGTATGTCCAATGTTCTGACTCACTGTATTTTGAGAATCACCTTTTCACTGGGGCATGCTGGTGCTCTGGTTCTTGTTTGCTGCTTTAGCAGAGGACCACAGCTCCTGGAGGAGTGTAAATCGATTTGCTTGTACCACGTATGAAGTCATGTGTGGTAGGTAAGACAAATTTTAAAATCTCAAGAGTAATATATGTTGCTTCAGAGCCTGACAGCTCTAGGTGTAGATATTGATTCCGTGGAAATCAGAGCGAAGTCAGTGGTTCACTTTGTACAGATGGGCAAACACACCAGCTTTTGGAATCAACCTAGTTTTCAATCAGCTGCTTATAGATAGAAGATCCCGTTTTTTTTATTCTCTCAACTAATTTTTGGGATACTTTGTGGACTGGAGAGCATGGCATGACACATTCTGTAAGGCCTTGTGGAGAACCTGCTCATAGCATGCTGAACTTGATGGTCCAGCTGTTTCCAGTCCCACATTCTTCCATTCCTTTTTGGGGATTTCTGATGTTCCTAGGGGGGGAGAGTCTCTTCAGGCATCCACAATAGTGGCTACAGAAGTCCCTCTCCGCTGTGGGTTCTTAAAAAACACATTACATTTTTGAGAAGTAAAGTTTGTGGCAACAGGGAGCTGATGTTCAAATAACTGTGTGGGTTGTCTCTCCAAAGTGCATGAATCTGTGACATGAGCTCTGCTCTGCAATCAGTTCCTATGCTTCATCTGCAATTGCTTGATCCTCTCCAGGCTGCTTTCCAGGAAAACAGTTGTCTTTTAGTTGTTCAAAGTGCATGCTGCCATGTTTGCCCCACAGTATCTGCTGTAGTCTAGTAGCTTCAACACTGCATTTCATTTACTTCTTGTTCCTTGGAATTGCTTCTGGATTTGGTACTTGAAGAGCCTTTCTACTGTAGCAAATCTAAACTTGTACTGTCCCCCAGCCCCCACTCAAAGGGGAGGGACTGTGCTCATTCAAGCTGTTTAATTACAATACCTTAATTCCTTAAACAACTCTTTTAGACTTCAGAGTCAAAATCTTCTTAGTTGCTAGATGTTTTACAAGTACTTCACACTTTGAATTTGGGTTCTAGGTGTTGTGAATGTTTACTTTTTCAATTAATATGGAAGCTCTCTTTTCACATTTCCACACTGTTTCTTGCTGAGGATGAGCTGCCCTGCAGTGATTTCCAAGTGTGTTAAAGGGTTTCCCTTAAGAGGTGGTAAAATCACTGCTTTTTTCTGCCTTCACATTAATTCCTTTTCTCTGCTGCCTCCACTGTCCCTCCCACCTTCATTTTAATCTAATTACTACCATGGTGAGCTCACCAGAGAGAACTTTTTATCCACTGATAACTACAAAGAGTGAATAGACATGTATCGGGGAACATGTATGAGTTTTGTTCGAAGTTTATCCTATGGGAGATGCTGACTTCTTGATTTATTTATGCCCTAGATATATTTATTTATTTAAGATACCTTTAATTTCTAGAAGGAAGAAAGAAAACAAGTTTGCTTCACTGTACCAGACTGAGCAGTATTTAAGCCGTTTTTCAGGCTTAATTGAGGAATCAAGTTGAATTAGTTATCACCATAGTTAAATGCTAGTCTGGATGTTGTCCAAAGTTGAAAATATGTATGTAATGAGACCCTAAAGTAAGTACACCTGTGCTCCCATTCAGAGTTTTGCATGATTGTCTCTTGCATGCCCTCAGCTATAAAGTAGTTGGAGCAGTGTTTCCCCTGCTGGTTTGTTGACATTTGTAAACATTTAAAATTTTTGGTATTGTATTACTTGTCCTTGTGTTGCGGGCTAAGTCATGGTGTGTGCAACGGTTTTTATAGAAATATCCTTACCAGCATGAAACAGGCTGTTCATGGTGGATTTTGCAAAGTTTACCATCTGCAATTTGTCTGCTACAACTTTTTTCGCCTTTTCTTCAGATCTATGTTCATAGTACTTGATGTTTAAGTGCTTTTCAATAAAATCCTTCGTGATGGGTTGGCTATTCCTTCGGCTGCTTTTTGCCAATTTGTAGTATTTGAAGCTCTACTTCTGAGCACTGTTCTGTGCTAATTCCTCTTCACCAGTCCCGTGTGGCTCATGCAGTAGCTACTACAGCCACTGAGATTTGCACTGGGCAGGAAACAGCAGAGGTTTCCAACCTGGTATTTCTGTAGAGCCTAGAGCAAACAACTTGTGTGTGATATGCACATTCTAAGTGTATACTTGTGCATCATAAAACCTTGTGAGTGCATTAAAAAACAGAAGAGTAAACATGTTCTGTGTTGGGTAAATGGTTCTGGTATTGGTAGATATATTTTGACATATGCATGTGGGTTTTCATTCTTTGTTTTTCTAGTTGGAAGAGTCCTTGTCCTTTGTGTACAGTGGGCCTGATCCAAAGTCTCATGAAGCCTTTGCAGTTAGTGTTTGCTGTCTGTTCACAAAGCACAGGTGTCTCTTAAGAAAACAAAGACTCAGACACTTTCTGTAAATCATTTGTCATCGGTGCCACGATGTCAGGTAGAGCTCTTCAATATGCATTTGGGAGAGATGGTAGGAGGCATATAGTGCTCTGTGAAGTATATCGCAATATTAATTTGTCATTGTCTTCAAAATTGTCTTACAAAAAAGAGCAGTAAAAAAGAAATTACTCTGATTTTGCATATGGAAAAATGTACACATTGCCATCCATCTGTTCTTACTTGCATTTGTGACATTGTGTGAGTGATCTAGGTGGAAAAGGTAAACTGACACTCATTTGTTTCTTTATCTAGACTCACTACTTCGGCCTTTGGTTTCTCAGCAAGAGCCAGCAAGACCGCTGGGTTGAACTGGAAAAGCCTCTGAAGAAGCAGCTGGACAAATTTGCCAATGAGCCTTTGCTTTTCTTTGGGGTAATGTTCTATGTGCCCAGTGTTTCCCGACTGCAGCAGGAGGTAACAAGGTATGTGCTTCTCTCTGTTCATGGTATTGTGATAGAGCTGGGAGAGAATGGGCAGTTGCTCTGTTTCTGGCATTCAGTATTTGCTTGAGTATCATCTGATTATTTCCTTTCCTAATGATTGCCCAAATGGGAAAAAATGGGAGAAGTCACCACTTGATTATGTCTGCTTGGGAAGAGGAAAAAAAGCTGTCTTACTGAATGATTGTGCATGACCAACTGCAGGGAAAAAATGGGAGTAATAGTTGTATGTTTAAAAATCTGACACAAATTTTAAAAAGGACTATGGTGACCATGGTTTTTTTTCTGTAACTTTCTACTGATGAAAAGGAAGCCACAGACAAAGGACCTCTATATAGACTTCTAGTTTATTATTCTTAAGCCTACGTGTGCTCTGGTGAAAGTGAACTTTGGCATTTTTTTTCCCAGGTTTTGCTCATCCCACTCCTGATTTTCCCTTATGCTTCACAAAAACATTAAAACTGTTAAGAGGGCATTAGTCCTTTAATTATGATTAGTGCATACCTTTGCAAACAACTTCAGTGGGAATTACTCTTTCATTCAGAGCCCCGTGCTGCAATTGTAACAATACAACTGTTTTGAGGGGCTATTTTTGTAAACCACATCACTGTGTGGTTTTTGCACATCTGTGCTATATTGAAATGTAATAATACAAAAAAGAGAGCGAGGAGAAAAAAGCCCACCTCACCTAAAAAGGGGTGGAATTGTTTTCTTTTTAACCAAAATTATTTCATTTATCTAGTCCCCAGCAAAGTTGTATAGTTTAGTTGTGTTGTTTAGTTGTTTAGCACAACTGAAGGTAAAGCCTGGAATAAGTGGGTGAAGGCTTCAGGGTGGCAGAAGCCTTACCACTGAAAAAACCTTCTGGTGCTGAAAACCTGGAATTCACCACATGGTCATAATAGCTAGGAAAAGATATATAAATAGTGGAGAAAGAGTGGTCTTAATTCTAGAAGATGTGCTAGATATGAAGCATTTTTTATATTGAAGATTGTGTATTTTAAAGGATCTTTATTTGACACTAAACTGGAGAGTTGACATTGGTAGGATGTGAAAAAGTTGTCTTGAAATGGCAGCTGTCAAGCCGTCCCTTGACTACTGTGTATGTTGAATTCTTGCCAAAGAGTGGGATAAAAGCATCATAAAACTTCAACTTCTCTGAGAACAGACCAAACATTGATGCTTGTCTGTATCTGTATGTTCCTGCTTTCCGTGCTCTGAGAGAGGGAAGCCTCAGTACCTCTGCCTTCAGAATTATTTTAACGTGCAGACGGAATGTCTGAAATGTTGTGTTGCTCCATTTGTCAGCCCAATCCTAGCCTGGTTGTGTGCAAGGATTGTAGCCATTGTAGCTACTTGGATGCTATTTTCTCTTCAAGCTGCAGCCTGCAGTGCTGATTGCTCATTCATAGCTCACCTGCAGAGGTATATTTGCTCATTCTGCCCAGGTTGGTAATAACAAAGCATTTCAGTGACAATTGAACTTCACAGCACTCTCAACTGGAGTGGCTGCTGAGTTGTTTTTCTTTCTGAAGTGATTGATAACATAAGCTGCAGAGTCTTACAAGTGCCTTTTATGTTTCTTTAAATGTCTGTAGCAAAGCCAGCAGTTTACTAGAGGATTTCAGACATAGAATAGCCTGCTAAGATTTGTTTGTTTGTTCCATAGAGTGGGATTGCTGCCCTGTAGATGGTGTGATGGCAGCAAACCTTCAACTGTGCAATAACTGGATTCATGTTTGAAGCAATGGTGGGGACCTGGAGGATTCTTCTGAAACAAATGGCAGAGAAAGGCTTAGTTTAAAACTTGGTTAGATGGACAGATGGATGTGGGCTTGTAAAGGTTTTTCTGGGGCTTTGTTTGCTCTTGGTAAACTGATTAAACATTTGTTTTTATTTTGATACTGGCTGCTTCTAGGATTAGACTTGATCATGATACGATTACATGTGATGTTGAGGTAGGCGCTGGACTCACCCACTCAGTGCCTATGTGTTTTATTTGACTTATATTTAGGTACAAATGACAAATCTGTCTGAAATGCAGAACTTGTGATGAGACACTTCATCGCCTTCTGGGAGGCTGCAGAACCACCGCAAACAAACCCAACCCCAAACCACAACCATCACCAAAGGCCAAAGCTACAGAGGTGGTGACAGTACTGCCAGCAGTGAACCTGTCACCTTTCTAACCTTCTCTAAGTGGAAACTTCTCCAGCCCTGAGCTTGCCTGGCTGTGTTTGGAGCTGGAGATGAAACCCATCTCGCAGCAGCAAGCTTTTAGTTAATTGTAGACTCCAGGGTTGATTAATATTCCTTGAAGATGATGAAGTCTTTTGAGAATGCTTCAGCAAACACTGACATAATGCACGAGTATTCAAAAACTAGGGAGTTGGTTTCCTGAGCTGGTTTACTCTGCCTCTGATCTGTAGGATTATAGACTTGATAGCTGGTTTGAGAAATTTGTCACCAAATTGAATATTCCTTCCTGTTTCCAGTGACTGCAACCTCCTGCCTCACATACTGTCACTGCAAAAAGGGAAAATGGTCCAAGTCTTTTAGGCTGTGTTGGTTGAGAGGAGCATTACTTAGAGTGTTGATCACTAGCTCTGAGGTAGTGTTCCTTAATAATTTTATTTGAAAGATCATCTGACTCTTCAAAACAGTATGTGAACCATTTTGTGTTTGGCTATCGTTTGGTGGTTGGGACCAACAGGAAGAATCCTGCCAATAGGACAGTATTTATAAAATTATAACTCTGTTACATCTTATCATTACTGCTGGAAGTAGAAAATGCAAATTATGCCTCCAGGTCCCTGAATTTTAACTGCCTGCAGGTGTTGGTAGTGGTCAGGAGCTCTTTGTGTTTTCTCTGGTAACCTCCTGTATTGACAAGCCAAGTGTGGAGACAGAAGTAAGGGTGAGTAACACTGCTGTGAGGACTGTGTCCCCTGGTGGTGGACAGGCTGGATGGAAACCTGTCCACAAGTGACATGCTGGGAGAGCAGTGGAATAGTAGTGTTGTGAGAAGTCAGTGCTGCCCCTCACGGGGTGTCACAGTGTGGGAAGGTCAGATGACTTACTGAAGGGAAATGCAAGCAGCACTTGCAGAATGGTTGAGGCTGGAAGGTATCTCTGGAGATTGTCTGCTCAGAGCAAGGTCAGCTAGAGGAGATTGCTCTAGGACTATTTCCCATTGGGTATGGAATATATTCATGGAGGGAGAGACTCCACACCTACTCTGGGAAATCTGTTCTGCTGTTCAGTCACCCTTGCAATAAAGAAGAGTGTTTATGTTTAGAAGGCATGCCTTGTATTTCAGTTTGTGCCCAAATGACCTCATAATTTCAAACTGTGAATGGGTGCTGAGTGGGTGAATGGGTTAGCTGGGCTGGCTGGGTAACTGGTTACTGAGGACCTGTGGAGCTGCAGGCACCTGTCACATAAACACAAGTACTGCCATGTCTTCACGTGGGATGCCTGTACTTAATTTTTAAAAGGTGTTTCTGATAATATGAGAGCCTGTGGTAAAGAAAATGAAAAGACAAGACTGTCAGAGCAGTTTATTTAGCTCTTAAGCTTTTTGAAGCCAACCTGTGAGACCTGCAAGAAAAGATGAGGCAAAGAGTACGCTGGGGAGCACATTAATTGTTTTAGTAGGTCAGATCTGATTCTGGCTTGCAGTTCTTTCCTTCTTTGCTACAAAACTGACACTTACTTAAAGATGAAAGTATTAGTGGTGTGGAGTTTCTTTTCTCTTTGGATGAAGTTAATCACTGGGACAGGGTAAGAAGCACCTGCAGGACATTGTCAGTCTTGTTCAATTCGTGGTTTTGAATGCAAATGCTGGGGCTACTCAGGGCAGTCATGTTTCCTGACCTGTGATGGATGCTTCCCAAGGATGTCCCAGGGAAACATACAGAAAGCAGACAGACAGCAGTTGTAGAGTACCTGTCTTTTCTTTCTGGTAGTGGCCATGACATAAATATTATTGCTATGCCTTAGTTTCAGTGCAATAGCATTGTACTCTTGGCATTAAGCCTTCTCCTAGGAAAGCTGTTTCCTACCCTCTAGACCTCTTATTTCCCTACTCTTTCTACTCTGTTTCTTTTCTCTTGAATTGAGGCTCCCTGATCTTAATCCTGTCTCTTCCAAGACCTCAGTGACTCCAGCATGTCCCTGGCCACTGGTTGTGGCATTCTACTGGTGCCCAGTCCCACAGACGTTTTCCATTTCCACAGAGTGATTAAAACCCCATGATAATTCCTAAAGGTGTCAGTAGGAGTTTTCACCATGTTATTATTGCTACAATTTAAAAATTTCTAGAAGAATTTGTGATAACAGAATTAAAAAAATAAAACAAACAAGAACAAAAAAACCGCTCTTCAGACTCAATGGCAGTTACAGCAGGAGTAATTTGGGTGGGAGTATGGGGATTGGCACATTAGCAAAAAGCATTTTTCATGGAAGGCTACTTAGACAACCTCTTTTTAGTCATCCAGCTGTTCTCAGTGAGCAGCCATAGCAGATGGAGAAGCTGCGCATGCTTTTGGCATATTTAAAGCACCTGGGATCTGCATACTGTCTGATATAAAGCAGTCTTTGTGATGCCCTGTAGAGTAGATATTTGCATAGATTAGACATATAAATCTGCCTTTTATTTTCTGCTAACTCCTCAGAGAGGAGGCATCCTTTCAAGCATTTATTTAAAAAAAAAGTCTTTGTACAGTGTCTAAAGTAAACAAGCTTGCTTTCACTGCGCTCTTGTTCCAAAAACAGAGAACCCACACACTCTTGTGGCTTTCTGAAAATGTGGGTGCGATGCTGCCTTCTGCACAATTATCAGACAATCCAGGGCCTTTTTCTTTTCCCCCCTTCCCACAGTTCTAAGGGAGAGCTGAAGTCGCATTTTGCTCCCCACTGTATCTCTTTCTTAGCGCGTGATACTGCTGTGCCTCCTGTGAAGGAATAAAGGTGTGCTTTGGTCTGGTTTTCTTTTTTCTTTCCTGGAAGAAGTTTTCAGTATCTTACTAGGTGCTCTGTACTCAGTAGTATCCAGTGGCTTTTGTGCTGTTGCAGACTAGGACATAATCCTGGGAAGTGAGAGGAGTTCCTAGTGTGGGTGCCACCATGGAGCTGCATCCCTGTGGTGCTCTGCATGGTAGGTCTGGCGTGCATGACTCTGTAGGGAGGGACGTGTTCCAGCATCTGCACTGTGCTGCACTGGGCTTCTGCCCCAAGTTCAGCTGTCAGCTCTGCATTTCCCCAGAAGAACGTGCTGTACAGCTTCTCTGTGAAAGGAAACAGTGTTTGGAATGGGATGGCTGCACCTGCGAAGTGTGGGGATGAATGTGTTCGCAGGTGGAAAATTAGAGCCTGTGGCTCCCAGGCCTCTTTTCTGGATGGTCTGTGAAAATTCAGCCTCGAACTTACCCCCTTTCAACTAAGTGAACATTTATTTTCTCTGATGTTTTGCTGCCATACCCTTTTCTTCACCATTTCTTCTAGCTGTTGTTTTGTTTGTCTTTTAAGGAAATATTTCTTCTTCACAGTTCCCAGCCTTTCTCTTTCTTTATTTTTCTACAAGTGTTAGATGAAGACCTTTTAAGCAGAAGTTCTTCTAAAGCATAAAGAGGTACAGGCTCCTAGGACTGTATGAATTTTTAAATTGTATGAGAATAAAGTAGGGGGAAAAATTAGTGTTTGAGTGCTTTGTATTTACAGGGAAAAATGTTTTCGCAAATCTGTTTCAACAAATTCTGGATTTTTTGCCTTCCCCTCAAAAGAGTCCTTGTTAAATGTCTCGCTTACTTGAGCTTATCTTTGCTTTTAGTCTGCTGTGCTTTCCCTTTTTTTTCGAAAAAGCTAGAATTTCACATCCTCCTGTGTAGCTAGCTTTTAACACAAGTCCAATCAGCTGCAGATTTCTACCAGTCACTGCTGTCTTTTTGGCTAGTTACTGCTCCTTGCACTATGCTTCCAATTTCTGTGTTAAGGCTGGATATCACATATCCTCCTGTGCCAGCCTGGTTTTGTGGCAAGCTCAGTGAAGCGGAACTCTTTTGCCTGTTAAGGATGTAACATTTACATGTAACAAGTACATGAGGCTGCTTTGCTTTTCATGGTTGGTCACACCTACAGCTTGTGGCTGCAGAAGTCTCTGTGTACTTTTGAGCTCATGGTAGTTGGTTTGGCTTCGTTGTCCAAAATAATTATTTTGAATATCACACTGTGCTGGAAAAAATAGCACAATGTGTACAATCAGATTTGTTCCAGACATCCTGGACTGTGCTTGCCTGAAGCGAGGATTGTGACAGGTTGTGTGGCTGTGCTTGTTACTACACCACAGATAGACCCATGGGGTTTTTTTTTTTAATGCCAGTGGTTTTCAAAAATGTGCTGACACTTAAAAAATTTTCTATGAAATTACAGCATGCAGGATGGAAGAAGAGAGATGTGTGGTTTAATTGAGTGGATTGGTAAACGGGAGAGAACTGAGTGATACATGACAAATGGGAAGGTGGAGTGTTTAAAACAAAAAAAGTCCAGAGTGTGGTCTCTTACACCTGGAGATCTAAGTCAGAATTTAACCCTTCAGTGCTACTGGTGTGTAACAGAGTGGAAATAAGTTTAGTTTTCAGGCAGCAGAAGTCTCATTGCCTCGTCCAAATTTGTCTCTTCCTAGGAGCCTTTGTCAGTTTGTGTTTACGGTGTACTTACCAGCATATCTTTTAGGAGCATGCCTGCTGTCTTGGAAAGATGTTATCTGGAGGCAGGCTATGTAGTTTCCAGAACAATGATTGCACTCATTGCCTGCTTTTCTGGGAAGTGTCGTGGCTATGGTGCTCGTGCTGATCAGCTCTGCTCATACCACACAGGAAAGGCCCTGACACACAGCCCTCCCTCTTGGCACCACAAATAGCTGTGTGGCTTGCCCAGCTGGAAAGATGATGCACCTCCTCTTCACTAAGAAGCAACAGTGTTTTCTCCAGAATAAATATGATATTAATGGTCAGAAGAGTCCTGTGTTTTTAACTATTTCCAGTTTAAAAGTTTGTCAGTTCCCTGTGTTTCTTAAGTTGGGCTGGACACTTGTGTAGCATAAACCAGTGTAGCTTCTTTCTTCTTCTAGAATAATTCCAACGTCATGATTTTAGATATATATTTCATATACATATATCATATTTCTCTTTTATAGAGAGCTTTGGATCAATGGACTGCAATGTTAAATGATTCACATGAATTAAAACAGTTGCTGCTATACATGGAAGCTGTATCAAATGAACAGAAAAGGACAGGGTGTTGTGTAAGAATGGCAGACTTTAGAAATGGAGGATAATTTAATCTCATCAATCCCGTCAAAACTTTTGTTCTCAGCTAAAATATTTGGAGAGCCAAGGTACTGGATAAGTTTTTACAGAGAAATGGTGTGAAACAACAGTGAAAGGGCATGGGGTGCCAACTGACCCATATGTGGTGGTACTGTTTCTTTCCTGTTTAACTAGAACAGCTAACAGAAGGTGCTGAAGGTACGTGCTGAGTATTGAAGCACAGCAAAAGAAGAGCTGGGACAAGCACTAATATAAGTGTCTTATTCATGAGAGTATTTGTGGGATATCATGGTGGGATCTCCAAGAGAAAGCAGTAGGAAATCTGGAGCTGAAATTTTATAAATTGACATGAGTCAAATTTTTGCTGGAACAGAATTCCCTTGATTTTAGATGGCTGTTGACAGCCTGCATGACCATACAGGTCCCAGTCCTATTCATGGTCCTCACGCTGATCGTCTCATGACTGGAACTGCACCCCATCTCTCCCAAAGCTGGGAGAGAGGCAGGCTCTGGGATTCATTGCTAAGTGGAGCTGGGGAGTCCTGAGTCCTCGGGGATCCTACCTCTCTTCTGTTGGACAAGATTGTGGGTGGGTCATGAAGGAACTTGGAAATGTCAGGGTTTTTTTCTTTTTTTTTTTTTCATTCCTTTTTTTCTTTTTCTTTTTGTTTCCCTTCCTTCCAGCTGCAGGAATTTGGGCTCGTGTAGTCAAGGCAAGGGAGCAGCTCTGGAACTGCATGCAAGCTGGATGAGTCCTAAGAGCCCTGGGTGGCCACCCAGGCTTAGACAGTCTGGGATATTCACGTTTTGGTGCTCCTTTGATGGTTTTATTGTTTTGTTTTAATTATTAGACTTTTTTAATATTAGTGGCTACTGCAGCATAAAACACACACATTAGGCTTGTACCTGCCTTGTTGTAAACACCCCGATACTTAATTAGCTTTCATGTTGTATTTAGAGGACAGCAACAACAAATAATGTGCAGTATTTGCCTGGGTCTTCTTGTGTTCATATTATTGCAGCATATGTGTTGTTTTGCTTTTCAGTAATATTTTTGAGTTGGTTCTTTTTGGATGTCTATTTTAGTGGATGTTTAAACTTTGACTTAAAAGTAAGAACTCCTTCAAGGCAGACCTAAGATTCAACATTCTCTGTTTATAAAATATTTGCTGAGGGGGGCAAACCCTTCTCCCAGCTGACTTTCTTCAGTGAATGGGGAGCTTGTTCTCTGTGTGTTGGTTATTGAAAGCCGAGCTCTTTGTGCCAGATATTTTAAGAAACTGTTGACGCTCAGATCTAATCTATTACATTATACTGTGCTTTTAGACCAGAAAGTGAATGTGTTTTCATGTGTGTGGTTGGGCAGTACATATGTAGCAACTCTAAAAAATAATGTTGCATAACTATAAATACAGTGTAGGATACTTTCAGCTTGCATTCTTTCTTTACTGTGTTTTGAAGGCAGTGGCTGTGATGGTTAGAAATGTTGCAACAGTAATGTCTTGGCATTAGGCAGATTCACATTTATATCTGATCATAAGGAAATAATACTAATTTTATGTTCTGAGGCTTAGTCACGTGTGTTAACATATTGCTTGCCTGATGAGAGCTATTTCTACATTGAATTTTAGTAGAACAGATACTTTTGGAGTAATCTAGCCTTCTTTTGTTGGGCCCTTTTAAATGGAAGCAGAGGTTACATTCTGATGTTCTGTTCTTGTCATATAGTAATGATACACCATTTACACAAGGTGAGGGAGCTTCCTCTCCGGTCTTAGGCAGTCCAGGTTGAATCCTTCCATGCAGTCATGGTAGTGGAGGCATTTGCACTTGGGAAAAAGTACTTTGGATCTCCTTTTCTTGTCCACCTGGGCACGTGTGTGTTGGAGATACTGGCTGAATCTGTATGTTGGATAAGCAATGAGGATGATTTTTACCATGGTTGACAGCCATAAATGATTCAGATTTTTTTAAAAGAATCCTGCAGCTGGGTACAATGTAGCAATTTTATTGTCCATGCTTGTGATTTTTATTATGTTGGGCTTTTCCCTAAACTTAGCAGCTCTTGAAATGAGTTAATTATATGAATTTCAGTCTGGATTTTTTTTATGTTCAAAACACAACTCAAACTGGATTGGTAAGGAGCAAATAAAGAAAGGCATGAAAGATATGACTACAAATACTCTCTCAAAAACCAGAAGGAAAAATAATACCTAGCTTTACCAAACAAAGAAATATCATTCTTCAATAATAGTGTGGCTTTGAGAGGGGTTGATGTGTGGCCTGTGAAACTTCAAAGATGACAGTACATTAATCATGCATCCATTTCAAAAGTGCATAAGGAACCAGATGGATGGAAAACGTGGATATGTGCAGCAGGACAGAAGAGGATTCATTGAATCACAGAATCTCTCGAGTTGGAAGCGGCCCATAACAATCACTGAGCCCAAATCCCTGCTCCTGGCAGGACTGCATAAAACTGAATCACGTGATTTAAAGTGTCATTCAGATGCTCCTTGAACACCGTCGGGCTGGTACTGTAGTCACTTCCCTGGAAATCCTATTCTAGTGACTGACCGGCCTATGGGTGAAGAATCTTTTCCTCATATCCAGTCTGAACTTGGAATCACAGAAGAGTCATAGAACAGTTTGGGTTAGAAGTGACCTTTAGAGGTCATCCAGTCCAACCTGCCTGCAGTGAGAAGGGACTAGATCAGGGTGCCCAGAGCTCCATCCAACCTGATCCTAAAAATTTCCAGGATGGGGCAGCCATCACCTCTCTGGGCAACCTCTTCAGGGCTTCACCACTCTCACTGTAAATAATTTCTTCATTCTATCTAGACTAAATCTACCCTCTTTTAGTTTAAAAACATTGCCCCTTGTCTTATTACAACAGGCCCTGCTTTGTCCCTGTCTTACAATCCCATTGTAAGTACTTCCCCTGAGGCAGCTTCATTCCGTTTCCTTATGTCCTATTCCTGGTCACCAGAGGAAATGACTGTTTATGATCAGAACACGGCTGCAAACCACTGTGTTAAAAATGTGTCTTGATTACATAGACTGTCAGGATTGAACCTTAATTCCAGAAAGAAAAGCTGAGGGTCCATGAGACTGAACCTAGTACTTGAGAGATTTTATAATCCTTAAGGAGAAGGAAATACATTAAGCATTTTGAAACTTGCTTTGAAGGTCTAACCAGCTTCTGTTGCAGGAAAAAAGTTCTTCTGCCTTCCTGCAAGGAAACAAAAACAATTTGAGCTGCCTATATATTTATTTTATGATATCTGACAGTTGAAATGGTGCTGAGGCTAGAAACCTGGGCTTCTGCTTTCATCAGTGAAGAGCTTGCTTTGTGTATGGAGATGTGTTTGGATGAGTCACACCTACTGCTTTTTGTATCTCAGCCTCTGAGGAAGCTGTCCTCACCACTGCTTGGTGATAAGCACTTGTGTTAGGTGGATCACTGTGATAACCTGGAGTTATCTTCTGTTTAAATCCTGCTCTTCTTGCTCCTTGGCTTTCTCCTGTTAGATTTCCCAGTGCCACACACGCACACGGTTGCATGTCTCTAGCTGTACTGCTAGCAGTACCCGTTCCATGTATGTGTGTATTTATGGAAAATCTGTTGAAAGTCTACTTGTATGACCTGAATGTGTCCCCTTTGCTTGTTTTGTGTTGGTAGCCAGTTATCTTAAATATTGCTGAAAGGTGATTTTAAATCTTGCTGTAATTGGCAGTAGAACCTCATGAAAACTGCGACTTAACCTACTTTTTGGAAGG
Source organism: Cnemophilus loriae (assembly GCA_013397755.1). NCBI lineage: Eukaryota > Metazoa > Chordata > Aves > Passeriformes > Corvidae > Cnemophilus > Cnemophilus loriae. Next base: position 2,464,694 of record VZTF01003267.1, read on the forward strand.
AAGTGGAGAATTGTGTCCTGCTTTCTTTGAGCTGCAGTGCCTTAAGGCGAGAGGATGAGTGTAGGGATAGTAAACATCTGCTTACACAGCTGGAGCATGTGTCAAAAGTTATATTTAACAACATGGCCTTGCTAGATCTACTTACACCTGTAAAATCTACAGGAAACCTTCACCCAGGTATTTACTCTTGAGGACTGTGTCAGGCCTAAGATAGGATGCAGAGATACAAAATGACAAACAAAGAATGGGCTTCTTTCCATGATAGTTTTATTTCTAAATAGAAATAATATTCTGCAGACTGAAAATTCAAGTCTAATGTTTCCTGACTGATGGGAGCGCGCTGCCATCACCATGATGGACAGGGAGTTCCCATCCACAAATTGGGAGATTTCTGTAAACTTACGGAAAAAGCGCCTGCTGATGGAATGACTCTCAACAGAATCAGTTATGATAGATTTTGTTCCCTGAAGGTTCTTAGTGTATTGTTGTCTCCTTAAACCAGACAGATGCAACTAAAAGCAAATAGAGGGATTTAGAAGAAAAGATGTTAGCTTCAATGTTTTGGTTTAAAGGAGAAAGGATAAGAAAAGTGGGAAAAGGGAAAACGCTTGTCGTCCCTAGCTGCTTGAGCCACAGAAGTGCCCATCAGCATTTTTGCATCTCCTCCAATGAAGACGAAAAGGATAATTCCTCCTCTAGTGTAGGAACTGAGCTGCTCTCTGCCTTTGTCGTTTAGACTGTTGCAAACTGCTTGGCTGCCTTTTTTCCCCTCCAGGAGCAGCAGCAATGTCACTGCAGAGGGAGGTTTCCCACTCATTAAGGAGCGCTGTGCACAGGGTGGATGTTCTGGTGCACCTCACACAATGGCATGAGCTTCGGACTTGTCTCCCAGGGTGGTTTAAGGCACTGGTTTGGACAGATGACTGCATTACCTAGGCCGGGGCTGCTATTCTCCTGTTCTCTTCCTATATGATATAGTAACAGGGACTTAGCAGTTTCTCCTCAGGGAAGTGCAGACTGCTAGGGGATGTACTCCTTAAACTCTTCATGACACACGCCGATCCTGCCTCGGTTGTGTTGCTACTCCTGATGAAGCCTTAAAGAGTGAAGGTTGCTCTAGACTGCCTGTGTAATCAGTGAGAAGAAATGGGCATTTCCACAGCGTGATTCAGGATTCCTCTGTTGTGCATCACTTTCTGCAGGTGATTCATTCTCCCTTTCCTACTGTGTGTTTTGAAAAGGGAACTGTGGATCGTTGGTCTTCTATTTAGACGTCCCAGATAGATGTCTGAAATTTTTCTACAGCATCAGGAAGAGGGTCAAGCCACTAGCAGCAGCAGAACATGAGCAAACAGATCTGTGGATTTCGATTGGGATTTCTATGAGCTTTTTAAATTTTGAGAATTCAGTAGACTATGGAAGTCTTGGTTATGGTAGCACTGCCAGTCTTCAATTAAACTTATTCAATGTTGAAGTTTTTACTGCAGGCTGGAGCAAACTTTTTCCCTTCCCTTACAGCTGAGACACAAATCATGAAAATTTAGTTCTAAACTTACCTTTTTCAGTGATCTGAATACCTTTAATTTTTTTTTGCCTTGCTGGCAGGGTATAGCACTAAAGGAGCTGCAATTGGATGACAGTACAACCCTGAAGTCTCCAAATGTGTTTAAAAGAAGCATTTATGTGGAGGCCCTTATGCAGCTGAGAATCTCAACGAGAATTTGGCAGAAATCTCAGTGTCGGAAGATGGCAGATTCCTGTGCAGTGAGATGTTTACTGGTTCACTGTTTTATCTTTGGCAGCTGCTTTTGCACTTGATATCTTCAGCTGTTTTTGAAGCTTTTACAAAGAATAATTATTCATTTCATGAAATGGATCTATTTTACCCACCCAACAGGGCACTGATTCACATATTTCCCTGGCAACATCCCGTTGTTATCAGAGCTGTGTTCGCTTTTGCAGGGTTGTGTTCACTGGGATGTTACAGCTTCCTGGGCCGTGGTTTTGTTGCCTGATTTACTGAGGTGTGGGGTGACTGTTTTCAATTATTCCTTTGGAAACACTGGGGTCACAAGGGTCTCTGGGAGATGGAAGCAACCTGAGTTTTCCTGTTTTCTGCTGGCAGTGATACTAATGTAGATGTTCCAACAATCTTTTCACAGGAATATAAGGTGTTGTACTGACGACCTATAGATAGGCAGCAACTTAATTGTGTCACATTTCAAGCAGTGTTTCCTTATTGCCAGGACAGATTACTGTAAAAGGCGGTAGCCAATGGACTGGATTTTAACTCCCCACCGGGTAAAATTCCACTAAATCAGTAGAGCTTTCTCAGACATTGCTTATGTTAGGTTGGGATACTATTTAAAGGTTTCACTGATAGGGTTTTGTAAATGAGCTCTATAAATTCATGAACAAGGTTTCACTGCAGGCTCACCAGAGCTTTTTTTGTTTTGTTAAGTTCAGGCTAAGCACACATTCTTCGGTAAGTCTGAACGTGTTCACTTGCTCTTTGAATAAAGTAGCACCTGAATACACTTGCATGCTGCTCTGCACCCACAAAGCAATTATTTTGTGATGTGCTCCTGGATGCTTACATATGCATGCAAGTTGTTCACTGGTCTATGTGCTCACTCAGTTCAGCTTTTGCATCAATGCACAGCAGTACATTTAGCCAGAAAAACGTGGTGGACTTGATTCATTCCAGAGTTTAGAGCTGTATGGAAGGAGAATATTTCAAATATATATTGAAAAATGAAACGGGGCTTATGGGGTATATACTTTATATTTTATTGTTACAACTGACGCAGTGAGGGGAAGAGAATCAGGCAATGAGAACTCTTCATGTTTGTTTTGGGTCCAAAGAATAGTTATGCCTGTACTTAAGCCCCATTAAAAAAAAAAAAAAAAAGAGCTTATCTATTTATTTTCAGTATTGCATAGTATGAGCTGGAGTATACATTTGTTCTAGTTAACTCACCACATTTTTTTAGCATGATATTCTAACCTGCTTGGCCATTAACCTGGCTGGCTACCAGGAGAATTTTCAAACTGTTGACTCATATTGCTTCCATATGTAGCTTAAACCACCTTTTCCCACAGTAGATACAGCTTGAAGGTTAGCTGCCTTGTTTTTCAGGGCAGGGAGCAATGTATTTTGAACTGAGTCAACACATGTGAATAAAGGAAGTAAATATAAGCTATTATTAGCTTTTTGGGATCTAATCTCATTTTTGCTGAAATCTAGTTCCAATTCAGGAAAGAACCCCCAACAGGGGTTTTTTGTGCTCCTCTCCCCTAGGAGGTTAAGCAGTCTTCAGCATACATAGCCACGGCTTATCTTTGCACTTTTGCATCTTTGTGAGGATGAATCTTCACAGCTGCCATACCAGGATTCTTTTGTTTTATGCCATCTGAAGATCTAGGGGCATGAGTTGCTCTGTGTGTGGGACCTGCTGTTCTGAGGATGTGACTAACCAAGTGGGCAATGACACACAGCCTGCATGCCATGGCATCTTAGTGAGCACCTGTACGTAGGTGGGGCTGTTTGGGGTTGGAGCTCCTGTTCTTAGCTGGAGCTCATGTTGTGTGTCAGGCACCAAAGGACAGGTGCTGGCTGAGAGAATTGGTTTATTATCCAGAGTCCTGCATCAGAGCAGTTGCTGCCTCTGGGACACGCAGCTCAGAGTGAGGAGGAAGAGCCCTGGGACCCTATGTGGGAATGGGGAAGACCATGTTTGGAGGAAAGAGAAGATCGAGACAGAAGTCATGGGAGATATTGTGGGTTTGCATTCAAAAAAACCCAACCATGTTGTGAAAAGCAATATGTGGCATTGCTACAATTCACCTACCAGACTCAGTCCTACCTTTTCTTTCCTTTTTGTGATAGAAAAAGAAAGTGAAGCTAGAAAGAAAGAATAGTCTCCTGAGCTGTAACCTTTGGATCTCTGTAGCCAAATGCAAGTGTTCTGCTCAGTTCAGGGGATATGAGCACATAGCTGAGCATGTTTTCAAGCCTAGCCTGCAGTCAGTAGGACTGCCATGTTGAACAATAATGCTTTTAGCATGTGTTTAAAACCCAAACCAAATGGATACATGGCTTTTTTCAAAGACGTGGATAACAAATTTGCTCCCAAATTTTTCATTCTAGTGTTTCTGTGTAATATTTATGCTCGCATTGAATGGGGTTTTTTTTCAGTTAAAATGCTAAAATACAGATTTCTTTGCATTATATGATTTTGTTTTGCTTTATTTTTGCAATCCCACTCCAGCCTTTATAAAGATTAATTCTATGGGAGTGTCACCATGGTTTGCAGGACTCCAATGTGCAGAGACCAAATGTAGCCTTTTCTAAGTGAAAAGGCTCAGAAGACAAGAGAATATGGCTTCCCCTGTTTTTTTTACTCTAAAAGGCATGTTGAAGTTTTGTGCTGTATAATTCTTTAGGTATTTGGATTAACTCTGATAAAATTATAGGTGGTTGTAAGGGAGTTTATTGTGCTTATAAATTGTAGTGGGGCTCCCTGTAATTTGTTATAATTAATTCAATAGTTCAAGAGCAGAAAATCAAGATCAGGTTGTGGCATGCCTTCCTTTCTTGCTAAAGCGTGCCATTACTGGCCTTTTTATTTAAAGTTTCACTTTGTGCTTGTGGGTTTATTTGAACTTGGAGTATGCAAAATGCATAATACACTCTTAAGAAAAAGTACAAATACAGAGGATGGACCTGTTGCATTTGGGGGGGGTTCTGTTTAAATATAGAGAAATTGGTGGATACTGCGGAGCTGCATCTGGTGGCTAAGCCTCTCATGGAAGGAGTGCGTGTTTTGGAAGGCTTATGTCATGTCTGCAGGCTGCAACAGGGCCTGGGTGCATGTCTGTGCTTGTGGCCCATCAAAAATGGCAGGAAAAGAAAACCACTGGCAGAGCCCTTCTTTCCTATGCAAGCTCCCTCTTTTGCTGCCAGTGGGAATGCTGAGTGTGACGCTGTTGTCGCCTGGCTCACTGATGAGGGCTTCACTGGCCATCCCTTTAGCTCTGGGCCCGAAAGAGCCACAGCACTTTGACAGCAGGCTGCACTGGAAGCATATACTGCTTATATGGGAGAGGTTATAGAACCTGTGTTACTTTCCTAAACAGCCAATGTCCATTTGTAATACAAACATACTTTTCTTTAAGTGCTTGATTTTTGTGCAGAAATTAGGCGTTATTGACTGATTCATGCCGGAATAAAAACTTTGCTGCTCTTAAAATAGTTTGCATTTACTTTTGAAATCATGTGCCAGCTGTGTAAAGAACTGGAGGAGGTGGAGATCTGGAATTTTAATTGTCTTTTGGGGAATGCATACAAACGAACAACCTTTCAGTAGTCAACTGTTGAAATGGAGGTGGTGAACAACAACTAAGCAGTGCACAATTCTCATCAGGCTGTCTTTAGCTGTGCAGAGGTTCTCCTGTTCTAGTATCCCTAGCCAGGAGCTGGCTGTGGAGCTGGCCCTTAACGTTTGGAAGGCATTGACCTTTGGTAGGAACCTCACTGGTCAGCTGTGGTAGCTGGCCTTTCACTGCAGCTCACTGGCTCACTGAGGGCTTCACTGGCCCTCATTGCAGCTCGCCAAGCAAGCCAGGCATCCAGCTCTGCATCATTTGTCCTTGCCTCACAACCTGCGTAGCAAAATAAATGGAAAGTGACCATCATTGCGAAGTTAGTCTGCTGTAGCCAAATCCTCTCTTTTCCCCTTCAACTATAATTTGTTGCTTTTAAAGAGAGAGATTGAGTGATCTGGAAGTAGTGACAGGAACTGTGTTTTGATCTGTTCTCCTTTTTTTCAGTCAAATGTGTGAATATGATGCTATCCCAGCATTGTTCTGTCTCATTAGGAAGGGGAATGACACAAATCTTTCCATGTATTTATTTTGTTTTTAGTGTCAGTCATGTTTTCCATCCAGCTGCTGGAGAAAACCAGGATGCAGGCAGTTGGATGCTGCTTGTGAACAGCGTCATTTCTCAGTTACCTGAAGCTAACCTTGACCTACCCTCTAAGGTTGTTATGATCAAAGAGTTCTTACCCTGGAAGATGTTATGACTGTGTTTTTAGTATTGGCATTGGCAGTTTGAGCTTCTGAAGAAATTTCCTCCTGCATGTGTGACAAAGGCTCCTTTGCTCTTTTTTTCTGGCAAGTCTGCTGATCTTCCTGAAAGTCTGTGACAGGGTGTGGTAGACTCATTCTCAATAATACCCTTCCAAAAATATTACCCTTCTATTAGTGGAAACACTGCCATTGCTTTTTATATTCTAACACAAATCCCAGATAAATGGCTGTTGTCTAGCACTGTGAAACATCAGACTTTTGCTGGGAGAAAAGTTGATGAAATTCCAAAGGAATGAACTAGAGATGTTCCGTTTATCAACTCCATCTAAGTTTTTAAAGTGGCAAAGACGAGGCATTAGCTCTGTGTTACTGACAATGACATCATGGATCTATGTATCTCTATTTTTTTTTTTTTAAGTGCCTTTAGATTAAGATGTGCTGATTGAATCCTTGCCTCCAAAATGTGTTTCAGCATGCTCAGGCTCAGAAATCATAACACCATCTTTGCCAATATACTGATGTTGCATTTAAAAAGACCAGTCTTGTCTGCCTGTCTGCCTTCCTTACCATATAAAATCCAGTCCAAGTTTGCAAGTCAGATTTGTTGCAGTATATTGAGTGACCCACATGAAATAAGCAGCATCCAGTAGGTAGTACTCTGGATTGAGTCTTGGGAACAAAACCTAGATATCCCAAATATGCCTTGGATTCCTGCCCAAATTTACATGAGTATCTTCACCAACCTCAGATATCTATAAAATTAGGCTAATGATCATTAATACATTAAAGCATGTTTTTCTCAGAAATGCTACCAGTAAGAGTTAAGTCGTAATACAGTTGTCTCAAATACATAATAAATAACTAGAAATCACTTTTTGGCCATTATCAGTGAGTTCCTTTGGTTGCCCTGAATAGCGAAGTCATTGGCTCATCTACCTCAAAGGCTGAGAAAATATGTCCTCAAAATAAAAAAAGTGGGCTTCTATTTCAAATGTAGCATATAGGTATCTATGGAAACCTGTTGCTAAATAGTATAAAAGCCAAAATCATGACAGGTTTTAAGGTGTGAGGTGAACAATAGAACATCAATATCAAAGCTGGTGCTTAAAATAATTTTAGTAAATGATAAAAGGCCTCTGTTCTGGAGAAACCGCTTCCCCTGTGGGCACATTATTGCATAAGTGTACACTGCAGCATCTCTCCTCAGAAATACATTACCATACTAAGATAATCTCAAATGAGCTAACTCGGACTGTTGTGACTCAATGAGACTTTTATTGTGTTCCTAATTTTAGAAGATCATATTGTACTCTAATTGCAATTTTTTTTTTGAAGTTGGAAAAGAGCTAAAGTTCTCAAGCTAAACCACTTGTGGACCAATCTGTTTCTCCTTTGAGTCTTAATGGCTTCTTTTTTTGGAGATATGAAATGGTAAAGCAGTTCTCTTTTCCTCCAGAGAAGTTAAATTACATAGCTATGCAGTTATCCAATAGATAGGCTTGATGCCAAAATGGTTCCTAATGACTTATAAAAAAGTTAGTCATGCCAGTAATTGCATCATTAGAAATGATTGTAAAAGAGTTGTACCTCTTGGGTAACTAATACATGTTTTGTAGTGCTTTGTTTATTTTCAGATACACTAAAGGTAAATATTTATTGGTATTGAAACTGTGATGTATTTATACTGGCTTGAAATTTCCAAATAAAAGAAACTGATTTCTAAAAAAAAAAAAAAAAAGTTTTTAAAGTGTTTCCTGCTGCATTGGAGATAATGTGCATATTACAAACCCTTCCTGATGTACAGAGAAGGAAAGTAAAACCAGGGAAAAATAACAAAAATCCAGACAGGTCACATTGCAGTATTCAAACAGTATTAAACTTTATTAACTCAATCCTGTCACCTTTTTGTATAAAATACACATTTAGATTGTAAATCCCTGGGGTGAAAAGAATTTTTTTGTTCTGTTCCTGTACATTTTCTAGCACAGTTTGATGCTGCTTGATTACTAAGACTAGTGGATCTGATAATACTGAGTAATTATTAAGGTAGAGAAGTATTTGCCTTGCGGTTCTTTGTGGAAGTCACTAGTAAGAAAATCCTGAAGATGCAGTGCAATTGCTCTGCAAACCTAACCCATGTTCTTACTTTTGTAAACCATGCTTTAATTTCTCGACAAAGATCTCACTTCCAGTATTGATCAGGCCAGGTTCTGTGTGGCTTGTGATATCTGAAACATTGGTTGTTGAGGAGAGTGGAAATCAGTGAAATGGAGTTATTTTCTGCGTGTATCAAATAGTGGTGATGGAAGAGTGCAATGAATTCAGTGACACTATACAAATACCCACGTTCTTTTTTGAAGCGACAGGAGAACAAATGTGAATTCTGGTCCTGGGGGAGGTCCATGCAGAATTGTTTGAGCAAATGGAGTTTCCCTACATTTATGCAGCTGTAGCAGAATCCGGGTATTGCAATTAAATTTTAAAACAGTACTCTTATCACCTGCTTACTGATACTATTGGGTTTTGGTGGGCTTTTTTTCCTTTCATAATATGGATTGCCAAAATACAGATATATATTCTGGAGTTGAGGTGTTGCCTCATAGTCATCCACTTGCAGCTTCTTTACTCTATAAAAATGTGCTTTTTGATGCAATACATGCAAGTATACTTTTCATGTTTTGTGTGTTGGCTAAATAGAGTTGTGGGAAATGATATCCTTATAATGATGGCTTTGTTCAGACTTGTTGTCCACTCCCATTCCCCTTGGAATTAGCTACAGGCTGGCAAACTGCAGTAGCCTTTATTATATTGAACACACAATGGCTCTGCTAATAATGTTTAACCCAAAGGGAGCAATGAAGGTGAGAGATTTCAGCTGTAGGCTGACTCGGCTGTGGTGGTGTCTTTCCTGCCCTGCTCTCCTCTGGTATGCCAGAATGGCTTTGTGATTAAAGCTTCGTAAATCTTATTTATGATTTTTTTATCTTTTATTATTTGGGGGTGCAGATTGCAAACATCTCTTTTGTTCACTTTCCGTATGCTTTCCCAACTAAACCACCTAATAGAAGGCTTATGAAATGCATGTTTTTATTTGCTGTCCTGGAACAGCTTTCCTCAGTGAATCTATAGCTGAAACATTTTTAAAATGTTTGATTTCCCTCAAATTATAGATCTGCTTTTGCAATCCAAGCAAACAAAGAGCAGTCTCAGTTAGCATAGTGGTATAATAACAGCATTTAATTTAATTTCGGATGGTAGAGCCTCAAATCCCTGACAGAATGTGGGCCAGTTGCTCCTCTCTGTTGGCTGGGCGGGGAGCCTGACCACAGTTTTGCAGCATGGCTGAGCCATGAATCTGTGGCTGGTGGAGTTATTAGAGCCTTCTAGTTGAGCTTCCTCCAGGGTATCCTCCTCCTCTGCCTTGACGGTGGAATTAACCACCCCAGTCCATGCCTGGGGACAGATGTCCCAGTTCATGCTTTATTTGGACACCATGAAGAGAGATGTCAGGGGACTCCTTAGGTGGGTGTCACTTGTCACTGTCAGTGCAGGGGTAAAGAGGAAGCAGGTACCAACCACAGGTTTCTGCCTCAATCTTCTTCAGATTATCTTGGCATTTCCACTGAAACAGGTGCCAGAACCACAGTGAGTGATTGCATTTCAGTGCATTTGCCTGCGAGAAGTGACAACTTTCTCCATGAGAATTTTTTCCTGACAGATACACTAGTTAATGTCAGAGCTCCAATTATATACATCCCTTAAACTCCTACTGCATGTCGATCTACAATATATAATGAATCCTAAACTCACTAGATGATCTTTAAGGTCCCTTCCAACCCAACCCATTCTATGATTCCATAATGTTGTAGAATATTCCTATTAAGATTTTTAAATGTGACCTCTTCCTGACAATCAAGTGAAACATCTGTAAATAGGCATCTCTCTCAGATTGTGGGTGCTGTCTGCTGTGCAAGTGTGTAACTGTGTTTGAGAGAGTGTGTGTGTGTGTGTATGTGTGTAAGTAACAGTGTGTGTGCGTGTGTGTACTCTTTATTTGCCCTAAATTTTCTAACATATGTCTAGGGTCTGACTTTTTTTTTTTTTTTTAATTTTGGCAGCTGCTGGTCAAAGACAGTATTGGGGGAACATTGTGGATACAGCTCTTGAGAATTCCACATTGTCCAAGGCAGACACTAAGCAATATTTCCCTCCTTGCTTACACTGTATTCTGATGGCAAGTCAAATGGCAACAAAAACCCCACAGCAATGTTTCTTTTGAAAGTCGAGGTCATAATATTTGATACTAGAGTAACTGCACTGGCACTGTATTTTGGTGATGCTTACCTAAGTAATTCTTCTGTGATTTATCTGTAGTTGTATGGACACTGTGGCTGAAATTATGGCTCCACTACAGCTGGTGACATTCTTGACTTCTGTACAGCTAGGATGTCACTATAAGATTTGACACTGGCTTGAGTTTCATGTAGCCTCTTAACTCTGTGTTTGTTTTAACAATAGCTTTATTTTTAGGGCAGATATGCATTTTACTTTCCCTTTTAGACTAGAACATGTAACTCGTGTGTATATGTAGCATGGACCCAAATAGCTGCTTTTGGGATTACAGGTCTTGAAGACCAAATTCATCAAACATTTTCTCACCTGCATAATTGATAAAGCAACTTATATCAAGCTTCTATGAGAGCATGCATGTTTTCAGAATTGGGATTTGGTCACTGCAAAGGAATGGAAAGAAGCTGGTTTGGCTCTTGGACCAAGCAAGTGTGAAACCTGGGGCTGAGGCACAGGGCTCAAGCTGAGAAGCCGTATGCTTTTTAGCCTGCCTCTCTCAATCAAATTTTAAAATCCCCTCAAGTTTTAATCTTCATTAGGCTGTGTGAAAGCTAAATCTGAGCATTGTAAATGAGATTATATTTTTCTTACACCTCAACACGAACAGTAACATTTGCAAGCATAGTTAAGGCAGCGCAGTTCCTGTTCCGTGGGTGATGCTGCAGTGGTTCTCCCTTCTGCTGGGACTGGAAAGGTGGTTTACACTCTAAAACAAGGCCAGAACGGCTTCTTTGCCAAGAGTTTCAGAGGTAAGGTCAGATGTGGTGTCCTGGTTGTACCTGAGCCTAGTTAGGAGTTTACTGCCCACAGACTTTGTCTGCTGTTTGCTGTCTGCCTTGCAGAGGTTGCAGTCTCTGAGACTGGCTGGCGTGCTTGTGTATCGTTTCTTTCTATCCCAGTTTATCTCAAGCAATTATTTCTTAAATCCATGGCATTTTAAGTGGATGCCCTCAGTTTCAGGGGGCAAGCAGGCATTCAGCTGAAGGGTGCAGTAACCTCTGAACCTGTTTCAGCTGCAGCCAGGCTGGTGTGTCTGCTCATAGCCTGAAAAAGCCCATTTGTTGGGTTTTGGGGTTCTTAATTTTGGTCACCTGGGTGCACCTAGAGGTTGGGAGCACGAGGCCGAGCGCACACATGGACTGTGTTAGAAGCTGTGTTTGCTTGGTTTGTGTGTCTTAGTCATCCTTACACATGAAAAATGCCAATTAAAAAACCTTTTATATGGGCCACAGTTTAAGTTAAATCAGCAGACCGAAGTGTATTGCTAAAATTCTGTTTCTTCCATCAAAATGGTGACGCTGGAGCAAAAACAGTAGAAGCAATATGGAACAGCCCCTTTTTGCACTGGGGATTGGAAGCACGGTCTCTTCAGTAACCTCTATTTAATTTATAAAAGAGGTAATCTTAGCAGATGTCCCTCTTCCATGTGGTCTAAGGAACACAAACTAGAACTTTTAATTTTCCCTATCATCCATCTGGAAGCAGTGCACACGTAAGGATCATACTGATTTGTTGTGGTAATATGAAGCTTCTGAAGCCGGGTACAGAGCTGCTGTTCAAGAGCCTGACCTGCCTGGGGTGTTTTTTTCCTTCCTTTCCACAGTCTTCTTTTTTCCTGTAGGAAATGTACAAGCATATAGATATTATAATTTGTGCTTTTTTTCTTTTCTTTTTTTTTTTTTTTGTAGATATCAGTATTACCTACAGGTGAAAAAGGATGTTCTTGATGGGCGATTAATACCCTCATTCGAGCAGGGAATTCGACTGGCTGGTCTGGCAGTGCAAGGTAGGATGACGTGACCCCATAACCTTTGTCCAGGAATGGCTCCTTTGGTTTGTCCTCTATCTTGACTGAGCACTGAGGCCTTGTATGACTCCTACTCACAGCAGCTGGGCTTCCAGTGGATTCCAAAGTGCATGGGTGGACTGCCGTTGATGAAACGCTCACAGCCTCAGGGAGGGAATGAGGGACCACATCACAGTGCTCAACTTTTCCTATTTCTAAAATTCATGCAAGCGAATCTCAACAAAACTCCAGTTCTTCCAGCCCTGACCACGGAGTACTTTGCAGTAATGAATTTGCTTCACGTTCGCTGGTTTGAAATGCAAATTACATCAAAGACCACGGCAGCAGCTTTAATTTTGCCTTTAATTAAAAACTCATTTTGCTGTATAGTGCTATATGAAGTATGAAAGAACACATGACCGTAATTGTTACGTGAGTTATAAGTTAATAATAAACTACTTCTTACAACATGATTTTTATTCTGAGCCTCCTAAGGACATCAATAAAAGTGGGATCACATAATGTATATGTGCAGAGGGAGAAGCCCTGTATTTAGATGAAATATCTTTTGTTCTATCCACAACTGGCTATGAGAACTTGAGGCAGAGTTTCAGCAACTATGTTCTCTGCATGCTCTCTGATGAGTGGGAAGGAGGAGGTATATGCATAAATAGCAAACATGAGAATCTGATTCTTGAAAATTAAGGGTTCAGTGGAGAGAAACACCGTCTTTTGTTAGAGCAGTAGAAATGCTGGTTTTGTATCTTATATCTTTGTTAAAAATTGAAGGGAAAATGTGTCTTGTCAAATCTTGAAATATTGGTCTAATAAACAAAAATATACGTATAAAATTCCATAATGAATCTTTTAATTTAGGTAATTGAAGATTTGCCAGTGTGTAAGTTAGATCTGAATAGATACTGAATATGTTACACTGTGTTTTTCGAGATTTTTGCTAATTTTGAGAGTGAGTCAATCCTACCATTCCTGACATTGTATTAATTCCTTTGTCCTTTGCATGTGATGCAGCCAAAGGTGTTTGAAATACTTACTTCTTTTAAACTTGCAGACTCTGTTTCATGCCCATTTTGATTTCTTTCTGTTTATGTTAAAACATAACTCTGAGGTAGAAACAAAATGAAACTGCATTTTTGGCATCCTGCAATATGTGAAATTGTCTAGAAGCTTTGAAAGAATGTTTAGATAAAATGATTTATGGTGGGGATTTCCAGCTCCTATAATATGAGAATCTTGTAGATGGCGTTTGATCCTGTTCAATTAATATAAAATAAAAACCTCCTGGCAAGATACTCTTTTGATATAAGCTGTTGTGTATTTTAACAGATAGATAAATATAGGCATTGTTTTGGGCTTTTGAATGTAGTTTAGCCTTTAGGAAGCATTTCCAAAACTCCACGGTCTCAAGGACCTTTAGACGTGAGTCCTCAGCCTGACATAGGGAGTGATTGTGAGCATGGAGATGAGTATCTTTTGGAGAGATGTAGGAGAAGCAGAAAAGTGAGTAGAAAGGTGTGGGCCAGTCAGTTACAGTGCCTGCACTGCTAGGTTGGCTGCAGAAGGATAAGCCTTCCCCCATGCTGGTTGTTGACAATTTTTAATAAAATTGACTACTGGATTTTAACCTTTATAGGGTGTAAAATTGATCTTTTGTTCAGCTGTGTAGAATTGTAGCAGAGGTAGGTTAAATTTTCTTTATTTTTGCCTGGTCAGGGTTGGAAATGGTGGAGAAGCAAAAGTGTTCATGATTTTTAAGGAGGCTGAGCAATCCCAGCATTTTTTAATGGGGGTATGAGTTCAAGAAGGCTACAGAAAAACAAAGTCTTGCACTCCTGATAGTTAAGCATTGCAAATGGTCATTATATTAGGGATCAAAAGAAAGAAATTACTTGTTGGCTGTTACTTGATCTCTGGTAATAACACTATTATTTTCAGACCACCATGTTAAAAGCTAAATCTTTGTGCTGGGCTGTGGCTTCAGAGAGAACTCGCCCACTTGAAATTAAGCATCTGTGCAAAGGTTGAGTGTGGTCTTAACATGTGTGGAAAGTGCCAAAATGAGTAATTGTGTTATTTTTTTCCAGCGGATTTTGGAGACTATAATCAGTTTGAATCTCATGACTTCCTCCGAGAATATGTCTTGTTTCCTATGGTAAGTTCCTGATCCCTCTCTTTTGTGGTCTTTTGTGAATAATTTCTCTCTGACTCAGAGATGGCTTTGTTGATAACAGAGTAAAAACACCAGCGCTGGACTAGTGGAAGCAAAATTTGCTCCCCAAAACTTGATTGCAGCTGAATGATTCTATGCTATGGAATGGCAGCCCATTTTCAGTTCCTGTTGAGCCTCCACTAGGAGTAGGTGCCAACAAAAGAAATGTACGTCTTTGAATCAGAAAAGAATTTGCAGCTATTTTAAAAGGTGTATATTAGCAGCACTGTGGTATTAGCAACATGGCATATCAAGGGGATAAAAGGGCTGCTGCTGTGGTCAGTGTGGTGTCACAGGACAAACCATGCAGCCATTCCTGAAGAGAATGTGGATTTACATCAGCTGACTGTTGCACTGAAGTGAAGCCTGAATCAGGTCTTCTCAAAATGTTCTCCAGGGACTGTGCTGTAAATCTGGTTTGCATTTGGAAACTAGCAAATAACTTGAATGCTTAGGGAGGGAGTTTAGATTAACAATGAAGTTGGAAATTTGGTGACAAATGCCAAGCATGTGCAGTCTGTGACATTGAAATTCTCCAAGAGGATGAATTAGAGAAGAAAAAAACCAAAACAAATGCCCGTTGAAGCTAAGGCTGGCTTTGTCTTAGATGAACAAGTCCATCAACATGAGTATTTAGTGTAAGCTTCATAAATATAAAAGATCATGGAATTATTTCTAACTGGAAAAAATATTTGGAAGCAGGGTGGGGTTCCCATGCCCTGAGTGTAGCTGCCTGGAAGTTAAGGCATCTGGTTTCCCTCTGCAATTAGTGGAGCGGTAGAGGGAGAATGATTCATCTCACTGTAATTTGAAGGCTTGAGAAGCATTTCATCCCATTTACCCATGCTCTTTGTACAGGAACTGCAGTGGACAGTTCGTTCTTAAGTCCAAAAAGGTGACATCTGCACAGTGTCTTGAAGTGAAAGTCAGATTTTGAGCCTGTAGACAGTTTAATACCACCTGAAAAAGTCAGCAGGAAGAAGGGTGATTGACAAATGTCGTGAGATCTGAATATGCTTTGTATAGAACATACATATAGAATGTGGCTTCAGTATTAACCTTTCACTCATAAACTTGTGTTATCTTCTCTATGGAGCAGGATTTCTTTGGTAAGCCATCTTATCTATTGATAAGTAACTGATGATCTTGTGTATAGTTGATGGCTTATGAAGTCATGTATGATAGCCTAAATGGGAAAGAAGATGGCTGAAAATGTATATGGAGAAAAGTGTTGTCAGGGTATCACTTTGTAAATGAACTTCTGCAAAATTCTTTCGATACAAAATGAATCAGAGTGGTTTGGGTTGGAAGAGACCTTAAGGATCATCTAGTTTCAACAGCCCTGCCATGGGGAGGGACACCTCCCACTAGACCAAGTTGCTCAATGCCCCATTCAACCTGGCCTTGAACACTGCCAGGGATATACTGGTACTATTTTTCTATTCAGAAAAAGATTAGGGGAAGTTTTATGTCTCTAGATGAGCTTTCAGGTGGTTAATTTCTCTGTGGTTCAGCAATTTACTCTTTGCGCCCACCTCTTAGAACCTCTGTTTTTGTGTCAGCTCCTCCGTGGTGGTGTGGTCAGCTCTCTTCTGTTTTGCACGTTTACCATCACTTTGTGGTATCTTGCCTTTCATCCATGCTGCTATTGCTAAATTTAAGATCAGCGGAGTGTCTGCTTCCCACACCTTCAGAAGCCTACTCTTAAATTAACTGTTTCTGTAGACATTTCTTGAACTACTTCTCTTTGCTCTTCCGGGAAGGATGGATAACATAATAGTAAATGTTTCTCTACAAGTTCAGTAACAGTGGCTAAGTGCTGCAGATACAAACTAGTTGCTAAGCAAGTTGGAGGATTTGAGTGAATTTGGGGCATAGAAAAAGCCTCCACCGAGAACGTTGCTATAAATTCATTAGTGAAGTGAGCTTGTGGATGAGGGAGGGGCAGCTGCGTTCGTGCTGTTTGATCTTGTGAAGCTACAATGTGTGTCAAATGGCATTTCTTCAGCAGTGAAAAGAACAAAGTTATGTACACAGTACACCCCACAGGTGTGTGGCTGTGCATAGGCATGTACCATGCCATTTTTCATTAGCACGCTACCACTTTCGCATTTTTTTGTGGCAGAAGCAAATATCAGAGGGGAGGGCCCCACTGAGCAAGAAGCAGTGTATTTAAGTACATTACATGCAGCCTTAAGGCTTTCTTAAATAAAAGTAAGAACTTTGAGGTTTTGCAAGAAAGTTCTTCAGCTTCCTTTTTCTGGCCTTGAATTTATGAGTAGACTTCCTTTATTAACTTGCTCCCAATTATGTCAGGATTGTTTCTACCGCACGTTATTAAATTTGGAGAGTATAAAACTTTTGCTCAGAAATGTGTTGCAAGCATAAAGTAGGTTTTAATGCATATTTGAAGAGGTAGCAAAACTTTCAATCCCTTTAACATGATGAATGGAGTACCTGTATGTTGCAGGACAAAAAGTACTCATGAATTCATTTTCCATCCACTGTATATTATTTTGGACTGTTTTTAAAAGGTATATATTAATTTGTAGATTTCCAAGTTTTTAAAGGCTTGTTCAGTGCTTATCCAGGAAAAGGTCCTTTATCTGTGTTCTATATTCTGTTCTTTGTTTTTTTGAATAATAAGGACCTTACCCCTATTTTTAACAGGATCTCTTTACCCTCTCAAAGGAAGGTATAAAAAAATCAGAGTTTTGTGTTCTTCTCACATATTTTCAGCATCCCATGCTCTGAATTTTCAATGTGGTCAGTGATATGTTATCTCTCTGTAACTACAAGTCTTAAAACATCTGCTGTCATAGTTTCTGTCTGCCATTTTATCCTCTCTCTCTTTGGTTAACTAGTTGTTGATGCTACTTCATGTTCTTACAGGATTGGACGCAGGATGAAGCTGTCCTGGAGGAGCTGACTCAAAAGGTTGCTCAGGAGCACCGAACTCACAGGTGAGCTTGACAGGATAAAGTTTGTACTATTTTTAAAAAATTTTTTATCACCGTTCTAGTACTTCCCTGCCTCCGTGTGCATTCCTGGCACTGTTTAACTAGCTTATCTTCATGTTACTATTATGCTTTGTGTCACTGGATTTTTAATTAGGCTATCACAAAAGATTATCTGCCACTTGTAAACACAAAATGGCTGAGGAACTTAATCCCAAATAAACGAGCATTTACACCCTTTGGTTTAATGAGCACGTGTAACACTGCTTGTGCCGTGCAGTAGACTCCTTTCTCTTTTTGATTCCATTTAAGTCCCGATGGGGAAAGACCCTGTGACTTGATCAGTGGCGATCTGAGGGCCTCTTTCAAGAGGAGGGGGATACAAATGCTCTCAGTGTAACGGAAATGAAAATAACAGGAATTGAGTTTTCAGTCTCAAGGAGAAGACACAGTATAGTGTTACTAGTTAATGAGCTAGGAGTGTGTGCATTAGTGCTTCAGTAAAAAAACCTTCTTTGTGAGCAGGCTTCTTTCATGTTGTCCAGGTGTTTCAGTGGTGGAAGTGTTCAAACCTCTAGAGTGCTGTTATGGGAAAAATGGCAGTGCCCACATGTCATATGCAATAGGAATATTATGTGAAGGATGCTGCATTCCCCATTACGTGAGAGAAAGTGGTTGTAAAAGGACAAATACCAGTCTCTGAGTCTAAGGCCATTCTCAGTTTTGAGTTTCAATGCAAGCCTGGGCCTTTGATGCAACCAAAGAAATAGCTTCCAAGCTGGCCATGAACAGGCCTGGTTCTGTTCTCTCCCTGCCATGGGCTGCTTGTGTGATCTTGGTTAACTCACAGACTTGAAAGGAAAGATTTCCCTCCTGCTGTGCTCTATAGTGCTATTTCTGCAACACAAAGAGCAAATACTTCCCCTCACTTCAGCAGGTAGATCATATTCCACCTCCCTTCTCCCAGGTATTTGTCTGGTTCCTATATTTCTGTTTGTAAGCTGTGGTAAGGAGGAGCAAAGAGGAGAAAAATTAATAGTGGCCTTCTTTTGGAGCAACCTGCAATCTATTCTGACCTGCTTTTGAGAATTGAAATCTGTTTGAATTCCTGAGCTGTGACAGGAGCATGTATAGACGCGTGTGTAAAAGTTTTCAGCTGGTTTGTTCTCTCTTATGAAAGAGAATCTGTTCAACTTTTGGATGTAGTGCCTGTGTTTTTGAACAGCCAACTTGAAAATGTAGGTCTTTCCTTTTAAGTAATTTTAAGAAGCTCCAGTGGCCTTGTATAATATTTGGGCAGATTAGCACCCCTATGGTTCAAGTTGTCCATCCAAAACTATCCACAACCTGATGGCTTAATAAAGCCTGGAAAAGATTTGATGCGTGTGGAAGAAGCTGAGTAATGTGATCAGTTCAGTTTGTTCCTCCTGTAATTTGATCTGTGCTTTGTACCTTACCTTCGTGACATTTAGTAAAATTTCCCCCCTTGCTGATTATGATCCTCATGTTGAAAGTTAGTTTTGTGTTGTGCATTTCTAGGCAGCGTCTCCAAAGCGTCTTCTCAAGTGGTTTGTGAAACTCCCGTTTTTTTGCTAGTATTTTTGTGTGTGTGTGTGTGTGTGTAATATTGTGTAATATTTGCTGCCTTTTGTTAATCTAATTGCAGTGGCGTCACAGCAGCAGAAGCTGAGCTAATGTACATCAATGAAGTGGAACGTCTGGATGGGTTTGGACAGGAAATTTTTCCTGTGAAGGTATGTTAGTGTATATTATAAAGGAACCTCTGAATCAAACAATGCAGAACTCTGCAGCAACCTTTGGACTGCGTGCAAGTCATGTTTGTCTGAAAGAGACAGGAGTTGTTCAACTGCTCCAGAGGGTGAAATGACTGCTGGTGGTTTGAATGGACATTGCAGCATCAGGGTTTTGTAGGCCTGTAGTGCTACTTCTCTTCCATGAAAATCATCGTCACAGAAGAGGTTGCTATATTCTAGGGCCTGCTCTCTTGGGAATCAGAGATGCTCCTTGCTTTTCTTTCATGTGCTGTCTATGGGAGAGTGGCCAGTGCAAATGAATCTCAGCTCTGGTCATCTTTAGGATGATAGGAAAATGAGACCTTTCCATGTCTGTCTAAGTTACTAGTTACCAAGCATTAACTTCACTTTTCCTTAGTTTCTTATGTGTGCACACAGGTGCTCCGTGCATTTTTAATAAGGGGGAATTTCAGGGATTATTTTGCATTTGCAGTCACTTTCCCTTCACTGGAAGTCCCATTCTGCTGTGGATTGTCTGGATGTGGGGCCTTATAGAGCACATGCTGCCATGATAAAGTTGTGCTGAGAAACCAAAAACTGCTGTTCTCAACATGGCCCATTTCCCTTTGCTAACCTACCCAGCCACCCTCAGTGGTGGATTGTGAGTGGTTTTCCTGCTACTTAAAGATAACTTGGAATTTAAAAACAAACACAGCTGCACACCAAACAAAACAAGCTTCCTGCTGAAGTCAAAATTGATCTTCAGAATTGGCCTGGAGGGGAGGAGCTGAGTGGCAAAAAACTTTCTACCCACCAAAAAAAATTTTGGAATGTTTATTGCCAATGAATGAAATGAAAGCTTTCCTCAAATTAATTTGGAATAATGCTGCACACTACTGCAGAAGATTTCTGTGTTGGAAGTGTCATTAGATATTATTGCATATGTCAGTAAGGTAGGTATGAACAGTGGACTGGGTGCTCCGCAAAATGGCAGGAAGATGTTAGCTTTGCATCAAGGAGCAGCGTGCTGGCCTTGGAGACAAACAGAACTGCATTCAAAGGGGAAAATGAAAGATTTCTCTTTTTTTCCTGGTAGAAAATGTTATTGGAATTACGTGTCTTTCTTTCCATATAGCTATTTGTGTGTATGCATGCACACTCGTAGATATATGTATACAAATACATACATTTTCCCCCACACATTCCCAATCTTTTTGCCTTGTAAGATTTCCTCTGTCACAAGGCAGAAGAATGTGTTGTCCTCTAAGCAGACTAAACTGCTGACTTGTGGATGGATTGCCATCCATGGTTTGTTTGCAAAAGGCCTAGCACTCAGTAGTTAAACAGGTGCAGATACTCCATCGTTGCCTTCTGAGGATCAAGCACAGCAAGGCCAAGAGAACAGCTCTGATCTGTTCTATTAAAATGCAGGGGCACCTGATGGTTTCTACAGTGTGTGCAGGCATAGTGCATTAACTTCTCTCATATCCTTTCTTCTAGCCATGCTTTCTAACCACATTCGTGGTGTTAGCGTGATTTCTATTTACCACTTTAAAGCGTGAATCAATTACTATATATGCAGCTGAGAGGAAACTGTTCTTGCTTGTTGATAAATGTAGAAAAGCCTCTTTGTCAACGGTATTAAGCTTTTGTAGCCAAAAAAAAGAAAAAGGTGTTTTACGAAAACTGATTGCAAAATGGATCAGGAGCACATGTTTTCAAACAGGAGCCTACAAGGAGACATGGGTAGGTGCAAAAACAATAGTACTTCTTAGAGTCCACTGTTTTTGCATTGTTTTTACGTGGTGTGTGCAGTTGAATATTTAACCCAACAATTGAAAATCACTGGAGGATGTATCTGCATAGAGATGGAAGTACTTTTTGGGGTGACATGCTGTGAACTTCTGTGCGGAGTACTTAAAGGAGGAAGTGTGAAAGGTAGAGCTTTTGAGAGGGATTCCATCTCCAGGTGTGGTGTTCTGAAATCTCTACATGTTTTAACAGATGTCTGGAGAAATACCATGACTGTGAAAGAGAACTATTGCTTTTGGTATTCCTACAGGCTCTAGATAGCTGTAATCACAAAGATAGGGGATATGGGGTATTATGCAATGAATGCCAGTTTGTGGTCTGCGTGGTGTTTGAGAGAGGAGAACTTTGAGCTCATTTAGCCTTCTTCTGTTTTCACTAATCAGCACAATGAATCCACTTAAGTGCTAACTGCTCTGAAATAATGAAAATCAGAGTCCAACCAAACAGCAAAATATAGGTTAGTCCTGCATCCACAGTGAAGGGCTTCTCTTTGGTACTTCAGCATGCATTCCTATAAACCTATTGACCAGTTTCTTTATAAAACTAAATCTATTATCCTTTCTCTGCAGGATAACCATGGAAATGACATACAGCTCGGTATTTTCTTCATGGGCATCTTCATAAAAAACAGAATTGGAAGGACGACTGTGATTTATAGGTAAAAATGAGGGTCTTTTGCATATGAAGCGAGTTTCTTTCCAGAGCTCTATGTGTGGGATTTTTTCCTTACTTGCATATGTGACTGTAATAGTGCCAATCCTCTAACTAAGGAGTAGTAACCTTGCTGTTTTCAGGATCGGTCTCTTGGCCCAAAGAGATTAGATAAAGAATAATTTCTGGTGTCTGTGGATGGGTTGGACGGCAAGAAAGTTGTAGTAGCCTGTCATGTATCTTGTTCTAGTTTACAAGGCTTTGATCCCTTTTCTTTTCTTGCCTTTATGTCTTCTTCTTTGATGCTTCTGAATGCAAATCTGTTAAACCTCACAGCTGGCAGCCTAAGAGCTCAACACTTCTGAAAATCTGGTTGCCACATTTAGATGCCCCACTAAAAAACTGTTGAACTTTCTCATTCCGTGATTTTGAAAATCATGGCTGTGTCACTATTGTTTCTTCTGCAGTTTATTTTGGTTAATAAGAATGACTTATATATAACTTTTGTGGGTTTGTTCTGTATGAAAATGTTGCTAGAAATCTCCATGATTCCAGGGAGGATAGTTTCACTCTTCTTTGCTGCTCTTCTAGTGGGTATTTTTATTACTGTTGCTGTTTACTTGAAGTGGATTTTTACTAGTCCCTGTGATTAGGGTAGGAATTTTGTGCTGCCTAAAAGTAGTGTTTTTTGAGGTGCATTGATTTTCAGTCAGTAGCTAAAGCTTGTATCAGACTTCGGCTGGAATTCTGGGGGGAGGGTTGCCTTAAAAGAGCTTTCATTAGTCAGCTTAAAAAATGTTAGTGTTCCCTTTTCCACGTAGCCGATGTTTTGCATATGTAATTTTGAAAAGGAATTAGATAATCTTTTAATTGGGCCAGGTGACAAAAGCAAGAAGTTTCTTTATGTGTAGAAATGAGAGTTGGTGCTGGTATTCTTACTCTTTGGAAATATGCTCTGCAAGCATCCTGCCATGACATGAAGAGGAATGCATGCTGCAAACAGAACAAACAAGTCCTTTCCATCCCCGTGGATTGCATGCAATGTACGCAAATGTCTGTCAGCTATTTGTAAGAAGATTATAACTCAGATCTTGGGCAACCTGACAATTACTTGGGGGAAAAAAAAAAAAGATTGCAAACATAAAGCCAGAGTATTAACATGGTATGCATAGCCTACATAACCATGTTGTCACGTTAACCTTCTTTAGCGAGAACTGGCACTGAATGAAAGGTGGAAACAGCATTTGGGGAGGAATGGCACTTAAAATAATTCTATTACATGTGGCTAAAATCAATCAGTTCCAAAATGCCCCAGTTCAGTAAAATGTTTATCATTAATGTGTTTTCAATGTGTCTTCTATTAAGAGTCTTCAAATTTGTGTTTTTAAAGAGAGCTTTTAACTCTTCTGCTTTGGGTTAAGAGCTGAATATCCTTTCACTTTTAATCAGAACATGACTTCCTTATTTTCCTGACCATTTTCTTCACCAAAAAGTTACTGAAAAGCTTTCCCATAAAATGAGACTGATGTTGACTAAGGGATTCTTACTGTGTTTGTGAAATGTCTGAATGTACATGTTGGCAAACTCCAATGCATTTTTTTACTCTGCAGGTGGAATGACATTGGGAATATTGCTCATAACAAGTCTTCAATTGTTCTAGAGTTGATCAACAAAGAAGAGAATGTACTCTTTCACACAGTAAGAAAAAGATCTGATCAGTGTCATTAAGAAAGCTACTTATGTAAAAATAAACCTTTAAAATTCCACTTTCCCAAAGAGGCTCACTTGCATAACACCACCCCCTTTACAGTTCATGTGGTACTTTATGCAGAAAGTGAAATTAACTTCATTTGGGTACCAGTTTCTGTATTTTCTTCCAAGCATCCTGAAATATCCTATGCTGAGAAGTCTGCAAAAAAACTGAATTGCTTTTTGAATGGCATAAATACAGGAGCATAAGTAGAAACTGGGCATGAGCTGCCGTGTGTGCACATACTGGAGCTCAGAGGGCCGTGTTGCTGTTCTGTGCTATTTAAAATCACATCTCCCTGAACCAAGGCCAGTATAGAAACTGGACCAGCAAGCTTGAGCCATTTTATTGTTGCTGTCCCCTCCTACTGTGCCTGAGCAGTGAAGTGGCAGTGTGTAAATGCACACCACTGGGTTTCAGTATTCCTATGCCTTAAATGCTCTTGAGACCACTAGATGTGCTCTTGGGAGCCAAATTCTGTACATGGTAGACCTTAGCAAGCATTCCTGCAGCTGGATTTTTAAAAAACTTTTGTCACTTCTTGGTAAGAATAGCAAAATAAATGAATTTTTTTCCCCTATTTTTTTCTCCATTTTAAAGGATGATCTTGAAAATGCCAAATATATTTCACGTCTGTTTGCATCAAGACACAAGTTTTACAAACAGAACAAAATCTGCACAGAGTGAGTACTCTTGCTTCACAGTTGTTTTCTGACACCTTGCTTTGGAATTGGTCTGAGTTTTGGCATGTCTGGTTTTGTTTGGTTTTGGGGTTTTTTGATTGTTTTTTTTTTTTCCTAGTCACATATGTCAGTTATTCTTTTCCCCTTTCCCTTTTTTCCCCTGTTTTGTTTTAACCAACAGCAAGAACAGTTGAGAATGAAATTTCATTCTGAGCCTTATGAGCTTTGATATGCTCCCCAAGCAGCCAAATCCTACACGGAGTCTTGAATTGAAGGCCTTGATGTCTGCTGTTGATAGCCCAGAGTATTAGTATAACCTGGAGTGAAAGGTGACATATGTTATCATGTCAAAATGTGAGCTGTAGCAGCAGATGCACTGCCCATCCAGCAGCTAAGGGCACTGAAGAGTGGGGGTTGTCGTCTTCTAGTTTGGCAGGATAATTTATCTGCCTCTTGTGTGTCCTGAACGAGAGAGGACACCTGGGTGTCTTCATGTGCATAGCTGTGTTGCCACAACACAGCAGAGATTGTAAATCTAAACCTGAAGTCTCCTTTAGGCTCTGGTTTGAGCACTTTCTTAGAAACTGGCCTTGAGCTAGTCCTTTAACACAGGTGGATTCCTTCTAACTGAAGGAGGAATTCATTAGGCTTTAGCTTTAATTCAAAAGTCTGTTTCTTAGCTGAGATGTTTCATTTACACCAGCACGCATTTTCAGATTGAGATAAATTTGGCTTTCAAAAGGTTAGAGTTTTGAGAAATTTTCATGGTGTGCTGGGTGTGTATAGCAGAGAACATTAAATTCTTGCAAAACTTACCATGAAGAAGTCTCATCTCTATCAACAACTCTAGTTAGAGCTGGACATCCCATCTGTTCAGCTGGGTAATGCCATCTGTTGGAAAACAGAGCCAAAATGATGATGGGAAGATTGGAAGGTCTTTCACGTGTGCACACATTATATTAACATATGGTGAGTTAGAGCACAGGAGAGTCCAGTGAAGTGAACTGCTCTGAGTGATCTTTTTGCTTACAGAAAAGAGATGTTGATTAGATTTTACATGATGCTTACAGTTCTTAGGAGGTGAGTGGAAGACTGGAAAAGACATTTCTTACTAGCATCTGACGGATTTCAATAGTCCAATACTAAATTCAATTTTAATGGTTCCAGACAGGTTGAATTCAAAGGGAACTCCTGATTGTTTCCCCTGTGACAGTCAAGAAAGAAAACAAAATACCATAGTCTGTCACCTTGGGATATTTCTTTCCCCTTTGAAGCTGTATATTGGAGTCAACAGAGAGAACTTTCTGTTACTGGTTGTAATCCAGACTGTAGAAGCCATAGCTTTGATCATGTTCCTTCCTGAACACTGAACCATAAGTATGTGGGTCCCATGAGTGGGGTGTATGTAGCAGTTTCATAGGCAACTTGCTAATATTTGGACTAATAGAGGTAGGGAATGTCATTTGAAGTGACATTTCAAAGAGTGAAATAACAAGTTTCAATGTATTTTTGTCATTAGAACTGCTCTCCTTACCACAGTCTCATGTGGTATAAGCTTGTGTGCTAAAGCCACAGATACTGATGACAGCATATGCTGGTGTGTGTTTTCTAGCCAAATAATTTTCCTGCCCTCTGTGTTAAAATGATAGTTGTTTGTTTTCCTGTGTGCCTTTCCTCTAATCGCACATAACATCATTCACCAGATCAGAAACTGTAAGAGGACAAATTCCACCTTTCCTCTCTTCACGTAAGCACTATATTTCTACCTCTTTCAACTTGTTTCTTTCTCTTCCTCCTATTTTTTTTTCCTCTTCCACTCCTTGTTCCTTCCACTGCACCTGGCTACTCTAACATTGTATGTGGCTCTGCTAGTATTGTCTAACCAGCTGGGTTTTTTTCCTTTTCTTCCTGATCTGTGTGCATTGCTTTGGAGTGATTGCTATCAATTTTGTAAGATTGTCCTTGTTTCAATGTTCACATTAAGTCACCTGAGACTGTACCTGTGTGCCATGTTCAGTTTTTTTACTTAAGAGACTTGCTTACTTCATTTTAAACCAGAATTTTTCTTTCTTGTGTTTCCAAGTGAGCCAAATAGGATAATGAACAAAAGGCATGTATAGTTTGGAATGGGAATACTTCCTGTGTTTAAAGAAGAACCTGAATTATTTTCATTTATTCATATATCTAAAAATCTCAATAATGAGCAATACCAACAGGTTCTTCATGTCTTGTTTTTCCTGTTCATTCTTGACTCAGAATTGAGATATTGTAGTTTCTATAACTTCCCTTTTTCCTCCACAGACAATCAAATTCTCCTCCCCCTATTCGACGACGGCCAACGTGGAGTAGGTCATCTTTGGTACGTGCCACAGTGATGTCTTTAAGAATATCTATACCATTTCTAATGGGATGAGGCATTGTGTAAGATGAACCACCTTCTAAATTTCAGATAAGCCCATTAACTCATTTCTTGTAGGTGATATGATTGGAATGAGTTTCAAGGGTGTGACCGCCCAGATTGATTAACTGGATAATATCACCACTGAATAATAAAAATTACAGTCTTCAAGGCATTATATTTTTATTTGCCCTGCAGAAACTGAGCATTTTTTCTGCTGGATTGAGGTTATTTCAATATGTAGAGAAAATAATCCTCTAGAAAGAATTTGAAGTGTCTTGTGCTGTATGCGTCAAAACCTAGTCATTACATAATGTTACATTTCATGTTTCCTCAATCCTCATGTTTTTGTATAAAGACTACTTACAATTTACTAGCTTCTTGGGTTAAGACCCTATCTTATGTGTGAAGTTACTGTTAATTTAAGTTAAACTATTAGAATCAGTCAGGATTGTGATTCAGAGTTTTTCTTAAATTGTATTTATTTCTATTTAACTAATCTCCAGAAACACTATCAATCTGACAAAACTGGGTAATTTTTTCCTGAAATATTTACAAAAAAAAAAAATCCTGTATGTCTTTTTTTTTTTTTTTTTTTTTTCTTCTCTTTCTCAGTTCTAAAGAAACTCTCTTTGGATTAAATTGTAACATCTACCATGTCAGTATTTTTTAATCTTATTTAACAGATTCTGAATTTCTGTAACAGTAGCACTGCTGGTTCCTTGGACAGAGGGCAATATTATCTCTATGCAAATTGCCAGTTTTCACGTGTGATATAGGTTATAGCTACTTCGTAGACCTTTCCAGAGCAAAAAATCCAATACCCTGTTGCTGCATGGCCAAAAGCTGATACGAGCAAGTGTTTTCTTGACATTTCCCCACAGTGTGGTTACAGCTTGTGAAAATGTTCCAAAATTGAACTTAAGCAGGTATTGATGTTAGGATAGCTTTATTCTTGCAGATTTCAACACAGGTTATTTTCCTGGATGTGTGTATGCAGTCCATTAGATCTAAAAGTTGTACTTTGTGTTTCCCAGGCACTGGCAGGAAAGCTGCTGTAGCTGCCTCCAGATTTCTTTGTCCTTCCATTGTTAAGGTGTTTCTAAGGTGTCATGATGCAATACACAGGCTGTGTATTGCATTCTCTGAGGCATATTTACAGTATTTTGGTATCTATGAGTTTGGTCCCTGGAAATGACTACAAAAAAATGAAGGTGAAGAAATGAACTGTGCTTTGCGTTTTTATGCTACGGCCTCTGTTATATCATGAGGGGAAGAGCGAGCTGCTTTCTTTATTATATATGAAAAATGGAGATCTGCTCTATCAAAAGAAAGAAACAAATCCTGCTGCCACTTTGTTTTAAACATGAGCATGCAACAAGTTTTAAAACCCCAAAGTCTCAGGAAGAAGAGGAAGAATGAGGGCTCATAATCGAAAAGTGCACTGGGCTGCTGACTACTCACGGTGAACTTTCAGCTGCCTTTTTCATAATCGTTCTGTTAACTTGTTGGAACAGTTCTCTTTGGGAGGAAAAAAAAAGCCCTCCTGACTGTTGTCTGCACTGCACATACCTTCATACACCTACCTATTCATTTGTCTTGTGTAGCAATAAATCAGTAGGCAGAAATGGGAAGTGAAGTGGAATCTTTGGGGTGAGGTTCTGCCACTTCACTAGGGATCATGTTCTTTACTTTCAGATCAAGACCCTTTATATGGTTTTGGCATGGTTTCTGCTGTCTCTTTTTCCTGTCAGGCCACCCAGGGATGTTGGTTTTCCAGAAAAACCCCCTCAGTGTAGGAGATCTAAATATAATGGTATGTTTAATTACCTGATTTTTAAAAAAATCCAAGTGATCACTAATTTGGATATTGTTGTTCTGCAGACCCCAGGGTTCTCTTTTTTCAAAAGAGGCAGATGGGCCTTAGAAATAAAAATTTGAAATTTTTTGCAGATACCTTTCATAACATCTATCACAAAGAGAACTGTCTGCTCCAGATGTATGCATTCCCAGTAGAAGTCACTTCTCTTTCCTTGCTCTTTTTCTCTGCCCTCCGTTTGTTAGGCTTTCCAGCATCTTGGTTAGTTCCAGCCTCAGCTCCTCTGCTAAGGTTGTCAACAGCAGTCTCCTTGGCCCAGGTTGTTCAGTGAGACTAAGGTTTTATACCATTGGAAGTAATTCTTGTAGCAAAAATACTTCTCGTTGTTTTCCAGCTCTGGCTTAACACAGCTATTTTGTATGCAAGAATTCATACTGAGCTCAGGATCTTTGATTCTCATTCCTTCTCACCATCTACATAGAAAATGTAAATCTTACCCCTTCCCCACCCCCTCTTCACTGGCAAACTTGCATGGTGCTCATTTGGTGCATGTGCACGCGAAGGCAGATTTTGTGGGGTTTTTTGCCTTGGGCATCCCCACAGTATTCCTTAATAGTTTGAATTACTTGAATCAGCCTGGATGAAAAGCTCTCATTCTGCTGTTAAGGAAGACACATTCACGAGACAGGAGCGTCTTCCTTGTCGTTCTGCTTACTTCACATATTGAAATATGTTTTCATAAACTTTGCTCAGTGACACCAGACAGGACATTGCAGTGCAGGTGGCAAAGCGGAATTGCAAAACACGTTGGCTTACCAAGGGACAAAGCTGGGGAATACGGCATCAGCTCTGATTTATTTTTCTGTAAATGATCTTGCTGATTTAATGCTGAATTGCCCCCTCTGAGACTTGTTTTAAAAAATTTGTTTCAGTGCAGATTATTGGAGAAAACTCGAATTCATTATCTAGGGAATTCAGTGCTCATGTAATTTGCAGAGTTATTTTAAGTCCATATGTGGTCCTATTGCTTGTATAACAGTGTCCTAAGTCCTTGAATTCATTCCATCTCTGCTTTTGTCTTGATTGGGTGTCTGTTTTGTTTGGGTTTAATTCTTTACAGGCAAGGGCTTTTAATAAAAATGTGAAGAATTTTAAAAGAGCTGGAAATTGTGGATGCTGTTTTCTGAAGTGGTTGAGCTTAAAGGAGTCTTAACTGGTCAGCTTTGGGCTCTGTAACAAAATTTAGCAAGCGATTTACAAAAAGTTATTCTCTGTTCTATAAGAAACTGCCAAGACGTGTCTTTGGCTGGGTAAGAAAGAGCAGTATTCAGTGGAAAGGGCATAGAACCATTTTTCCTGTTTCAGTTGCAAAAATTGTAGCAAATGAAGTTCTAATGCTTTTTCTTTTTTCCTTGTGCTTTTATTTCAGCCAAGACAACATCCTTTTATACTGCCTCCTATGCATGTCCAGTGTGGAGAACACTACACTGAAACACATAATTCACAAGGTACTTAGAGCATGTGTTTTGCCTTTAATGTACTTCGATTTTATGTATATGCAAAGAAGCTCCTAAACCTTATGTCTAGGTTTGTAATGCCATCATGGTCAAACAGGAGCTGCTGCTGCAGGAAAACTAGCAGTTTTATAGTTAATGTTGCAGTAAGTCTTCTGTTTGAAGTCCAATTTCAGTTTTGAAATTTCCCTAAAATATCTGTGTATGATTATATGGACCTTCAACTTGGTATTCCAGTTCAGTGAGCTGAAAAATTAATTTCTAAAGGGAGTATGATGGCTGTATTTAAAGGCAGTGCCAGCTGGGGCCAGGAAGAGAAACCGAGTGAGGGAAAAGGAGACAGCAAAAAGCTTTTACTGTAGGAGAAATCATAACTTTCTGTCCATGAAACTGTATCTGAAGACAATCTTTCCTGCTGATTTTTCACCACCATCTGCCTGCATTGTTAGCCTTACGGACACAAGGAGGGTTAACTATTTTTACGCCCATGTTTGACAAATAAATTCTTTAAGAGGTTGTGCCAGGTTACTTTGATCAAGTCTGGGAATGGAGCCCAGCCCCTAAACACCTTATCACACCCTTAACCACCCCACCTTTTGGAACACACATAGCCAAGTCTGTTAGGCTGCTGTTCTTTGCAGTTCATGAGCGGTACAGTTGAAGTGCTCTCACCAGCAGAGGAACTCTCAATCATACCTGTTAGTGTTTTGGGTTGCGGGGTCTGACTATTTTTAAGGTAGAATTTGATAAGTTTTGAAAAGAGCCATTCAGTAGAGTTCCTTGCATACAGTAGACTTGACTTAGTGGCTACTACTCTTTTACTGTGAAGGTGAGGCCATGAAGGATATTCTTAATTTTAGAAGAATTGTCAAATTCCCTTAGTTTTACAACAGACTTTTCAAAGAACTAGCTGATTTCAGATTTTGAGGAGCTATTACTCTTTCCTTACAAGATTTTCAACAGGGACAGTCTTGCAGTAAAGTTGTGATCCAGGATATGATCTTTACTGTCTTGATTCACTCTCAGATACACTTTGCTGAAGTATTTAATATTCTACAGTGTATCTGTACTGTGGTTTGTTGTTTTGTTATTTGAGTTTTTTTTTTCCTTTTTTTTCCCCTGATCTTTGATCACCCAGCTGTGTCATACTTCAGATCCTCAAAACTGTTGATTGGTCTAAAGTAGGATTTCCAATTTCACAGTCCTCTGCTACTATGAATCTCAGACAGCCGTGTATCAACAGAAGAGACAAGAGAATTTTTCAGGTTAACCATATGCTCACAGCGCCAGAGTTTTAAGGTGTCAGCAGCAGTGAACCCTTCCAGGATGCTGAGGGAGGAGATGCCCCTTTATTCTTCCTTGCCACCTCAGGCAAAAACACTTCCTCTCTTTCCCCTTTCATGTTTCCCGCAAGGATCTGATCTGCTACCATATTTTTCTAAGTGTTGGGAGTGTTTACATTGGTAGCTTTGCTTTAGTTCTATTTCAATGGCTCAAGGATGCTCCCAAGACCAAATGTTCCCTGCACTTGTGCACTAAGCTGTCTTTGTACTCACTGGTGCAGACCGCATTTGAAGTTTTGTTAACAGTGAGTAAGTCCTTGTGGGTTAAAATGGTCAACATTTCTCTCTCTGCTCTACACAGATAGCATTTTCCATGGAAATGAAGAAACTTTCTACTGTAGGTCTCAGACCAGTTTGGATAGGTGCCCAATGGACTTCAGCTACTTGAATGGTAATGGACCCAATGGGAGCGTATGCAGTGCCCACAGCATGAACTCCCTCAATCGCTCACAGAACTTCATCCAGGCATCTCCAATGTCCTCAAATCTGAGCATCCCAGGAAGCGACATCATGAGAGCAGACTACATCCCCAGCCACAGACATAGTGCAATCATCGTCCCGTCTTACAGGCCAACTCCGGATTATGAAACGGTCATGAGGCAAATGAAGAGAGGGGTGATCCAGATGGATAGCCAAAGTCAGTCTTTGAGGAATCTCAATATTGGAAACACACATGCTTATAACCAGCCAGAAGACCTAGTTTACAGCCAGCCTGAGATTCGAGAGAGGCACCCTTACACGATCACCTACGGGCCCCAGGGCGGTGGCTATAACAAGCCTGTGGCCCCGTCTGACCAAATGAACCCTAACAGTGCTGCTCAGAATAAGACAGCAGCCAGTGCCATATCCCACACGGTCAGCACCCCAGAACTGGCCAACATGCAGCTGCAGAGCAGCCAGAGCTACAACACCGCCCACATGTTAAAGAACTATCTCTTCAGACCGCCGCCCCCGTACCCGCGCCCGCGCCCTGCCACCAGCACGCCCGACCTGGCCAGCCACCGGCACAAGTACGTCAGCGGCAGCAGCCCTGACTTGGTCACTCGTAAGGTCCAGCTCTCGGTGAAAACCTTCCAGGAGGACAGCTCGCCGGTGGTGCGCCAGTCGCTGCAGGAGGTCAGCGAGCCCCTCATGGCCGTGAAGCATCACGCGGCGGTGAACAAGCGCCACAGCCTGGAGGTCATCAGCAATATGGTGCGTGGGATAGAAGCCATGGCCTTAAAAACTTTAAATGCCCCTCTGCCGCGCAGGAACACTTTGCGGGAGCAGGTGCCACCGGAAGAGTCGGTTCAGATGGGGCACGAGGTTCAGCAAGTTTCTCATTACCACCACAAAAAGACATTTTCTGATGCCACAATGCTGATACACAGCAGTGAAAGTGAAGAGGAAGAAGAAACCCAAGAATCTGTGTCCCGCATAACAGCCCTCCATGAGAACATGGAGTACAGTGCTCAGCTGCAAGCTGCCTTGGCTAGAATACCAAATAAACCTCCTCCGGAGTATCCTGGGCCTCGTAAAAGTGTCAGCAATGGAGCGCTGAGGCAGGACCATGTTAGCATTTCTGTGGCTGTAGCCAGGGCCAAGGCCATGAGGCCAGGGCCTTCCAAAGCCATCAGTGTGTCTCGAACTGATCAAGTGGCAATAAATGGGTCTTCACTGGGGCCATCTATCTCAGAGCCTGACCTCACCAGTGTGAAGGAGCGGGTCAAGAAAGAACCAGTCAAGGAAAGGCCTGTGTCTGAAATGTTTTCTATCGAGGACAGCATTATAGAAAGAGAGATCATGATGAGGGTAAGTGCCTTCCTCTGTTGTGGTGGCTTCTTGGAAATTAGTAATCACACAGGTCAACTTCCATAGCAGAAAACTGTTGGGTCAGTAAACTCCAGGGAACGTGTGGGTGGAAAGCTGTGGATTTGCTCAAAGCTGGGAAATGTGATATTAAGTGCCACATACAATTTGGTTTTGTGGGCCATCAAGGGGGCTGATCCCATGCACTGCTTGGGCTCGTCTGTTTCCTCAGCTGTGGCTTTTTGGCTGCTGGCCAGACCTGTGTCTGACCCAGCTGACGGTGCCACCACCCTGGCAGCAGCGTTGGCTGGAGGTGGGTGGCAGGGCATGCAGCCGGGGATGAGGAGGCTGATGGCAAAGCCCCCCCTTGATGCCTCCTTCCCTTCAGGATTTGAGGGCAGGGCGAGTCTGGAATGTGTTTGCCGAGATGGGTGGGAGTTTGTGTTTTTGGCACTAGTGTTTTATTCCTCCTTTGCAAGGATGTCACGTGAAGTACCACATAACATAGTAGCAACTCGGGATTTTTTTCAAATGATCTTTAATTCCCTTTCCTGCCGCTTTATGTAGCATAGTTGTCTGAATAAAACCCTGGTAGCTCTAGAATATGGATTGTCAGTTTTGCCAGTAACTGAGGAACTGGATATCTAAATTAGGAAGCAGCAGATGTAGAGGCTGTGTGGTCCAGCATCTGGATTGTTTGTTTTTTTAAAAATGCACTCAAGTATGAGAAATCGGGTTGCGCTAAACTTGCAATGAATTTAAAATAAGTATTTAAAGGCAATGACAGAAATATGAGGGGTGCTTATCACTTAGTAGTGACCTACATATGTACCTGGTGGAGTGCTGTGAGCAGTACAACTGGAGTCACAGAAACCCAAGTGTAGGCTGTTGTCCTGAGGTCTGAAACAGGAACAATTCCTGAAACAAATTAATAAAGCATCTAAATGGTCCAAAGCAGAAAAGAGTTTGTAGTGTACAAGATCAATAACTAGCTAGATTTAAATACTACTGTATATTCATAGACATTTTCTAAACATGTCCGTTGTTGTTCTTGTCTATTGGGGATCTTTCTGCTGATGTAATTGTTAGCAATACAACCTGAGCTGCTAAAATGCAACATGGAGACTGAATTTAGTCCTTGCCAACTCCTAAACTTTAAATGTAAAATAGATACTTGACTATAAAACATAATTTTTCATTAATGAATAGACATTGGTATAACAACAAGCATGCATATGCTCTTTTGATCTTCTGAGGAAAGAAAAGTTAGTGAAAAGCAGGAGCCTACAGGATTTTAGGATGGAAGTGAAGGTGAGAAGAGATCTTAGATGTTTGAATATTCTTCCTCTGCAATAGCCATTCAGATCACTTTGGTCAAAAGGACCTTCTTTTGTTGTTGTTTTGGAAGTAAAGGGGTAGCCTTAGCATTAAGCTTTTAAGGTGGTTTCAGCCTAGATCAGGAATCTTGGCATGTGTGGAGCTTCCTTTTGTCACAGGAATCAGGTGTTATATTAATGGTAATTTGATGACCTTGATCTGTTAAGCAGAGACTTGCTTCTCTTTCACCTTTGAAGTAGTAAAGATAATAAAATTTCCAAACAAAGGAAAAATACTTTGCGTTTTCCTGCTTTCTCAAAGTGTAAAAAGAAGCCAGAGTTGGTTTGGATGTTTGTTTTTTTGCTTAGTGCTCAGGAGGAACCCAGTGGTGAGGAAAAAGCTCACAAGCTTTTGAAAAATCAAGCAATTTACATATGTCTGAGGGCATTCAGGTTCAATCGTGTGTTTCTAGGAGCTGAGCTTGGCACATCTGGTGACCACAGCTTCCATATGTGTGCTGAGAACCAGGCACCCCTTCTGCTTATCCCTCCTTCCAAATCCAGCAGAAAGAGCTGTTAAGGAAATTGAACGAAATATTCCTAATTTGGGTACTTCTGGAGATGCTCTGTCTTTTTTGATGCTTCAGCTCCCAGTGGCATAAGAAGGGGGCAGCAGGATGAATTTAAAATTCGTGCTCTGGTTCTCCATGTCATACCATAATATGATTCATGAATATGATAAATAATATCCCTCCCTGGCTGCTATTGCATTCGGTTTCTGGGACACGCTAGCTCAGTTTTTAGTGCAGAATATAGCATGGGTGCTGTTTGAATCACCATAAAAGCCGAGTGCATCAGAAGACTTCTCATTTTAAGTATTACCATCACAGAAGAGAAACAATGGCCCGTGTTTTAGTGTTTGTTGTTATAGATTGAAATTATTGCTTTTTAAAAGATGCCCCAGGTATCTTGGCTTTGGTAGTGCTACTTTAACATAACAGGGTGATGTTTTGTGTGTCCTGCATTCAGAATAATGTCTGCAGGAAAATGCTTGAGATTGTATTTGTGTGTCTTTTGATGGCATGTAAACTGTATTACATGCTGGGATTGCTTCTTTGAAATTAAAATTCTGTGCTCATGTAGGAGCAGGCCTTTGAGGAATAACAGGAAGAATAGAGGTTGTATTTGAATTTACGATGCTAATGGTGATCATCTGCATTCCTTGGCCAGAGAGTTGCAGATTTTGGAGATTAAAAAAACATTCCAGCATTTTACTGG
This sequence comes from Cnemophilus loriae, assembly GCA_013397755.1. Taxonomy (NCBI): domain Eukaryota; kingdom Metazoa; phylum Chordata; class Aves; order Passeriformes; family Corvidae; genus Cnemophilus; species Cnemophilus loriae. The sequence goes on from VZTF01003267.1 coordinate 2,500,213, forward strand.
CATTATAAATAATCACACAGAGATGAAAACGTGCCTTTTCTTGCCAAAAGAATCTAGAAAAGCAGAAGATGGCAGGCCTGGAGGCCCAGAAGAGGCCCTTGATGTTGGCAGCGCTGAACGGACTCTCAGTTGCTAGGGTTCCAGTGCCAGAGGACAGCCAGGATGAAGTCACCAAGGTGCCAATGGATGAGAGGGTAAGATGGAGCCTCACGAAATGTTGCTTGTTCCCTTTGTTCCCAGCAGTTCACAGTATCTAAAATACTAAAATTTGATTTAAAATGTGAAAAAAAATTTCTCTTAAAAGTTTTCAGAGCCATTAATGCAAAAGGTCTGTGGCTAACACTGGTACGTCTTTGAACGCAGGCAAAGCATCAAATGTCTTGAATACTTACTGAAGCCAGTGAAAATGGAGGCTGTTCTCTGTTTCACCTGACTGTACAAAGTCGTACAAGATCAATCTGTAAATCTAACATTTTGCACATTTTTCACTTGATCAGGTGAAGTTCTGCAGTGCTCACCCACAGATACTATCTCTCATGTTCTGATACTACTAAGGAATTGAGTTAATGTCTCTAATGGGATTAAATTTAAAAAAAACAAAACAAGTTGTTTGCCTCCCGATGTTTGCACACACGGGTGGGTGTGTGTGTGTATATGGAATTTCAGAAACTAAAAGCAATTGCTGCTGTTAAGATTTGAGAAGCAAATTTGCAAAGAATCTTTCTGGTTTTCTGGATAGAAATTTGCAGCGTTGTGTTGTCTGGTGCTCAGGGAGCAGCACTTCACCTCCACCTGTCTGTATGTGGGGTTGTGTTCAACCACAGTCATTGCATCCTTGTGAGTTAGGCAGTATTTTGAAAATGTGGGCCACATCACACTTTTCACAGTATGATCTTGCTCCTGAAAAAAAAATTAGAATATCTATTATGTTGAAATCATATATTCATACTGAAAGTCTTACTGAACCAAGATTATTTAGTACAGGTTTGCTTTTTATGCTATCAGTCTTCAAAAATGTGGAGGTGGAATGTAAAACTGTAAAATTTGCCTGTGGTTTCATTTGGTAGAAATAAATGTGTCATATTTCCTCAGATAACTGGAGAAGGAGTGAGGGAGAGAATGCCATGGCTGTGTATTGGAATTCAAAGAATGGATGGATGGGTCTAGTGGTAAATGTTCTTCCCAGAAGCATTAAAGGGTTGGTGTTCTTTTCTGTTAACTCCCAGTGCAAAATCTTGAAGAGGAAGCTGGAAGAGGGGATGGTGTTTACAGAATACGAGCAGATTCCAAAGAAAAAGGCAGATGGGATCTTCACCACTGCTGCCCTGCCTGAAAACACGGAGCGCAACCGCGTCAGGGAGGTCGTTCCTTACGAGGAAAACCGAGTGGAGCTGGTGCCGACCAAAGAAAACAATACAGGCTACATCAATGCTTCACACATAAAGGTAAAAGCTTGCTTGAGTTTTGCTTGGCAAATGAAGGTGTGCTAAAGCTTTGTTTGCATTTCTGGCTGCACAGCAGCATTTTCCTTACCTCCGGAGCTTCGGAAAAGGTAGCTTAGTCAGGATGCATCATTGTACCTTTGTGTCACCGTGGGCGACTCTAAAGGCCCCTGTCAACTCACATGCATAAAATGATTTAACTGCTGGAGACTGGGAAGTAATTTTAGAAAGGCATCCTTGCTTTTTTGTGCCCACCTGTGCCAGCTTGTTGTGGAATGACTCTATTGGTATAGAAAGAGGTGCCATGTTTCTTAAACCTCATGAAAATGCATTAGATCAGCCCCAATACCTGCAGTGTAATAAAGAATTTTTTTAAAGTAGCCACTGACCTTACTAATAAGATCCCTGCATCTCTGACTGGAAACTGCACTGACCTTCCATGTTTCAAATTTTTTTTTTAATAAGAAACTTCAGATTTCATGTTAATTGAATATAGAAATAATTAAAGATATGATCTGACTGTATTTACGAGCGTGGTCAGTTTTAATGGTGAACTATGCTCCAGTGACTGCAGATGCTTGTTTTTCTTTAAGTTTCCGGCAGTATTTGTGAAGTCCTCTGTTGGCTTTTACTGTACCCTGAGAGAAGTAACAGAAATCCTCTGCATCAGATGAAAGATTCTGTTGTAAGAGAGAGTTGTCTGCGTTTTCTCATTGTCAAAATCCAAATTAAAAAGAAATAATTCAAAAATAATGAATAAAACATCCTGTTAAATTAAAATTTTCCTTGAGTAAAAGCCTTTTAAAAATTTAAAGAGACTTGCTGGCCTTGGCTGTGATTTACAGTGTTAAATCCTGGTGATTCAAAACCATTTCTGAACCAGGATGCTGGCAGTTTGTCTCTTTTCTGCATAGCCTGGTAGGAAGCAGATACTGAGTTTTTGCATAATCAGACATTGCTATGATGATGAATTTCTGAGCCCAAAATTTTCCACCTACAGAGTAGGTGGACAAAAAAGAAAAGATATTCCTAAATGATGCCATTTTCCCTGGCTAGTTTTGTGTCCACGTTTTATCTTGTGTGTCGCTGTTGGACACAGACACATCTTGTGTCCATGGAGCACCCAGGAACAGGCAGCAGTGTTTTGATGCCTGACAGAGGGCCTTGGCAGGGTTTTCCTCCTGCACTCGGAGCGGCGCTTTCAGAAGCCAAGCAGATGTGCTTTTGCTTGGAAGGTGAAATTGCATCTGTGAAATTTACCACAGCAGCACAGTGTGTGTCTGTGTTTTCAGCCCAATATTTAATTTTTTAATTTCCTGCAGTTAGGGCATTAGAGTGCAGTAAACATTCCAGGCATCCCATTCCCTTCAGACTATTTATGGGCTTTCATGTCATGTGCCAGGAGGCTGGATATTTGGACCAGAAGTCAGTAGACAAAGAATACTCCTCTGTCATCCTGATAAGATCCATGCCTGGAGGATTCCAGCTCCCACTGCTTAGTCTGCAAACGCCACAGTTTTACAATAATTCTCTGCTTGTTTACCATGGATCGTTGCTGTTAAGATACAAAGATCATCATCTATACCAAAGAGAAAAATTGTAATTAAATTTATGGATTAAGCAAAAAGGTTCTTAAGAGTGCTTCATCTAACTGTTTGGGTGAGGTCAGTATTGACTGAAAAAGCTCACTAACACTGTACTAGCACTCATGGCTGCAGACCATCAGTCCAAGTGCAGGATGCTGCTTAGGGCTGTGCAGTTTGTATTAATTCCCATCTAGTACAAGAGCTTGAGGAGTCTACCTGCATTGGTCTTGCAGCTTTTAACCATCATTCAAAAAAGGAAATGCTGCATAGTATGAAATAAAGAAAAGGAGCTGATGTACAGAGTCGAACAGTTTTCAGCGAAGTGAGAAACTTGCTATCATACAAAAACTATGTTATTTACAGGTGTAAAACCCAAAGCGTCTGAGCTTAATAAACAGTTGTTTGACTAACAAATAAATTGAATCTATTTCTGAAAATGTATTCAAAGACTTGTATCTCAAACTTAGTATATGGTTGAACCTGTCAGAGTTATTGATTGTTCCTTGTAGCATTGTCCGCCAGTACGTTGATATTTACGGATGTGTCAGCATTTTTGCTGTAAATCTTCTTCTCTGGAATTTATAACTTTGGGAGAAGTGGCTCTAGGCTAATAAACAGAATTAGGAGGCCTTAGCCTGAGAAGGAAAAATTTCAACTTTCCAAAATAATTAGTTTGTCTGGTTCTGCTGGTAAGCATATTTTTGAAATGATATGTAGTAGTTCTAAAAGCACTTTCACTTTTTACCTAAAAGGTTTAAAATTTTTTTTGTAAGCCTTTTCTAATGTATAGCAAATTATGTGTCATAAAATTATATTTTTTTATACACAAGTGATTTTTTTTTAACTGCCTCTGTCAGTTAAATGAAGCTATGTTTTATACTGGCTAACTGCAAGGTAATGCTGGCTCTGTTCAGGGTACTACAGAATTTACAGTGTGTAAATCTATGTGTTAATGCTTTGAAAATAATTTCATTACTTGTCATGTGAATACACAAATATTTCTGTAAGATATGGTTGGTAAACCAGTTGTGTATTGGGAAATAGGTTTACATGACTACAGCTTGGGTAATTTTAAATTTCTCATGGCGTTTGAAAGCCATTTAATGTGCTGGATTTATTTTATGTTAGTTTTCAGGTTCTAAACTGAAAAACCCAAGATAAGTGAGGAAGAGTAACTTGACATTAAGCCTGTATTGATCTCATCTCTGGCTGACAACAGGACTATCGAGCTCAGTTATGTGCAGAGTGTGGGCATAGCTGCATCCTCTAGGGACGGCTTGGCCTCATCTTCAGCAGTGACCAGTGTAGGAAGAGACTGTTTAATAAATCACTTTTGTCCAAATGGAAGATAATTGAGGGAGGTCCTAGCCCACAGAAGCCCTTAGCTCGTCAGGCACGGGGTCATTTGTGTTCAGACATTCTGCACTACCCTGTGTTAATTTGCAGCAGGGCGATGCCTTTTTAATGCATGTAGGCACTTCCTCTGGTCCTCAGCTTTTCTTTCATCCTGAGTCTGTCACCAAGCCCAGGGATGTCAGTCAGCTGCTTATTTGTACTTAAGGCATATCAGACACAGGGCCTCAAAAAAAAAAATCCCCGGATTTTTTTGTTGGTTTGGTTGTTAGTTTGGTTTTGGGTTGTTTTGGTTTTTTTTGTCTGTATGATCCAGATGCAATGGCAAGAAAGATAGATGGCATTTAGGCCAAAGCAACATGGTTATGGGCATCAAGACAGGACGTGGAAGCACTGAAGGTTATGTTTTTTCAGATTTGCTCTTATCAAAAGATTGTTTTTTGTTCATAATTTTGACCAAAAGTAGAAGAACAAAGAAGTAAAGATTTCACTGTAGTTTCTTTTGTTTAAAAGGCAGAGATGCTGCTGAGAATTCGGGCCCTGACTGGTTGTTTCTTTTTCCCTCTCTCCCAGGTGACTGTAGGTGGAGAGGAGTGGCACTACATTGCTACCCAAGGGCCCCTGCCACACACATGCCATGACTTCTGGCAGATGGTGTGGGAACAGGGGGTGAATGTTATAGCCATGGTCACAGCTGAAGAGGTACGTGAAACCACAGAACAGTTCTTTCTGATGTGAGCCAATCTCCTGTTATCATCACTTCCCACTCCAGTAACCTGTTTTTTCTATCAACATCCCCTTTTCCTCTGGCTCTGTTTGAACATATGCCTGTACTGCTCTCATACTATACTTCCTAACTTTCTGACACTCAGTTTGGCAAGTGCTAAAGCGAAACAAGCAGGAGCCCTCCTTCCCCCTGCTTGGGCCAAGCCAAACAAAGATGTTTCCATTGGAATGTGAGAACGCTGAACTTGCTCCTGGTTAAAATGACAGAGATTTCCACACCGTCCAAGGCCAGTTCTGCATACCATCGCTCTTATCAGCTGAAAAGAGACCAGAAGCTGTTGTTTCCATAGAAGTGTCCATGTAAAAAAAAAGCAAAAAAACCCCAAACAGAAACACCCCACAACTTTTTATTCTTATGCCAAGCAAAACAGTTATTCCTATTGTAATCCAAGAACTATGTGCTATGTTGTAAAAAACTGGCACATGTTGTTAACTAACACCGCATTCGGCTTCATGCCTGGTTGCTTTCAGCAAACACAGGGAGTAGCAGAGCACATCAAGTCACTGTCCAGTTCCCAAGGCTGATCAAGAACAGACACTTAGAAGCTGCTGAAGAGATTCTCCTTCTATTTAAAGGAGAGGCTTCCCCAGGAGGAGAATGTTTACCAAGGTGTTATAGGCAGTAGCTGTCTTTTGTCATGAGAACAAGAGTCTTCAGGTAGTTTTACACTTAAAAATATTACATGGATGAGAGGTTTAAGTTTTAATGGGTATTTTCTTTACTTTGTGGGATGCTCCTTGCTCTTGCAGTACTTTAAAATAAGAGTACTTGGCTTATCTGCAGGGTTTTATGCCCTTTGTTTGTAGAGAAATATAACTGCAGGAACTAATGGCTTTTTGTCTTGTTTTGTTATTAAGGAGGGAGGAAGAAGTAAGAGCCATCGTTATTGGCCTAAACTGGGCTCTAAGCACAGCTCAGCCACTTACGGGAAGTTCAAGGTGACAACCAAGTTCCGCACAGACTCTGGCTGCTTTGCAACTACTGGTCTGAAGGTCAAGCATCTTCTCTCCGGACAAGAGAGGACAGTGTGGCATTTGCAGTATACTGACTGGCCAGACCATGGGTGTCCAGAAGAAGTCCAAGGCTTTTTATGTAAGATTTCTTTGATTTGTATGATAAAATACATCAAGAAAAAGATTGCTCGCACTGGATTTGGTTCACTGTACCTGGGATTGATATCAAATGGTTGTTGCTGTGGCATACACAGGCCTCACCTAAGTTATACTTTGCTGTAATTTGGGAGAAAAAAAGTGGGATTCAAGAGGTAGGACCTAAGGTGATTAGCAGGAGGAAAAATCCAAGGCAGCAGCAGTGCCAAAAACCCAGGAAATTTTAAATAATAGGATACCTCTGCTGGCTGATCTGTTGGTGGTAAGTTACTGCCATTTCCCAACTAGCTAATGAGTGTAGGAGATAATAGAATGTACACAAATGTAATTAGTGAGTGAGGATCAGTTGCTATTGAAATATGGTGCATCTCCTGCAGTTTTTCTTTTTGCAGGGGTGCAGAGGGCTCTATCACACATGCAGTAGGTCTGAACTCACTGCCACCCTTGTAACCACATGGTAACCAGGCAATGCTCAAGGGCCTCCCCAATTACATATGACCCTGGTTCATGGATTTCTGAAAATACAGCAATTATATTCATCTGTAATGTGTTAGTAGCACTTCCTGATTCTTACCAAGTAATAAGCACTCCCATATTAAGTAATAGGAATTCAACCATTATTTAACTTAAGACACATCTCTGGCACTACAGTAGAGAATGATGCAGGAATCTTTAAGTTACTGCTGAAGGACATGGTGTACTGATGTGTTGGAGATGCCTGCCCTCTTAGTTCCTGCAAGCTTTGCAGCTGCAGTGTAGCTCAGTGGCAGCTAAGTCCTCTCTCAGGAGAGTGCATTAGTTCTACTTCAGTCTTGGCATGGCTACAGTCCTTTAGTGATCCATTCTCCTTTGCATGGTACGTGCTTGAGGTACATAGTGCATCCTCCTCTCCCCAGATCTGTCACCAAGGCAAAAAATAAAAAATCAGCTGACATTTCAGTTTCAGCAAAGGAGTGTCAAGGGATCTGTCTTCAAAGAAAAGCTATTGCCCAACTCCTCATTTGTTTCATACTTTGTTTCTCCTACCAACCCCTGTAGCTGTGGTTGGGCATGGCAGTAATTGGAACTTGATTGTCCCAATTTCCTCTCTCCCATTGTTTGCCACCACTTAGAGTCCCATTTCACTGTGTGCATTAAAATGCAGCTTTTCTGATGTTGGTAGACTTCCAGCCCCATCCTGCCTGTGGGGAAAGGACAGCTGGGGCTGCAGTGCCCTGACACCAAGGCAGTTCAGCTCAGGTCTCACTTCCCACTCGGACTGCTGGGAAGCCAAGTGAGCTTCCAGCACGTGAGGTTCTCGGCGTGGTCTGACAGCAGGATGTGTTGTACAACGCTAGGACTGCCACACAAGGCAGCTGTTCATGAGTCCTGAGCTTTCTGCAAATGGCTTCAGGGAAAACAAAGCAGTGATCTCCCAGAAGGGCTCATAGCTATTGAGAAACAAACCTTGAGCAGAGAGTAGGGGGGAGATTCTGTCACAGTCTAGAAGGGAGAAGGAAGAGAGGAAACAGGGCAGATGGACGCTTACTTCCCATCTGATACTGGCTTTGACAGGCAGTAGTTTCAATGGGACTTAGCTGTTGTTTTGATCCCAGCCTGTTAATAGCAGGAATTGCTGTAAGTAATGTCTAGAATCATCTGCTTAGGGGACCTGGAGATTTGCAAGGGGGAAAACAGAATTTAATTTTTTAAAAGAACTATTTAATTTAAAGGAGCAGACTCCCAAGTAATAATTGACACCCAGCTGGTACTTGCTGGATGCAGTGCTGTTCAGTGCACCCTGACCAAGATAATTATTATGTTGGAAAAAATGTAAATTATTGCCGTTTTGACAGAGAATAACTTTTCCACATTCTCTTTTGCCCTCCCCTCCTAATTTTTACATTTAGGCATGCAGATGTTTGCAACCTTGCCTGCTTTTTCTCTTGCAGCTTACTTGGAGGAGATACAGTCGGTGCGTCGGCACACCAACAGCGTGCTGGACAGCAGCAACACCTGCAACCCTCCCATCGTGGTCCACTGCAGCGCAGGGGTGGGGAGGACTGGAGTGGTGATCCTAACAGAGCTCATGATTGGCTGCTTGGAGCATAATGAAGTAAGTCAGCTGCTCTTTCAAACCCTGAGCTCGTCTCTTGGCTAACTGGCTACATTTCTGAGGTTGGAATTAAAAGGCATTGAAGTGCTTTCTTTCTACTACCTTTGTGAGCAAGACAGGGGCCTTAAATGTGACATGCAGAGATTCCCCATGGCAGGTTACTTGCTGTAGTTTTCTGTGTAGTTGATATGACACATTTTTTATTAGGATTATTTTAATACATTTGAAGTTAGGGCTTTCTTCTCTCTTTTAAGAATTCAGTCTATGTCATACCTGTATTTAATTAAAAGTCTAGAGACAGTGTGTTTACAAGCACTGCCTGAGAGAGGCTAGAGAATAATGTCCTTGCTCTTTTAGCTGAAGTTTTCTGCTCTCTCAATTCTCTCCTTGGTCTCCTTCCTCTCTCTTGTATGGACTGTAGTCTCACCTGGAATGAAACTTAACTGTATTTTAAGAATAAGTGTATTTATGTATTCCTGTGGGGAATAGGGCTTTAGGATTTGCAGACAGCATTATGAGTCACACAGTCTGGAGTTAAGAAAAAGAGCCCCAGTAAAGTAACCATGGGTAGCAACTTAATTTTCATCTGTCACTGGGAAACTGTCTAGGAAGAACATCACATCTCAACTAACAACGTGCCACACAGTTTTCGCGACAAGTATGGAAACCAGGGATTTCTCTTGCCAAAGAAAATGCTCAAAGACCAAAGCTGCTTGTAGAGATAAGAATGCAGCAAGAGTGACAAATAGACATATATCATCTGCCCCTCCCAGTAATCAGCCACTGGGTGAGTTCAGGGAAGACTGAGGACTCCAGCTCATCATTCTGGAGTTACAAAATCCCTAGAGATCCTGGGCTCACATCAGCTGAGACAAACCTCCTCCAACTCTGCTTGGGCCTCACCAAAGGTGAAGCTGTCCTGTTGATCTGTGTCACAGCTGACACTGTTCTTTTGCTTTTTATTTGGGGGAGAAAGGGAGAGGAGGAGGTAGCCTGGCCAAGAAGGGGCCCACGGGGATGTGCCTTGGGAGTCCAGCAGCCTCCGGGTGCTGACTGCTGCTCAGTAGCTGCTCTGGTGTGGGGCAATGGCTCTGACTCTTGAGCGTGCTTGACTTTCCTTATGCGCTGGCACATGGAAGTGACTGCTTCTGTTGTTCACACAGCAGTCTTGGAATTTCTGCATGCCAGAGGAAAGCTGGAGAGTTAAAAGAGCCATTCCTGAATTGCTTGTGAGCATCACTGTTGCTGTGTCTGCTTTACAGCACCCTCTATGTGCACAGAAGCAAACACTAAGGGTTATGCAACAGGGTCTGGCCACCTTGGTTTACAGAAGTCAGTCTGTGGTTTACAGAAGTCACCCACTGGGCAAAGAGTAGCTTTGGCAAAGGCAGCACCTCAACATCTAAGCATGGGGGTGAGCCTTGACATCATTCACATGAGTTTTCATCAACTTCACTAGACCCTGATGGTAGTGCTCAATAATAACGGATTTCTCTGCTGTCCCTTAATTAAAGCATTCTTTTGTCTTGATTAATAATGAAAATCATCATTAACATTAAATACAATTTTCATTAAGGGCTTTGTTTCTCTAGATTGTACCAAGTTTTTTTTTTTTGGTTTGTTAAAACCTAATTAAAAAAAAAAAAGATTAAAAATCTTGACAGCATATTTTTAGTTCGTGACAGATTCTGCACAGAGGGGTTCCTTTTCATTTGTTTATTTTGTAGTAGAATTGATTGGGTTTTTTTCCTGAAATAAAATTACTTATCACTTAAAATGTTTTAGTCTTAAGAATTTGTTTTCACAGAAGAGCCCTAGCAAGTGAATGTATTAACATTTTAGCAGTGAAGGAAAATCGAGAGGGAGTTTGAAAATCTTGAAACAGACCATTTTGGAAAGCCTGCATCAGTGCTGGAACAAAAACCAGAACTCTTGAGGCTGAGGTTTCAGGTTTAGGTAAAAAGCCATGTTTGATCAAATTCTATACAGCTTCAGTCACTGTGGCTTCTGGGCAATGGCTGGTTGAGTCTAAAGCTGTATCGCATTGCAGGGATAGAGTTTCAGTAACTGCTGCACGGCAAGTAAATGTCACATCATTACATCGTTACTGCTGTAGACACATAGTATGAGAAAGTAATTGAGAACCTGCTCTATCAACTTTTAGTCCAGACTTGGCACTGAGACATTAACTCATGATTGCATCTACAGCATGCTTTCACATGGGAGGTCTTTAGTTTGGGAGGCAGAAATGAGTAGCATTTTTGTTTGTTCTGTTTGCAAGAGCCAGCTTAGCAAAGCATTAGCTGTAATTTTTTTCCTTTTTTTTTTTTTTTTGACGTGTACGTTGTAATGAAGTTGAATTTAAGGATTCTGCTTACCTGTAATCAAATACTAAGCCGGCTATAAATAACAAGGCTGAGTAGGCATGATGGGGTTTTCTTCCATTTCTGAGATAAGGCAAAGCCATCTCCATTTTGAGGAGGTGCATGAATCTCTGTGTGCCCACTAAAAACCAATGAGCTGTCATGCACCGAAAAGCTGAGAGAGGAACATTGTGTGCAGGTCAAAGCTGGCCTACATTTTTGTTGTAGTTGTTCAGGTGAGATCAGGTCCCACATGACTACTCAGCAAGGACCATGTGGCTTTCGTAAGCATCTGAGTCCAGAGGGAGGCTTTCTCCAAGTTAACTGGAAAGAGCTTCCATTTTTCTTTGCACCTGTTTGATGATAATATGACATTACTCATCCCAAATATTTACACTCGTTGACTCTGTAGAGACGTCCTTTTCTAACAGCTTGTTGGGGTATGTGGCAGAATATTTGGCCTTGTTTTCAGAAAGTGATAGCCTATGAGTTAATACTTGTTTACATGGAATGGAGATTCTGAGTTTTATATATACGGACAGAAATGGATATGCAGCGTGACTTTTATTTTAAACTTTCCAGGAAACTTCAGATGTGCCTGGAAGCAGATTCCATGCTCAGTTGGGCCTCCAAGGCTTAGCAGCCATCTCAGTCATAGATTTGCTAAGTTCTTCTTGGTGTTTCTGCAACAGCAAGCGGGCACTACAAAGTGCAGTTTATGTTATCTGATAGGGTAGCTGTTCTTCAGTTTTATATCTTGATCTGCTTAAGAACTTCCTTAAAACCAGTGTGTATCTTAGTGCTCACGTTTACTGCTGCCATAGAAGGTTTGTGTCCCTCAGCTTGGCTCACATTACACGCTGTTTGAATTTGAGCCTGGCAGGCTGAGTTTCATGGCTCAACAACTTCTCAATAGCTCCTCGTGTACCTGTTGTAACAGATAAAACACAACAGCATCATAGGTTTTTGGCTCCCTAAATGCCAGAAATCTGATGATAGCATCCTAATGAAATGTGCAGTGATTTCTAATGCTTTACCTCATGGGCCTGTTTCACAGAACTCATTTGGTTTTGAGTTCAGACAATTATAAACTGCCTGTGCCCCAGTGTGCTCGATGGGGTTAGGGATGTGCCTTCCCAGTGGACCTCCTTATCTGTGCCTATTTTACTGCACTTTAGTTCCTGCTGCAGAGCATTTTCAGGGCATATGAGTGAGTTTCTTTTGGATAAAACTAAGCTGGAAGATGCCTTCTTGGAGAATCCCTAATGTGTCCCAGTGGATGTTCAGTAGGTGACAGCAAACTGATGCTGGCCTGGAGTCTACAAGACACATGTTGTGGATACTGGGTCCTTGTTTCATTTCACAGACCTATTTCTCCTGGACTGTTATTTGCTAACATACACTTGGCTGTGGCAGGTCGGATGCTGAAGTTTCTGGATCTTTTGGTGGCAATGAGTTCCCTTCTCTTTTAGTGAAAGGATCTGTATGTTTGCCTGCACATTTAATTTTGTCCAAGGAACCTTTGTTTCTATAACTACAGTATAGTTCCCTGTGTCAGATAACTCATATTTGAGACATTGATTGTTTGATTTAATGAACCCACATACATCCTTATGCTTTTTTTTCCCCTTTGCTTTACAGAAAATGGATGTTCCTGTGATGCTGAGACACCTGCGGGAGCAGAGAGTGTTTATGATCCAGACCATAGCCCAGTACAAATTTGTCTACCAAGTGCTCATACAATTCCTGCAAAATTCAAGACTTATTTAATCTTTCCAAACATCCCAGACCCAGCATTGTGGATCTGACTGAACCTTACTGATGAACAAGGGGAACTGCCTTGACAACACTGTGTGCATACATTGCACTTTTTTTAAGTTGTCTTGAAAGTAAGGAATGATGGTTCTTTACTAGTATCCCGTGGATTATTTTATACAAGATATAATTTATTTTTCTTGGAATAATTTTTGAATTACTTTAATAACTCATAAAACTTATAGTGACCTTCAAAGTGAACCACATTTGATATGACTGGTCTGCATTGTAACATGTCTGTAAGGAAAGCAATCCTTTGTAAAGGTAGTTTGCTGGCTTTTATTTTGCTACACAACTCCTGAAATCTACAGTTACTTAGCAGTGGGCTTTTTCTCACAAAAGGACATTCTGGACCCAGTATGTGGCTTCCCTGAAACAAGACCTGCTAGATGTCAGCTTACAGCTCTGTGTGAGTGGAAGCTGAGGGTGCACAGCACAGAGACCTGAGCTTCTGCACGTGCAGCCGGGCACGTTACAGAGGGCTCAAGCACAGGACCTTGTGAGGACAGAGAGTTTTGGGTGCTAAACTGTTCAAATTCCACAGGAATTATGGTTTTAGATTAGTCCTTGAAAAAATCAATATTGGATCTTTTAAAGGAGGCCTTTTGCTGCTGTGTGCAACCCTTGAAGGGATTCATAAGAAGCAATGGAGGGTGAAGTGCAGTGACCTGCAGCAGGTTGAAGCCAGTGAATGAGTCTTTCCAATAACTCTGGTGGACTGAGAGTTGAACAGCAGAGGATTTTCAAACAAACGTATGTGGAAAAAAAAGCCAAATCAAGCACCTGCTCATGAACTACACTGAAAATATTACTGCCTTGAGAATCATTTCCTGTAGAAAAGGAATCTCATTTAAATTAGGCATCTCCAGTTGCCTTAGTCTTCACACGTGAACTACCACCTGATGGCTAGAGAAGGAATCAGGCTAGAGAGGGAATCAGGCTAGAGAGGAGCCTTGGAGGTCTCTGGTCTCAGCCCCGCTCACCCCACTGCTAACTTTAAACTTGAATAGGCTTGTCCAGAGTCACATCCAGTTTCAGAATTCTCAAGGGTGAAGATTTCACAGCCTCTCAGGGCACATGATGCAATGCAGTTACTTTGTCATGGTGAAATCACCTTTCTCAGTATCCCTTCCCCAGATACTTCTAATATTTTAATCCTATTCTTGCTTTTCTGTTGCATCCCCACCTCCAAACCCTGGTCAATGTACAAAGGCCTAAGCCTACAAGCACTCCTAATTTCAGCACTAAAGGGACTAAAATCAGTGGGGAGCTTAAGCTAAGATTCGGTACCGGAATGTTTCTTAAATGTGTTTAAAACTGCACTGTGTTGATTTGGTACTCTGCAATACAGGCCTAAAAAGGTGACAGAGATTCTGGTGAAGACTTGTAGCCACCAGCAAATGGAGTGGAATTATTTTGCTGTAGTGCCTTGACCATGTTCTTTTTAGGGATCAGTTGAGTTTTCAGTCAACTTCAGTTTTCCTCTAATTTCTTCTGCCAGTGCCAACATATCTCTTGTTAAATTAGCAGCAACCATTTAAAGTCTTTTCAGCAGCATCTGCATGATAATTGCAGAGAGATGCTTTATATCTGGGAAAAAAGCCAAGGAATAAACCTTGAAGCAAAGTGTATTAAATTAGTTATCTCGTTATAACTTTTTGAATAATTTCCTAATGATGAATTAAGTTTGAACTCAGAGCTGTCAAGTCCCATTGCTCCACTTGGATGTGAGAAGTAGAAAATCAGGAGGGAAAAGAATCTGTTCCTATGTCTTATTATTCAGCTGCTCTTGGCTGAAATGTGTATTTCTGCTGCTACAGTGAGCACAGGAAAGTTATTGCATAAGAGAGTGTGAAGAGCTGTGTTTGAAGGGGAGAAAATTAAGCAAATGTTTTTTATACAAAGATGCATCATAGGTGTCTTAGAAAAACATTAATTAGAAAAAGGCACTAAATCCTTTCCAAATTAAGTCAGAGCCTATTAATGAGCCAAATAAGTGGCCATGTAGTAAACAGTCATTTCCAATTAACTCCTAATGTGGCTGGTATGGTAGATAGAGGCCAATGTGAGTCATTTTTTCCCTTTCATTGTCAAAGAATGGTAATTTTAAACTTTTCCTTTCATCTGACTTCAATGTATTTTTCCCTGCTAGATTTTATCTTGACTAGATCTGTTAATATCATAAGTGAATTGGGCTGGTGCATGTCTTCAGAGGTTCCTTTCCACCCCAGCTTACAAGCGGCCCTCAGCATGCTGATGTTTTATGGTTGAAATGTGATACAGTTTTGTGAGGGAAAAAATGAACCTTCTCACTTTGAACCTGTTGTAGTTTTATCAGGCCAAAATTGCTTGAGCAGTATTTCCTAACCTTTAGGGAGTGACAGGAAAATGCATTTTGCATCCAATTTTCTTAGTCATAGCAGGAACGAGCACATGAGCCTTAAAGCAACACTGCTGTTTAGTTTCTGTCCCGCAGAATTTTAAACAGCAGAACCCTTGAGGAGAAAAGGACAGTCTGGACTTGCTGTTTGTTATGTTGCATGTTTTTTTAACATCAAAGCATAACAGTAGTTTGAGACCAGTTTCATCCATTTGGAGTAAAGTCTGGATTGAAAATCTCACAATGATTCATCAATGAATGGAACTTTGACACAAGCAGTCTTCTCCCAGGGCACCCACCTTGCAGTCTGGCATGTTCAGCCTACACTCCTTGATGCTTTCCAAGAGAGAACTTGCAGTGGATGAGTGAGTCTGGCTTGGGAATCCATTGTGTCTGTTTTCCTTTTAGTGCACTCTTCATCTGTATTTAACACCCTTTGCCTTTTTCATTTAAACTCTTACCAACTATAGTATTGAGGTGCTGGCACCAGTTTTGGTGGAAGTTACGGTCTGAGCATTTCATGCTTCCCATTGTTCGAGCAGGGATGGGACAGATGACAGCTGAGTTGTGACACTGCTCAGTGCTGTGGGGATTCCTGTTTCTGTCCTCCATCAGTCACACTGGAGGATGGTGCACATCAGCTGCTCAGCTCCTACTTGTTTCAGGTCCTACAAAGGCTTGTTTTGGCACCTCTTGTCCTCGACTACCTGGGGAAAGATGAAGCTTGTTCCCACAGATATTTTCCTATATATACAGGGATCCTAAATGCTCAGCCTTATCAGAAATTCCCTAAACTAATTTTAGCTGGCAGGAGACACATCTCTGAGAACTTACTCAACCTATTGCCAACACAGTCCTTGAAGTATATTGAAGTGCATTTCTGTCCTACTTATTTAAATCAGCTGCCTCAGCTACAAATATTATTAAATATTTGCATGATTTCAAAAGTTGGGGTTTTTAAAATTACTTTCTTGTAAACAAACAGAAATGCAAATGGCAAAGCATAGACTTACTCATTATTTTCCAACCTAAGTGCTTCAATAGCAATTGTCATTGTCAGCCAGGACATTATTTTTTGATCCAATACCTGCTGTGTCTGTGTAGTCCACACAACCCTAAAAGAAATGCTGATGGGCAATCTTGTACTTGGATATAGCACAGAAATCTGTAGGGAAAATTCAGTAGCTACTGATGATGCCGCATTTCCAACAGCCGACTTCCCACTGGTCTCCTGGGAGGAGATGATGACTGAATTAGCTGCTGTCAGCCTTGCTGACAGTTTGTGGTCTGTGTGCTCAGAAAATGGAATCATCAGGCTGATCTCTGCTGTAGCAGCTCTTATGCATCACTGAGGGAGTTCTGAGTTAAATTTTGCTGCTTGTCTTGGTGGATAAAAAAATGCTAGGATGGCACCCACTGCAGGAAATAAAGGCTGCATCACATTACAAGAGCAAATTCCTGAGCTGGCCATGAAAGGAAGGACTGCATGAAAACAGCCTTTGACCACTCTTCTACAAAAATGGATATAAAGCTGCTGATGTATACTTCAAGGCATATTAATTTTTGGATAGATTTTGATGCCAGTAAGAGAAAGGGTGCAAGTCCAGAACCCCAAAAGCAATTGTCCCCAGCTAACTCTTAGCCTTCTAGAGAGGTTTTCTTGTAGGATCTGGTGCTAAGGGAGCTATAGATGCCATCTAAGTCTTTAGAGAGAAGGACATTATACATGCAGCTGCTTGCAGGGATTGGGATTTGAGGAAGGGAACAGATGGCTGTGGGGCAAACAAGATGGAGGTATTAACCATAAATAAACTATTGTTAGATTGTGAAACAAAACAGTGCACAGGTCAAAAATAGCAGTGTTTATATAAAGTAAATAAATTTAGTCAGTGTTTTTGGAGTATCTTACATTATGGTTCCGTTGGTTTCTCTCAGCTGTTTTTTGGCTGGCATTTCTTTGAAATTTTGTTGCCTGTCCTTTACCTGCACCCTCAGAGAGTTTCCCACATGCTTTAACAACAGGACTTTGCCTTTGGCGGGTGCACTGGAAATCAGTGATAAATAGCAGCTTCCACTGGAGAACTCCAGCACTCTATAACAGCAAGGGAAGGACTGCCACTGATTCACTTGGATAAGGACTCGGTGGTTGGACAGTCAGTTCCAGGTATTTCAGGGGCAGTGTTCCTTGATTAGGCAGGCAGGCAGAAAAGGGGAATGCTTCCCACAGAGTGTTTCCATGTCAGGTTGGGGGGCACCCCCTGACTTAGACAGCAGCTGCTAGTTGAGGAAGAAATAGGGATGTGTCTAGAAAAGGGTGCTCAGCCCCTCTGGTGCACCTGGCAGCCAGTCCTTTAGGGGCTTCCTGAGGCCAAAGCTGTATCCCGCTCACTGTGTGTAGTACCTACTGATGGATCCATCTTCCATGAATTAGAAGCCATTTATTCCTCTGGCCTTCACAATGTCCTGTGCTGGTGAGTTCCACAACTTATAGATGTAAGTATAAGAACTTCCTTTTTGTGTATGTTAAATAAAAGTATTTTCTTGCTTCTGCTTGGTCTTTAAAAGAAAGCAAATCTTTAGTGCCAGAAACACTGGTTATAGGATGTTTATCCTGTTGAGATTGGTCCATATGGAAAACACATTTTCCTCACAAGTAAAGTACCTTTCTTTGGTTATTTTACAAAGGAAAAAGTTTACACATGCAGATGACTGTAATATTCCCATATGTTATTGTGTGGAATGTGTTAAATGAGATAACATGTTAAAGTTTTATGTCACTGGATTTTACTGTCCTGTTTAACTTCAGTATTTTGATGCCTCCTGTTTTATTTGTTCTGTAATTCTGTATCTGACAGTTTAGCACAAAACAGTGATCTGAATCTCACCACCTCATTGTATGTACACATTTTGTAGAGAAATGAGACATCAGTTATGTGCCCTTCCTTCCCCCCACTCCCTCCTGTTAGGGCTGAATGGCAGAACTATTCTATGCTATTGAAAGCCTTTAAAAAAAATCTATGCATGCTATTTTATATTCTAATGTATTATTCATATCAGTACATAAGCTTATGCTTGTCAGTTTTATCTTGTGTATAGAACTGATTACTTTTGACAGTATTTTTGCACTGTTTCTTTTCTTTCTCTTTTTATAATAAAAAGTTCTATCAGCATTAATTGACTGCAATAATTTTTTTACCCCTTTCACTGCCTTTGTGTAAATAGTTTCTTATATGCTTTTGCAAATGTGAGAATGTCTTCAGTCACTAAGGTTTTTTTGGTAAGTCTGTCCTTCATATTCACAGTATACAATAAACCAATTTTTTTCAAGGAAAACAATGTTTGTGTTCTTTTCTGTATCAGCTTAAGGGTTTTGTATTTGAACCTACACTGCTTGAGTTGGTTTCCCATGTTAAACTGATAGGCACAGCCAGAGCCACAGTGAGCTTTGCATAACCTTCTGTAAATCCAAGTTTCACAGGGGCAAGACTCCTGCTGGTGCCTCATGTTCAGCTAATCCAATTCTTTGGTGTTGAAGTGTGGTCTGGGCTCTGGACAGACTTGCTGAAGTAAAGGTATTATTTCCCAGGACAAGAGTTTATTTGACAAGGCAAAGTTAGGATAAAAGGACTCAGCTAGTGCCCTTTTCCTAAGCTTGGCTATAATTAAATTGCCTTGGCTTACTAGAGTTGTAGATCTGGTGCAGTTTTATGTACTCCAGCAACAACTGCTGGCTGGAGAGCAATGAAAGATTTCAGCAAAATGAGCTGACAAACCCTTGTTCTAGCAGTTTTATTGTCAGAGCAGTGATTACAAGAAAGAAAATACCATTAAGTTCTTAAGGGTGATGTGTTCTCTTTCTCATCATACTTTATAAGCTGTGAAAACAGTAAGGAAGGGGCAGGTAATTTTATTGTACACCACATTTCAATTTTGATGCTAGAAGTTTACAGCTCCACTCTTTTTTTCCCTATCCTTAAAAGCAAACACTTGCCATTGATCTAAATGGAGGAGGAAAAAAATCCTCTTGTTTTATATATATGTAGTGAAAGCTACATCCTGGACTTTTTCCTCAGAAAGTGTTCCTGTTCCTCTCTTAAAAATAATTGCTAACATATTATTACAATAGTTGTAATCCACTGGAGGTGAAGGTATGGTAAGGAAATATGAGCTCTCCTCTGCAATAACTCACTTTAACTTGTAAAGGAGACTAAAAAGCCAGAAGTTGCATAGTTCATGTCTTGTGCAAGCCTTCAAGCTCTGACATAGGTGTCAGTATTTTCTGTAGAAGACAAATCGAGCTCTAGGTCTTTACTGTGCTGAATCCTCATCTGCAAGGAGAAGTGATGGACCTGCAGATTAACTGGTTGAGGGAACATTGGTGGCTTTGCTGTAAAATGTACAGCAATGTTCATCACCCCATTCCCCTCTCTCTCAGTTAAGCCACTGCAAATAAAAATGATGCAAGAAAAAAAGGAAATGGATACCAAACCACAACAGAAAAAGTAGAGCCTTTGCTAATTTGTCAGATTAAGCAAAACTATTTGGGCAAAAGTAGATATCACAAAACTATTGCACCCATTTAAGTATACAAGTGGAATCAAGAGGGGCCAAGACCACTTTAATTACTTTACACAAATAAGATCCAGACCAACATCCCTAAAGAAAAAAAATGGCCATTTTTGCACACGAGCCATCAAAAGGCATAACCTTTAAGAAACCATGGATGCTTCCTTAAAAAAAAAAAAAAAAGGCAATTGTAGATGTATGGAAGCTAGGCCTAAGTGTGTTTGTCATTCCAATTATAGGACAGAACTGTGTTCATACTCTACCGCTTTTCAAAGCGCTCCTGAAGGTTTCCATAACAAGGCTTTTTAAATAAAGGTTTGAAGGATTGCATAGATTCAAAGGCTCAGTGGTCCTCTAATTCCTTTTTGATCTCTGAAATGTATGGATGATCTTTCCCATGTGCTACTTCCATGATAGCAATTGCCTATGAAAAGGAAAAAAAAATATTCACACAATTGATTCATATATAACACCAGGCTATAAATACTCTCTTTAGAGGTTTGAAGCAGTCTGACACCTCTAGCTACTTTTTGTCCCCTTGTAGTCATAAACCCAGTAGGAAATAAAATGAAATTCAAAACTAAGTAATAAAGGTTTTATATTCAGAGAATACGTCTTTGATCTTAAAGGAGCCCAGAGCACCTTTCAAAATTATATTCCTGACAAAACTACTTTGAATGCAACCAGCTCCAGGACAGAAAACTGCAAGTGCAGTGGGTAATATTCCAGCAGAGGACTTTGCCAGTATCAGAGCGAGCTCTGCTCCTACCAATTTATCCTTGAGCTGTCAGAGACATGCAGGCCTAGTGTAGGAGTAATGCTGAGGCATTTCAGACTTGAGTCTGTAAACCCTCTGCTCCTTCCAGGGGCTGCCAATGCTTTAGGAAGGAAGCGATTTCTTAGGCACAAGTGAGATCCCGTCAGATTCGGACAGATGCTGCTGTGCCCGACTCCCTGGTGTTTCACCTGCAGCCTGCTCCAGGCCTGAGAGGCAACATTGCAGGCAGCCAAACCCCCTGACTGGCACCTTTCCTGCTCTGCAGAGTGTGTGCAAGGGCAAGATTTTCACTTGAGAAAAGATGTGATAAAAGGCAGCACTAGACAGAACTGAGAAGAAAGTTCAGTGTAAGTCTGCGAATGTTTAAAGGCCAGAGTGGTAAGACACATTCAGGAATTGCAGTATCCTGGCCCTCTGAGCATTTAGTCGTTTCATCCTTGGGAAACTTTTATGCTCTTGTATTTGTTAAGTCAGTACAATAAGGGCTTTTGGTTCCACCCCAGCAGTGAGAAATGACTCCACCCCTCCTCCTACCCAAAAAAAAGAAAGGAGGACCTTCTGGATGAGCTGCTCACAAACGGACAGGGAACAATGGGTTTGCTTTTCCACTAAATCCCAAACATCAGAGGCTGGGATAACTTTGGGCAGTTCCTGTAGACAGCTTTTGGAAGTGAGTCATTAGAAAATGTTTGTGTTAGGAAACTAACTATGCCAACAAATCTACCTCACAGTTCCCTACCCCCCATCCTATGCTCCTACTGGCACAATTCCCATTTCTACTCAAGGGTTTAACACCACAGTGAAGGAAAAGCTAAGCCAATTTCAAACTAGGTAACGGTTAAATTTTAGAGCACATATTCTTGTAGCATTTTTCACCATGGTTGGATGGTGCTGTTATTTGCTGGCTAAAAACTTGCCAGCATCTAAAAAGGAAGAAGAAATAAATACATTGTGACATTCCACACTGAGTCATTATATGCTACAATAGTCACTGATGCTTAAGAAACTAAAATAAATTTCTGTCCAACAACAATAAGGGAAAATAGTCAAGAAACATCGTATAGACTAATAAAAAAATATAGAAGAATTAAAAACTAAAGAACAAGGCACAGACTAATAAAAAGGGGTGAAGAAAACATAAAATCAAAATGCTGTATTTGCCAATTTCAGCATTACCAGATGCATTGAATTCCCTTCAGCTATGTAAAAAATCTATTGGTTCCAGAACAAATAACCACCAAAAGCATGCCTAGTTTAAGTTGGATATAGAAATCACAGACTTCAATGAAACACTATGTGCCTTTTATAAGAGCCAAGCATTTTTCCTGTCCTTACCCAGCAAATGAGGGGAAGACAGGGTTCTGCTTCATTTACACTAGTGCAGCTCTAGCTCAGTGAAGAACTCAGAGCAAATGTTTAAGCATAATTCTCGCTCCAGCTGCTGCAGTATGAGCCCACTGCGAAAAGGCACCCAAGAGCAGACCTATACTCCATCTCTAGAAAAACCAAATCTGAGCCAAAAATCCAGTGACCAAATGTATTAACACATGGTGCACTTCCTGCCACACCAGGCTCACTGACAGAGAAGCACACAGTGTTTCAACGACCCCATGGCTGAACTGGTGTTATTAATGGAGAAACCAGGCAATAAATACCCTCTTCAGAGCTTTAGCTCCAGCCGTCCTGTTGTTCAGCGCCATGTACAGTCTCCCTAACTTCAGCCACATGGAGGCAACATTCAGCGAGTAGGAGGGATAATGTTTACTGCAAGAGACAAAGAAATTCAGCTTTATCAACCTTGGCAGTTTCATAGCATTTTCCCAGCCCATCTCCCTCTCACGGGGCAAGAAGCTGCCTCTCGTTGCCCCTGCCCATTCAGCGCTCATCCCCTCTGCCGTGACTGCCAGGAGCCAGTGCCAATTGTGTCTGGGATGGGGACGCCTGTCAGCCGAGAATTGAACTGAAACTACCATATGCCTCTGAACAGCTGTCAGATGGCAATGACTTTCTGCCACTAGTTTTAATCTAGCCAGCTACAGAGAGAGCCTGCATTGTTATGAGTTTTTGGAGCCACCCTGCACCCACAGCAGTAGCTCAGTGTGTTCCACAATAGCTGGTGGGCTGGAAAGCGAGGGGCCCTCCGCAGTGTGCAGGGCGCACATTGCAGTCTGTGCTCGCACACACTGAGCGGGCAGAGCCCGCCTCGGCAGAGCTGACCTGGAATGCCAGGCTCAGAGCCAGGGGAGCTGGGCAAGTCCCAGGGAAGATAAATAGTACTGAGCCTCCAGGGGGGGAATGTTGGCTCCTTCTTTGTATCACTGCTCTCTGCCAAGTGATCTGTGACTCTGATGTTGGCATCTGTTCCAAAGGGAGGGCTTTTCTTGCTCTCCCCCCCAGCTGGCAAGAAAGTCACGTCTCAAGACAAGAATATTTGGGAGATGCATGGCAGGACCAGACACAGCCAGCGTAACCAGCTGGCTCTAATGGATGGGCTCAGTACTGCAAAACTAGAGAATTTTATCAGAAACAGTATTCATATCTCCTGCAGAGGCTGTGTGCTGCCTTGCCCCATGCAGGGCTTCAGCCTGGGCATTCCCTCGTGCCTCCAGCTCTAGGGTAGCAGGATCAGGGACATGGGGCACTTCAAGCCCTGAGTGCAGGAGCTGAGCTCGGCACCAGCTCCCTCTGCTGCTCGGCCCCAGCCCTGTGACAGGGCTCTGTTCTGCAGCCGTGACCACTGTGCTGCTGCAGGGAGAGACGACTGGGAGACTGCAGGACGCTGACAGCAGCACAGGCTTTGCCTCCATTACCTTGTACAAAATACCAGCTGCAGATGCAATTTGAAGCCATTCTTTAGTAAAAGATTACAATATTTTAGAAATCAGTATTTATCCAGCTACTAAGCTGGATATCCAGCTAATAAGCAGAATTAGCACGGCACCCAGGGTGGCACAGAATTATTTTGAGAACCCAAAGCAAGGATTTCAAACTCAGTCCTGCTATATATTGCAGACCGCATTCTGATAGTAACAAACACTGTCCCAGCATTTAAATATTCCTTTTTGAGTAGTGGTATCGTGGGTAGAATATTTATACAACATATACTGAGAGAAATGATCTCTGCCCAAACTTGTCCTAATTGCTCAGATTACTAAATTAGAGTACTAAAAAAGAAAAAAAGTCTCTCATATTTACATGTACGGTCTGATAATTTTTTGTCCATAACACAGTGCACCTTCCCAATCCTGCACGTAGAGACAGACACCCATGGCCTGGTACATCATATGTAACATATAAACATTACTGTCTTCAAACACTGCACCCATCTTGTCCAGGCTGAGTTCACAGATCTCCAGTAATTCACTAGGGGGTAGAAAGAAGTCAAGGAACACAATAAATTGATGGCCTCTCATTATACAACTACCTGGTAATGCCTTGAGACACAAAGAGGACAGAGGTAAGTTTAATTTCTACTGCTCATAGTATTTCTCCTGCAAGTACTTCTGAAATCCAGCAGGCAAGATTTTTAGGTCACACACCAGTGGAGTCAGGGTAAGACAAAGGATATATTTGTAGTGTTTGGCTCGCCTGAATTCCTCAATCACGTTCCTGGCATATTTGATCATGTCCTTTACTGTCTCTGCTGACGGAGGATCATTCAGCTTGCAGATTTCCAGTTTCTCTTTATCCTGAAGGAAACACAATTGACCTTACAAAGGCAGGTTCCAAGCCCTACAAATAAAAGTGCACCTGCTATACAAAATTGCTCTAATAAAAAGACACAGATGTGAACTTAAGCTCTTCAAAGAACGAAAAAACAAAGGTAGAATGTGCACCTGCAATTTTTCTCCAAAGCCTTGGCTAGAAATCCTAGGATCCCCTAGCCCTCCAGTTCATCTGCCATTCTCTACTTCCATGAAGTCCCTTTCCTTTGAAAGCTCGAAGAGCTTTTCAATTTTGTGTTGCAAGTGGTTTTACATAAAAAACTTCACTGTTTCTGAGAGATTAGGGTTTAAAACAAATTTAGCCTTAGTTTTAAGGCTTTAACAGCTCAAATACCTTAGGTTGACTACCAAGTGGTGTCTCCGTGGAAAATTACATGTTCTTAAATACAGAAAAGAATCCTTCAGATCTATAGACAAAACCACATTTCCATATATTTTGTTATTTCTGCTGGACAGCTACACTTACTCTTATCTCTGTATCTAACATACTATTTCATGAAGAGTCAGCTATAATCTAGAGACAATTTTTTGTTGTTTAAGCTTCTCATTGTTGCTAGATTTCTTTTTCTTCTATTATTTAATCTGCCAGCTGAGAGAGCTACAGGGACTCTTTCCAGAACTGACAGAGGCTGAGTGAGAGGTGACTCCCAGAGTAGCACATCGTTGAAAATAACAGATGAAATCCTGGCTTCATTAAACTCAGTGGAAAAAATTATCAAGGTAACTCCGGGGAAAAACACCACTGATATGGTATCAACAGAATGATCTCAAGCAACAATATAGGGTACTATTCGGAAAAAAAAGAGTCACAAAAGATGACACCATTTAGGGGAAGGAGATGGTTGTCTGGTCACTTTGGGAAGCAGCTCTTAGAAGGACACCTGGTGAAAATGGGAGGAAAAATTATCTGGAACTTAAGGATTACATTATGCTAGACACACTGATCTCATCTGGAATGACAGATAAGCTACACAGAGCTCAACTCTTGTAGGACCTTCAGTGAAGGAGGTCCAAATGGTTGCACAGGCACAGCTCTCTCAGTATCTGTTGGGTTTGGGCACCTTTTCCCTCCAAGAAGTACTTTTCTTCAAAACACCCAACACCTTGTTTTCAGGAACACTGTCTGGATCTTCCTTTGTCCTTTGAGGGGCACCAGCTCATGTCTAATGAACATAACTCTGGCCTGCACATCACAAGCAGCTGACCCAGGACCATGCTGTCCCTGAGCAGACCACTATGATGCTGTTGTAGGAAAGGAAATTTCTCAGATTCTGCTGGGTCTCCAAACCATCCAGAGATGCCATACAATGTCATCTAGAATCGACTGAAATGTCCCAGCCAGGAAATGCAGCAGTACTCTACCCCGGAACAGGACCCCAGAAATGCCCCAAGCAAGATTTACTTGCTGGGAGTTGGTAGAAAGCATGAAAATACAAAAAAAAAAAAAAAAAAAAAAAAANAAAAAAGGAAAAAGAAGTTCTGAGCTAAATTCGTTTGGCCAGGCAGCATAGACACAGTACAATTATCTACTTTTAACAATATTTTCATTTTTGCTTTGTAGCTCAAGTTTAAATAGGCCTCTACCAGGAAATTTCCTGATGTGTCATGATTACAGTGGAAAGAATGAGTATCAAAAAGCATTCTGGACAGGAAGACAGAAAAACAAAACCACCTCCCCCATCCCCATTATCCTACTTTCCAAAATGTAATTAAGCCAGGTAGGATATTACATCTAAGGACATAGGTAGGTGCCTTGACAGTCAGAAGTATATTTCATACCAATTGCATTACCTTTTCTTTCGTAATGCACTCCCTGCAATCACAGCTAAAGAAATAGGAGTCTCTTAACCGGTCATTTCTGTCTTCTGTGGGATACAGCAGGTCAATATAGCTGCTAAAAATCTACATGGAAAAAAAAAATAGCAGTTAGTGAGAAGCAGCATCACTAAACATATTTATTATACTAGTTCTGATATACGTTGTATGACAACTACATATTCGTGCAGCTTGTGGACCCCTGCAGCCACATCACCTGCCTGCTCCCTCACATTCCAAGCCCCTTGGCAGCATCAGGTTGTGAATGCAACCTGACAGAGAAGCGTTCCTTTTCTATTCGTTATGGAATTTCCCTCAAATATAACCCTGGCTTACACCCAGGACAGCAAGATTCAGGTGTGGATAAGGAAACTATCACAGCATAAATCTCAGGCTCCTGTCAGACTACAAAGAGATGCCTACTTTTCAGAAGTAAAATAATGATTTCAGGTATCCAGCCTAGGATAAATTACAGTGGCCTGGTTTTCTGGAGGCTGGAATCTCAAATTTTTTCTCTCTGAAAACCTACAAAAATTGGGGCAACAGCAGTCACTAGTAGCTTTAGAAACTTAGGACAAGACCTTTAGATCTCTGAAAAGAAGAGAGGCCCAGTGCTCCAGTTCAAGGAGAATGGATATCAGATTTACTTCAGCAGCAATATTTTAAAGCAAAGAAAACCTGCTTTTGAACATTTTAAAGGCCCTTCATATACACTATTCTTAAGTTTTCCTCTATTTCAATGGTCTTCAGAAAAGAACCCCTGCAACTAGCTTTAATGCTCTGCTTTTAAAACGAAATCTCCCCCAAGAAACATGTCCTATGCACAGTGCAGTTGATCATTGTGCAGACCAAGGCACAGCTTTAGCTCAGTTTCCTCATTTATAGTTATTTTAAATGCTTCACTCAGTCTTTATACTTAAAGTTTCTCTTCTCTTTAAAAGTAAAATTCCATGTAATTTCATATAGTGCACCTTCTTCTTAAGTGTGAGCGTGTCATCTCACACTTTCCCTCACACTCCTCTTCTCCCTTCAATATTTTCAAAGCTTGTGGAATGCAGGAACCACATTTACAGCAAAAAAACTTAAAGTGTTGCCCTGCAATGGCTACACGGAGCCTGAAGATGGAGACACAGGCTGGGAGACTGCACAGCGACCACACACAGCCAGAGCTCACGTTTAGAAAATTCTGAAGTGTCAGAAAAGCGAATGTGCAAAACCTGGGAGGTCCTGGAGAGCTGATGCAGCTTCTAAGGCAGAATTCAACCTGGAGAAGATGCCAAGCAAGGTAAATACTTCATGTCTCTACCTCCAATGATACACCTTCTCCCAAAATTCTGAAAATGTCTGGGATTCCACAGCAAAATTGTGAAGCCAGAATCAGTCCTTGTCTGCTACCACAATGCGTTTGCAGTGACTGCCAACATCACAGACAAATCATCGCCGGCAAATGGCATCAAAAGAAGTTGCTCACCTGAGTTATTCACCCTTGGCTAGAGCAACTAAACTCACTTTGTTCACAAGGGGGAACAGCTGTAATCCACAAAAATAACCTCTCTACCTTTCTTCCAGGCTGCTATCACACACCTCAGAAAACAGTAGTGGTTATCAAAAATCAAATCTGAGCTTATCAGCATTAACTTTGCCATTGAATGAACATTTACAAACGAGCCATTGAAACTCTGTGCAAACTGAATCCCCAGAGAGGATGTTCAGTATCTTCATTCCCTGCAGGTATTTGAACATCCTCTCCAACTCCGTTTAATATATTTTTTTGGGTTTTTTTAAAGTAAAATGCAGCTCTACTGTTTGAAACTCCTTGCCAAATTCATTATTTGATTGAGAAAGTTTCAAGGCAAATGCAGAGCCTTACTCCATTTCACAGATTTTTATCCTTCTCTGTTCAGTTTCACTCCACCTGAAAACACAAATTTGTTCTTCTGTGATTTCCCAGCAAATGCCACTGAGGTGATATGACCAAGTCCCATGTTTTGTGGATGCTCTGTCCAAACAGAAGTCAGAGGATTTATCTGTACCCATTTACCTTGTTTATTCTGGCTTCAATTTCAACACATTACTATTATACTGGGAACTATTATAGCAGTAATAATTTGCTTTGATCTTGGAATTTCAAAGCACCAGCCAAACATCAGTAAACTCAGCCTCATTTTACAGATGGGTAAACTGAGAGAGAGGCTGGCAGATACACAGTGACTGCTGCAGGTGCCCTTTCCATGTTTTAGCAAAAAATAGGGTACTCCCTCCAAAAATCCCTTCAATCCTCCAGAGCCATCTTAACTTTTCCAAAGCACCATCTTGCATTTCTCTGAGAAATAAGAGATCCTTCCTTCCTATAATTAAATTGCCATCTAATTGAAATGAACCCTGAGAAGCAGAATGAATCCTGTCAGCTTGCACAAGTACAGAGCACATTCAAACACTGTGCATTTACCTCCTCTCCAGGCTCAATCTCTCTAACAGCTCTGACTTCAGCCAAGGTTCCCTTGTAAGTCACAATCACATTTGGGCAACAGCTATGGTTCATCAATGCAACACTGTAAAAGTAGAAAAGTAAATGTTTTCCCCAACCACCACCACAAGTAACAGGCAAAAAGTTAAGCACCACTTCACAAAATAAATAAGTCTGAAAGATTGAGTCAGTCTGTCTCTGCTAAGCTGTTTTTATTCTGAGGCTTAACATGAAAGTAACCTTGGGAAAATCTGTTGTACTGTTATTTATTCTAATGATATGGAGAACGCCTGTGCTAATGAATCATTACAATTTTTAAATCCTATTATTGCAGTACTAGGCAAGTTATTATTTTCCCCTTCTTGCAGTGCTACAGGACAGCTGACAGGTATGTTCATACAGCTTTACTATCAACATGATAGACAGACTATTTTCCTCAGAGGAGAAAGAAGGAAAAACATGTTTAACCTAAAAGGCAACAAGCAAATACAGGAAAACAAAAGTCTTTGCTGCATTGCAAGTTAAGATGGGTGTTAAAATTTTAGCTGGCTTCTATTCAAATGTAAACAGCCTCCATGTTTGAAGTGGGAGGGAGGAGATCTCTGTCTGTAATACAAGAACGTGACTTGGACAAAAACCTGGACGGATAGAGAAAAGTAAACCCCCTTATCACTAAGCTTGGAGAAAGTGCAGTTCACTGCTTATCTGAGATAAAATTTGTAATTTTAATTCCTTCTCTTCCAATCTAGCAAAATAGCAACTGTCTCTTCAGTATTTTTAGCTCACAGGCATAACTGTTAAGTAGGAAAGATCTGATTCTTGTATCCTGAGCATTTACAAAGGATGGTGTTGGACATTTTTCCAGAACATCCTGGTTTAATACTCTCCTCCTCCCACAATGACTCTTATCCTGGGCATTTCAAGGCATTAATTTCCAATCCGTAGATCAGCGATATGAACTTCAGACAGACCTGCCTGAAGAAGAAGAATCTGTGAAGCAAGGACTAGCTACTACTGCTTGTCTGCAGCACTTGGCAAAATCACATCCAGCTTTAAGTGGGCATCCGTAAGTTTCAGGTTACTTTGACACAGATAAGCTACAAGTAATCCAAGCCTCATCAGGAAGTCAAACTAAGCCTCAGTGCTAATACCTTCATACAGGCTGTGCAAAGATCAGGGGCAGAAAATACCCTCCTCTGCTACAATATTAAGCGGGAAGGACAGATTTAAAAATGCAAGAAATGTTTTTTGGACCTAAAGAAAGCTGTGGTCTCCTGTTCACAAACTGCAGTTAACACTTAACATCTGCAGTTTATTTGTAAAGCTAAGAAGCTTGTACATATTTTTTTTTTCCACTGTCATAACAAGGAGGCTCAAAGAAGTTATGAAAGGGATTTACTATTCGCCAAGGAACAAAGGTAGAAGGGATATTGTTCAGAGAGCACCAGGGTGAAGGATTATACCCAGCCAAAACAGAGCTGTAAATAGAGCAAGTCACCTGCAATCCTTTTCATTTGGCTTTGATCATTACTTGATGTCCCTGTCCAGAACCTGCTACCCAAGTAACTGTTTTCTACCAACCTGAATATAGTTCACAATCTAATTTTCAAAACAAATTACATGTGCAATTTTACCAAAATTACTGGATTTTTAAGAAAAACTGCTGCAAATAAGTGGCCACATTTTATTAGCCAATTAAAGATATTTAAAACAAGATAAATTAATTTCTTTTGGTAGATATCTACTTTCTCTATTTGTTTTAAAATAAGTCAATTTTATCTTTAAAATATTAAAATCAACCTACTCAGGAAATATGGCTGATCCCAAATGAGAGAGTTCTTCATCTTCAATTGTGAAGCCATTACAGTTAACCTAAGAAAAAAGACAAAGGTGCTGGATCAGCTTCTGGTCAGCTGAGTACTCCACATGTACTCACATGTCACATTCTCATACATCAAACACAGCTGCAGAAATCTGTTGACAATTTTCCATTCACCTCCCCAGGACTCACAGGGAGCTCCACGACATCTCGACAAGTGAAGTGAGGACAAAGTACCTCTCCAAAGGAATGCACAGGACAGTAAAGAACTGACAGTCCAACACTTGCACCTACTCAGGACACATCTAGTGGATTGCTCCTTGGAGTGCCAACCAAGAGAAGAGGGGCTTGAAAAGAGCACACAAAACTTCGCCCCAGCATGGGGCAAAGAGACTCCATTGGGCCAAGACAAAGAAAGGGCCAAAGCAGAACTACACATGCAAGGAGCAATGTGGGAATGAAGGGCAGCAAACTCAGCCGGGCTGGGGCAGTACAGAGCTTTGATGGAGCATTTGTCACAGAGACCTGCCACAATGCCACCTGTCATCAAAGACTGCACGTATCAGCTACAGCTAAAGCACATGTGAAAACAACAAAAGCACTGAGAAAGACTTGAACCTCATAAAGACATAGAATAGGAGGGGACAGAAAAAGGACAGAGTATGAGAGGAAGTGTGTTCCTAATTTAAACAGACACAGGATCAAAAGAACTTGTTCACAAAACTCGCTTATAGAATAGATTCAAGCAGGTTTTAAAACCTTCTCACTTTTGTTCTCATCCAAGTCAAAGGAATCTTACAGAAGTTTCAGCTTTTTTCATTTGGTTTGTATGACTTTAAGTGGCGAAAATGCACCTCAGTCAAGTACTTTATTCCACTTCCACTTCAAGTCACACACATACCGACACAAAGAGAACCCTCTCCACATTCACCATTATCTCCCTACAAACGTGAAAAAAGCACCAGTACAGCACTAAAACAACTACTCACTAAAACAACATGGCTAAGTTCACTTAAAGCTAGAAAGGGCACAGGTACAATCAATCAAGTATAGTGCAATATTTGTTCTGGAAAGCGTAAGGGCTGACAACAAATGCTACCAACAATAATCACAGAACCATAGAACGGTTTGGGTTGGAAGGGACCGTAAAAATCGAGTTCCAATCTCTTGTTTTTCTCCAGTCCCCAGAGGCACGGACACCTTCCAGTAGACCAGGTTGCTCACCAAGCAAAGTGATTATGCCCCACAAGCTGGAATGTAGCCTGGACTGGTTTTTAGAAATACACAAATACCCAAAGCCACTCCTCAGGTATGAACCATTCAGGGTGAGTTCACAATTAAGGAAAGTGTCCTGATTCACTCATCAGTATCTCTGCTATCT
Source organism: Cnemophilus loriae (assembly GCA_013397755.1). NCBI lineage: Eukaryota > Metazoa > Chordata > Aves > Passeriformes > Corvidae > Cnemophilus > Cnemophilus loriae. The sequence goes on from VZTF01003267.1 coordinate 2,531,694, forward strand.
TTGCTTGATCTTTATCCTGTTATTTTTAGCAATATAGCACCCAAAGGTTCCCAGTCTCTCGAGATGGGCATGCTACTGCACTGGCCAAGGTAAGAGCATACCTGAACCAAGACCAAAATGTAATTGCTGAACGCAAAAACAACAGAAGGGAAAGATAATATCAACAGCAAGTAAGAACATAAGGCTACAAAGGCTGACAAAGAACAGCTTGATGGTTCTGAATCACATGGAAATATTTAAAAATACGTAGTGAGTTATCATCAACTCCCCTCAACTAAGCCAGAGACACTTCATGAAAGTATCATACTAGAAATGTCACAAGAGCAGGGATTAGAAGGGACGAGATATCACTGGTTTCACCAGATGAATGCATGGCTAAAAAAAGGCAAAGTGGAGGGAGTGAAGAGACAATAGCAATAAAACTGGAGTTCAAGGTTGTTCCCAATGGTGGAAAAGAGAATGTGCAAAGGGAGGCATGAAATGCAAGGTCTTCAAGGAAAGGATGAGATGCTAGAACTTGAGACTAGAGAGAAACTGTTTGAAGAGTATTACAAGGTGAGACTGAGGAAGAAAAGCTCCAGCCTCAAGAGCTATATTCCATGGGGACAAAAGAGAGTAGAATGATGCCAACAGCTGGAGAAGAGAGCAGTGAAAGGCAAGGACTTTGGACAAAAGAACTCTATTCCACTCAAAAGGACCACTTACACTTTAGCTGCGTAAGCACGAGCATCAGGCAAAGTCCACTAAAAGTAATGAGGAAGGAGTCAGAGGTATTCAAGTCCCAAATGACTGCTCTGAACCACAGGGAGAAAAAATGGGGAATGAAGGAGCAAAATAGACCACGTGAGGCCAGAGTAAGTGTTGAAGGAAAACAAAGGAGCAGCAGCATATCCATACTACTGGTTTTAGGTCAAGTTAACTAATTATTAGGAAACATGTTTGTACAGTTGAAGTACAAGCATACCTCCCTTTCTTCTAGAAAGATTTATCCTGGGGCTAACACCTCAGAAGGCTGCATCCTGTAAAACACTTCCGAGGAGCATCCAGATGATTTCTGGAGATCTTAGTTCAAAAATTTCTGATGTCCACAGTGGCAGAGAGTTACCTGATGATCAGGATGAGGTTAAGGTAACACCTACAGGTGCCATCAAACATCCACAGAGAAGACTGGATGGAATATGAGATCTGGGAGTCAGCAGTTCACAGAAGTCAGTTAAAGTACCACAATCTGGTGGAGCTGCTCTTGGACAGGACATGAAACAGTAGTCATTCTAGCCAAAATAATGTAATCTTTGAGGAATTCCAGCTACATTCTAACAAAAATATTCAGAAATACCACAAGAAACTGGCTGTACTAACGTCCTGAAAGTATCCCTCTGACATATATAAATTTTTAAAGTCTTTAAAAGAGAAAAAATCCTCATCATAGAAAGGAAATGTGTAATTAGAAACAACTCAAGGGATGATAAGCTGATGCTAAACATCCTAAAGAATCATTCCCCTACAGAATAAGAGTACCCCTGTATTAAGGAAATAGTAACTGTGCCTCCTTGTTGGTAGATGCCCAGCTCTACCAAACAGGATATTTCCATCTCAGCTTTCATCACAGCAGTCAACATTTGCCCCCATCTCAAGATATTATTTTACTCAGAAACTTAAGTACAAAACTAGCTTATATTGAAGCAAAAGAGGAAAAAGAAGAAAATGGATCTTTCAGTATTCCATCGGTGTATTATTCCATCTACTACAATACATTCAATTCAGATGCATATGAAAAGTAGGTGAGAAAAAAGAAGTGACATATCAGAAGTTATCTAACAAGACATCCTGTCTTTCCTTCATCTCTCCAGATGGCCAAAGCACCTGACTACATTTAAAAGCCACACACCAGATAAAAGTTTTAGGCTGCGCTTTCTGCTGCTCTTTCTACTTCTCTGAAGTTTACTCCCTGTGAAGGTCAAACACAATGATGACCTGACCAGCAAGGATTTCCACAGGTTTGAAGCCTGAACGAAGGATTTGCCTCTGCAGGGTCTCCGGCCAGCAGCCTTCCATGTTAGTTCAACAACAGCCACACTATGCTTGGCCCACGGGAAGCTTAAGTTTGACAGGGTTTATTAAAAGCTGTTTCCCCTTTTCTTCACTGTTTGAGAAGCACCTCATGGAAAGCCTGCAGACAAGAGTCTCTCCCCTCAGGACAGAAATGGGGCACATCCAGCCACTACTGCTCAATGAAGCAGATCTCCATCAAGCACAGTCAGTTGTCCCTAAGATAAGCAAAGAGCTACCCTTTCCATTGCCATTAACATTCTCCCCCTTTCAGAAAGGCTAAACTCCTACAGCACCATCCACCTAAGCAGGCTGTGTTCTAGCCAACTTACTTGTGCAAAGAGAACTACAAGGGCAGCATTGTCAAGGTAGTCCAAGTGCTTTGAGTAAAAGTGATGAAGAGCAGCAATGTCGTTCTGAATCAGCTCTTTCTTTTCATTGTCTAGTTTGTCAAGGTCTGTGGACAAAGAATACATTCCATTTCAGTAACAGGAAAACCCCCCCAGGTAGACTTAGGTTAGAAGAGGCCCAGACTTTAACAGAAACCCCTGAAGGACAAGCTGCTTGGAAGTACTGCAAGAAGGGCCTGCTCTTCCGCAAACATAACATTGCTTCTGCTAAAGCCACACGTGCGCTACAAGAACACGAAAGATTAAAAAGCATTTTCTGACTTCTTTAGGTTAGCATATAATTGGACACAAACTTTACTTTCTTGGGAGAACGGTTATAGTCTTTAAAGTGCATTTGTTAACTCTAGCAAACAGCCCAGGCCGTCTGGAAGCCTATCAACTGTGGATAGCTGTCCTCAGCTATCTGATACGACCTTATGAGCTACATGGTCCCACCTATTGTGACATGAACTCACACTCAACATCACTTACCTGAAAGCACGCCTTATATAAAGAAACTTTCTCATGCAGACCTGTTCCTTATCAGCACAAACCAGCCCAAACTCCTGCTAAGGTTGCTTATCCCTGCTGCTTTTAAAAGACATGGTCTTTCCCAGCACAGAAGCCCTAACAATTTGTGGCCACATGTGATAGGGATCTAGCAACAACACAGGGGCTAATTACAGGGATTCCCTTTGCAGCAAGAGGAGGACAACATGAGGGTGCGCAGGAAAGCAATCCACCTGACCTATTGCAGGTCACCTGCTTCAGGAGGTAGCAAACAGTGCCTGAAAGTGCCCACGTCTCCATGGGCTGGGGGGTGACCATCAACAGAGGTGTGTTTAGACTGCAGACATCTACTGATAGGAGACAGCAGGAACATCAGTGGAAATGTCCTGGCACACCTGCCAACTGTATTCCACTATGGGTTTCGTCAGAGATTTACCCTCAGGCCCATGACAAGTTCTAGCTAAAGCCATGGCCACTGAACCTTTTCCTGCCTGGTCCATGCAGAGCAAACTAGAGGATCAACCATATATTCCTGGTCTCCTCTCTCTCCCCTCAAGAGCAGAGTGTTTGGAAGTTTTTTCCTAATCCACCTTCTCACAGTTGCAGTGTTACTAGTTCTCTCCAACTCAAAACAATAATGGAGAGAAAAGGCTGCACAACAGTGGAAGAAGAAGGAAATGATTTGTAAAAGCAGATGTGAATGATGAAGGAGTCACAAAAAACACTGAGGAAAATGAAATGGGACCATTTGATGAGAATTAAGACAAATTAGAAATAAGAAATTCTGAGCTTCCAACTGCCAGCCAGGTGCCTTTTCCTGTCTTGTGTATGGTGTTGCAAAGCATAAGACAACTGATAAAGGTGTGCTAAGCAGTGAGGTGAGTCAAAAAGGCAGCAGGAACAGGGGTGCTTGCTAACAAAACAAAGGCTTCTAGAAGACAAATGGGACATTGCAACATAAAAAAAAAAATCAGCATTTTAGCTCCCAAATTAATAAATTATTGAAGACAAGCTGCAACGCAGAAGAATACACAGAAATTACTTCAGCACTTACCCATTCTCCTCAAACTCAATCCTGCCAACTTACCTGTAGAACTATCCTTGCCCTAGACAAAGTTAAATGTTGGTCTTTTTCCCCCTTGTTCTCGCAGTTGTCCCAAAAGCAATGACAGGAGCTTTTGTTCAGGAAGCAAATAAGACTACTGTGCTGGTTACTCTGCTACCTCAAGTCCTAGCAATGAGTACATTTATTCAGCATTTTGTAAAACATTTTGGAAGCCATCAGAGTAAGAAATGTGAATATACAACCCATTGTCTCTGTGTATATTATGCTCAGCACCAAGAAAGAAAATGACAGACTGGTGAAAACTGTGCCAGGATGGTACTAATGGTCAGTTTCTAACTTGGCCTTACTAGATGTAAATAGTAGCTTTCCAGTTAAAAGCAAGCCATTGCATTCTCTCCTTCTTTGGATTATTTTAGAGCATTTAGGACATGGAATCATATACAACATGTCAGATTTGACTGGCAGTGACAGATACTGAAGCACAGTCCAGAGGGTTCTGCAATTAGCCCCTTAGTCACTGTCACCATCAAGCAACTGTGCTGTCTCTGATTTTATGCCTTCCGGTAACAAATACCAGCTATTTTAATTTTACAACATTACAATTCTCAAAAGACACTAGAATACCAGAGAAGCAAGAGATGGATATATGCTACATAATTAACTCTGTCTAGATTTTTATCCTTCTTTCACAGCTCTCACAAACAGCCAAGGAAAAAAAAAAAAAAAAAAAGAAGAGCAAGGTACTTTCAAAAAAATGAGGTACCACAATTCTCTTTATGTACTCCCTTCCTCCAGCAGGAATGGGATGTTCTGAAAGGTGTTGATGGAGGGAAGCCATGGGAAAACAAATCATTAATATATTTAAGTCAAAACCTCTGTTTACCTGGAAGCCTTTCTTACTTACGTGATTCAAACTCTTTTACAGCAAGCAGCTTCTCTGACTGTGTTCTTTCAGGGTGAGTTTTCTAACAAGGGGAAAAAAAAAATAAGAAAATATTTTAATGTTTCACTTTGACAGTTTTGTGTACTCATTCAGAATCTGGGAACTCCTACCTGTAAGACAAACCCAAATCCACAGTCTACGGAATTTACAGGAGCTGATGAACAGCAAGAAGATAAATTGACTGCCTTAAGTAAAAACGTAGAAATATTCTCTCCACACCAAATTAGGCAGCCAAAGATGAACTCCTATCAAGTTTATATACATAAACTGAACAGTATTTTAAATATGTCATTTCCTTTGTTCTAGACACTCAGAAAGCTGCTAACAATAGCAAGCAGGCAGAAGACAGGCTTTGCTTTGAGGAAAGTGAATAAACTGACTGTTGACAGAGTTCAAAAGCAATGCTCCACTGTTGGCCTAAGGCCACTTCTTTGTAATCTTGGCCATTAAATATGGCTTTGCAGGTGGCCCAGCAGCTGAGGTTCAGGGACTATGGTTTGCATATTTAGCTTTTATATGACATGTAGGTTTCTCCCCCCTCCCTGTAAGCAATAAAAGCAGAAATTTACTCCAACGACTTTTTGTCATTAAACATTTGATTTTGTTTGTGGATCACCACCAAACCACGCTTTAATTAAGTCACACACATGTACATTCACACACACACATCTACACACGCAGCAAGGATGCAGCTACCTTCCCAGCAGGCCACCAAAATCCTCCCTACATACAGTAACCAGGTTGCCCTTGTCACATAAGCAGACCTCAATCACAAAAATATGCTTCAAAGAGGATTTGTCTTTGCAGAGAGAGTTTAGAGCTCTACAAAGATACACAGCATAATAACCTTGAAACTCATGAATCCCATCCCCTCCCTGTAAGCACTTGTGTTATTCTCAGTATCCATATAGTTAGGGAACACTGAAATGGAGATTGACATTGCAATCTTCTTTCCTTTCTCATAATATTCTTTTTCTCCAAAGACTAAGGGTCTGAAATTTCTCTCTCAAACTCTGGTTTTCACCAGCTAGCTCACAATCATAAATGTTTATACCTGAATACCTCAGAGGTGTTTTTGACTCACAAATGTACTGGGAGTTCTATGCCACACAATGCTATGCAGCTGTAGCTGAAAAATACTACAACAGGCAACTGCTTCATAAAGATATCGGTGCCTGCAGCCAGATAACACTAGAAGCATTCCTTGGAATTTAAGCCCAAATACCAAATCTTATTCTTCTTTCTCTTCATCAGCATGGCCTTGGTGCTCACCCACGCGTGTAACCAAAAGCTCAAGTCTATGAGAACAGAGGCTGAAACACCAGTGTGAAACTATCAGTAAACATTTCCAGGCTCTGTTCAGCAGCACCTTGGCCATAGGTTACAGCTGAAGACCTCACTAGCCTTTCGCTAGCTTCCTGCAAAAGTCTCCAGCTGGACTATGGTGGCCCTGACCCTGCTGAGATGGTCTGATGGTCAGTTCATTCCGCTGCTGGAGCTCTGTTACACCTGTCTGTACACAGGAAACCTATGTGTGTATGTGTGCTTTGCAGGGAGAGTTACTGTCGGTCAATTTTCATTTTCCTGCCTTCCCTGGCACCCGGAGCAGGAGCAAACCTCCCAAGCCTCCCTTCTGCTCACCTGTTTGGCAAGGATCCTTGCTGTTAGCCTCACAGTCTCTGAGGGATGCCAGTTCTGCCCAAAAGTGCACATGGAGGCACACTCCAGCTTGTGCATTGGCCAGTCTTCCTTCTGAAAACATAGAAAAATAATAATAATAAAAAAAGAAGTGCCACAGAGATAAACTTATGAAAAAGGGGATGAAGCAAGTCCTGCCAGATCCTAGAGGTCAAGGGAAATATGTTTCCTTTAAAAAAATAAGATGACGCTCACTAAATCTGAACAAAAGCTTGAGTCACATTTAAGGGGTACAGCTATCCTGATTTTTCCAAACAAATTCACAAGAGATGAGCTGAGGTCAGAACATCTTCATTTACTCTATGGAAAAAAGTATTAAATGACGAAGAAGCAAACAGACAACATGATTTATAAATCACCAGTTCTTGTTGTTCAGATCAAGCATGTGAGGACGCAGTAGGTCTGAGCTTGATGGGTTCATTTCCATTTAATACCTTGGCCCCTCATTATGAGGCAACCCTGGTGTAATCAGGAGTAATGTGTCTGAAGTCAATGGATTCACAATCACTAAGAATCGTTTGACTGTAAGGTCAAACCCAAACATTCTGATGGAATTATCAGAATTTTTCCTTAAATGTTGAAGAATAAAAGTACAGCTAGACAATGAAAACACACTAATAGAGACAAACATTTTAGTTAAATGTATAAAATATAGTTTAGTTAATGTATAGCATTTTCCTAGCTCAACAGACAGCAACAACATAGAGGAGTGATGGCACAAGGCACGCACTGGCTCTTGTCACTCTACAAGTTTCACCCAAAGCCACAGAATCTTTCAAAGAATAGCACAGAATCACATATTAACAACCTGCACTAGCACAGGCTGTCCTCAGACTGCATCAAATTTCCTTTTATTTATTCATTCAAATGTGGAAATATTCAAGCAAGGCACAGTTATTTATTGCTATATCTCATCCCAAACACTCTATGTTACAGCATTATGTTAGAACAGACCTATAGCGTTCTGTCTGCTTAGGGAGCATCAAGTTCTGTTTTCATACCAGATTCAAACTGTTGGAAAACACTAGCAGAGAAGAAAACTCCCAAAAAATCCCACAAATTTCTAAGTGAAAACTTGAAAACCTTTTAGCACCCTCCAGAATGTTCTTAAATCCCCTTACTGTGATTCACCCAGTACGGCAGACCCTGTACTGACCGACTCCCCCCCAAATTTTTAAAAATAATTTAAAAAACTCAACAATATGGCCCATCACAGTGACTGAGTGGCACGGAAGAAACAATTTCCTTCAGCTGCTTAACCACTAAAGGCAAGAGCCATTTGAGACACTTAAGAGAGACACACTGGAAGCTTTCTAAAGCATCTACACAGGACTGGTAGATATGATACAGGTCTACTGGGAGATAGTTTCCTTGTGGGAACTACAGATGTAGGCTACATACAACAACCCAAAACAGTTAAACAGTCGGGGGAAGCAGGACCCTCAGTGCCTCCTGCCTTGGCTGGTCAACTTATTTACAGCTTTTGCAGATCAAAACAAAAGCCAGGATTACGCATTTCAGAGTTACTACACCAAAAATTCTTCCACTGAAAACAGTTCTTTTAACTGCTGTGGGCATGGACAGCTTTAGGAGGTTATTTTATTAGGAAAAAAAAGGTGAACACCTGCCCCAGCCTTGGGCAGGATTTGAAGCAGTGCAATACTGCAAGGGTATTCAACCCCTCATAATGTCAACTTTTCTGTCCTTGATATCTCAGTATGGTACTTCCAAAAAAAACCTACATACAGGCTGCTTGAAATAAGCTCCAGTGTAAATATTCTAAGAGGATGTGGCAATACAGACCAGAACCAAAATAGTATATTACACTGTAACCATGTCATGTGAAATTACACTCTCGACTCTCCTACAGCTGTCACACTACAAAATGCATCCCCAGAGAGACCTATTTCCTACATATGCCCCGAAACCTTTTCTGGAAAATTCCTGACAGCCTTTCCTTAGGAATCTACAGACTAAGGGCTAAAAACAGACAGAGGGAAATTTCATGTCTCACCTCTTCTTGCTTACCTGGGACACCCACTAACTTTCGCATGATTGTTCAAAAAGTGAAGGCACTGAACCTGAAGCTTTGCAGGACTCTCATCCATATACACCCGTTAAATAAACAGGAGAAATTAGCTGATAAAACAAAAAATCAAAATGCAAAATCACGTGCCTGTCTCGAAGCAGTGTTTCTAAAAAATCCATTTGTCCCTTTATTCTTTACACATTGTTAATTAAAATCTTTCCCCAGGCAGAATCATACTGAGTTATATGAACAGGTAGGGAGGTTAAAGGGACAAGATATGGCTGAATTGTGCAAAATGAGATAAAAGCCTGAAACACCACAAAAAAAAGAGAGTTCTGATGACTGAGTAATACCTGGGATAGAAACACCACGACAGCAGCTTTCCCTGCGATCACAGCAGGACTGTATTTTGCATTCTTTTCCACATTTTCCTCCAAGTAGTTTGAATTATAACAAGTAGCATTGTTCTAGCTGAATCCCTAATGCTACATTAATGATATTTTCTTCCTATTTTCATTACAACCACAATATTTTTCCCTTCATTTAGGAGTGATAACATTTTTGGAAAGGAAGTTCTTTACAGCTTATGCCTTTTACATCAAAGCATGGAAACACTCCTCTTCACCAAGTTCTTCAAAAAGATTCTGCCATCCAGGCAGAATTGATTGATTCCTGGAACACCGTCTTACAGCTCACCATAGGAGAAAAACAGCAAGCAACAAAACATAATACTAAAAAAAATAAGACTCAAGTCCAAACAAATGTTCTGTACATCCTTTTTCAGATGGACTTTTTCAATGCTATATAAAAACTCTGTTCTATTTCACTCAATTAAAAAGAAACACACACAAATACCAGAGAGAAATGACGGGCAAGACAGTGCAGTAGTTAAGCTCACTTCTTCAAAATCTTAAGGCCCAATTGTGATCAAATGGCATCCAACTCTTTAACTGAATTTCAGTGAGGCAACTTCTGATGTCTGATATTAATTGGTAAAGTTCTCTAATACAGCCTTTCAACAAGCAGTGAAGGTACACAGCCATCCTTCCCTAACATCATTTACCAAATGCTGGGCTACAGAGGGTATTTGACTTTCATGGGTTAACATTCAACATGTTCACAGGAGACATTTATGAAAGAAAAATACATTGGGAAAAGTTTTGTATAGGGGGACAGATGCCCAATGCAATCTCGCAGTGTCAAAATCCTTTTGTGCAGAATCATTTTTGTATTTTTTTCTACAGCTCAAAGAGGAGCAGGCAATTTCTACCAGGTCCCATTTAAAACACATCTGTTTAATGTTAATAACAGGACTGCAACTACATTTTGAGGCTTACTAGCTGGTTAAAAATACTTGTTTCACTTACTCCAGCAATACCAACTACAGCAGCCTTTAACTTGACGTGTTAAGAAAAAAACCCATAAATGGTTTGTTCAAAATGTATTTCAAATGCTGAAAGTCACCACAGAAACACTTTCTTCTGCACGCTAGCTAGCTGATCTCCACTCTGTCTAGGATAAATGATACCCATGTGTAATAACAGCAAGAGGAGTTCCAGTAGCTGGTTCAAGTTCACCAGTTCCAAAATTGCAACCACATAACCCTCTTAAAACATTTCTCTTCAGGGTGTTTCAGCAGCTAATTTCTGGGGAGAAAAAATGAGCACAGGTCTCCTCCTGCTTGACTAAAATTATTATAATTTAAGAAGTCAAGACCTGAACAGCTGCAGATGGGGGCTGAAAGCCACTACTGTAATAACAGGCCTGTGCTCCAAGGAGGTGACGCTGGAGAGTGGGATGGTGTGAATCTGCTGGAAATCACGATCCCTTTTAAAAGGAGACCTGGATTAGAGCTTGGGAAAAGAAAGACCCACCAAACCCAGACTAGATCCAACCCACAAAACATTAAAAGCAGCAAGGACGGGCAGTGAAGGCAACTTCCACTCTCACGTGCCCTGCATCCTACACTGAATCCACACCTATGCAAACATCCCGCTTAATATAGGCCAAACATGTGGTTATCTATCTTAAAAGCAAAATAAGAGACCAAACCAGGAACATTAAGGAACTGCGCCAAAGCCAGTGCGTGTGCATGTGTGTGTATGCATCCACCTCTCCTCACAATGAGCAAGAATCCCTATGAGTTGTGGTATAGGAGGTCCTTAAGTAAGAGAAGAGCAAGCTCAGAAACTTTGGGTTTTTATCCCAGCATGCCTCATGTGGTAAACATTTGCCTAACTGAATTGTAATTGAGTAACAAGGTACTAACCAATATATGAAATCATACCATGCCCTTGTTGGGTACATTTAATTTTTAGCTGAACTGAGCAAAAAACCCATGGATTTACAGGGAAAAAATAACTTATAAAACAAAAATGAAATGAACAATACCATGAGAGTTCTCAAGTAGAGCCCTGCCCTTTTATCACTGTCGCATGATGTCTCACATCCATGGAGGCAAAAGGGACACATTTCCTGTACATTCCAGTGTTACAAATTCAGTATCAAGGCACAGATGTCCTTTTTGGCTTTGACAAAGAATTGCTGAACTGCTGAAAAGTGCCTTTGAACAAGACAGAGATGAAGATGCAGTGCAGACTGTCTGTGTAGCACGTACAGTCAGTGGAGACCGGTTTCTAGAGAATATTATGCTTGAAGGTAACTTTGAAAGAATGTCAAAGAATTCAATCTCAGCAACATTCATAAATTTCATCATAAAATTCAGACTGACTCAGAAGGGCCCAAAAGATGGAAGACAGTGTTATATCAACTAGGGAATCAAAAGCCATAGGTATATCACCAGCAAGAGTGAGGTGCTAGTACCTATGTACGTCGTACTATAGTTTAGACATCAACAAAATCTAAGAAAGTCCTTTATATCTAAAGCATCATACCACACACCAACAGGTAGGAAAGATTCTAATTCACTAACTTATCAGACAGACAGGCTTTTGCTGAGCATCAGCTTTAGTAGACTTAAGGATACTCTGTTTGAGGTTTGAGCAGTTCAGGTTTTACCTCTAGGAACATGCCCCTCTAGAGAGGGAGAATTCCAAAAAAAAAAAAAAAA
>VZTF01003267.1:2547443-2639943 GCA_013397755.1 Cnemophilus loriae
CTTCCACGCTTGCCACAGCACCACGGGCCGAGGAGGAGGGGGAAAGTTCTGCAGCCGCCCCGCAGAAGCCGCGGCCGCCGGGCGCCGCCCGGGCCCTACCTGGCGAAGCAGCCGTCGCAGTGGCTGCCGCGCTCGCTGACGGTCAGCACGGCGGCGTAGGCCGGGCAGCTCAGCAGCAGCTCCCCCACGGCGAAGCGCCGCCGCGCCCGCAGCCCCCGGCCCTTGCCGGCGCTGGCGAACCTCTCCAGGCCGTCCAGCTGCGCCGCCGCCTCCGAGCGCATCCCGGCCGCGGGGAGGGCAGGGNCACGCCAACCTGTGTGCGGTGGGAGCATCCCCGAGACCCACCCGGATCTCGGGCAGCGAGGGCACCGGGGAAGGAGCTCTCCTGCTGGCCTCACAGCCCTCTCGTTACTATTAACACCTAATACACTTCCCAGTGAAGCCAGTGAAGCGAGTCCCATTCATTTGAAAAAAGGTACAACTGAGGTCATTTTGCTCTCCTCCTTCACACCGGTGGCTTTCTCCAGCCTCTAAGATTTGCATGGAGCTGCTGTTTTTAGGGTTTTTTATTAAACTTTTGTGCCTAACCACAAGTTTTCTTGTGCCAAAGGAAGTGGCTGATTTTGTTTTATCACACTCAGAAGATTTCTGTCTGCCAAAGGACCAAGAAATATTTCCATGCTCCATTGCTATTCAGTAATATTGTGAAGATAATAGTTATCACAGGGAATAGCTTTTAAATATCTTCAGGAGCAGCTGCTTGTTATCCATGCAGGCTTCTCCTTTGGAGCTCTGGAGAAGCACAGCGAGCAAGGAATACACTGACTGTAGTAGCAGAGCAGTTAGTGGGGTAATCTGAAACTTATTTCACACCAGGGTGATGAAGTGCCACTGAGAGGAGCAGCAAGGCCTCCCAGATCAAGGCAGCTCAGTCGTGAGCAGGTTTGCAGTTCAGGTCACAAGGAGCTCAGGTGTTGTGGCCTCCTGGATAACCAGGGCAGGGAGAGAATGTGGCAAGCCCAGCCTGTCCCTGCAGGTTCATTGACAGCCCCCGGCACGGTCAGGGGTGAGCCAGATCCCAGGGGCAGCAGGAGACACGGTGGATGGGAGTCCCCAGGGAAGCTGGACAGGAAGATTAAGGCATAGATGTGCCCTCAGGGCTCTAACAATACACTATTCCATGTAACTAATTTATATCCAGGTGAATAACTTCTCTGATATTCTCATCCATCGTAACGTGATGAAATTATTGGATCCACTGCAAAAATAATGTATCTTTCTGGGCCAGCATTATTTGAATTAGTGAAAACCTCACTGTTTTTATGAGGAAAGACTGAGCAATGAAAATAGGTCCAGTCCTTGAAAAATAGGCTATCACCCTCAACAACTGAGCTAGACGTTGATCATGACCAACTGTAGACCTGAAGAGATGGAATTAGGGTATCCAGTTAAAATAATAGGATCAGTATCTAACCAAGTACCTCATCTAGTGCTTGAGGGCTGCTGTTTACATCCCAGCTCAGTGTAGATTGAGGATGTCAAGCTCAAAGGTCTGAACTCTTAATTATAGACTATTCTATACCTAAGTATATTTAAAAATAGTGATCAATAATGTATTCACTTTAAGAATGAATTAACTGGGAAACTGCCATTGTGGTCAATCCACTTTGATTAATTTATAGATCCATTATAGTTAGACAAAGAGTCACAGCTCCTAAACCCATCTACTCTGACTTCTTACACTGCACAAGCTATTGAATTCCTTGAACTAATTACTGCTCAAAGTAGAGCAAAACTTCTAGGAAATAACCAGTCTTGATTTTAAAATATCCTTAATAAGTGGTTTTACAGAAAAATCTCTCGTAAACACATATACTTTATACCTTAAAATGTCCAGTTGTCTTTTCAGCTACTGGGTCTTGTTATAGCATTATAAACTACTTTGAAACATTCTCATTTTTTTTTACTCTCTACATTAGTAAAATTAAATGTTTCAGCATTTGCTTCTGAAATCTGAAAACAGCATGACATACTCCAGTGGCAAAATCTTGGTCACACTGAAATCAGTGACCAATTCCTACATTTTTTCCTGAAGTCAGCATTTAATTTGTGTTTCAAATGATACTGTGTCCAAATAACAGAAGTCTGACAACTCATATCTATCAACTCGATGATCTTGGAGGTCTTTCCCAACCTTAATGCTTCTCTGATGTTCATCATCAGATCACTTCTAAACTATAACTTGTGCTTCTCTAAGATCATGTGGGTTCACTGATAACAAGCTTGTGAGAAGGAGTCTTTTGGGGGGAACCAGCTGGAATGATGGCAAATGTTATCACACTTCTGTTCCACATTATCACCCTTGTAAAACAGCTGACTATTTGATTATGCCTCAGGTAATGAGGAAAAATTCAGATTTCAGTAGGTCTCTTTTTTAATAAAGAGTCATTTAGTTTTAAAAACAAAAATAATAATTTACTAAATAGGCTTTATTCCACCCCGAAAAATATTGCTTTCCAACAGATATTGCAAGGATTTATTCACAAGAGTGAAATTCAGCACCGGCCTGCTGTCCCATTCAAACCCTCCAGGAGAAATTCAACCAGCTGCCTGCATAGCTTTTAGCTTCCTTTGGATGTTTTCAAAAATAAAACTGGTTTGATAAGTTATTAATGAAAACAGTTTGGTAACTACTTTGCTAGAGTATTTATCCCATCCCCTGTTTTCTGTATTTATACAAAAGCTGTAAATAAAACATATTCTTTTGGATCTCCCTATTTTATCTGTGCTTTCATACCATGTTCATCAGAAAATCTGAATGTGGGTCTTTATGAATCAATATGAATACCTAAATAAGTAATGGTTTATTGCAAAACACAGACTTGGTAATCAATTCATTAATCATTCTCAAGGCTTTAGCCATATAAATATGCATGCAAAGGCTGAATGAACAGTCAACACCAGGGGGTTTCCTGCAACCAGAAAAAGACTTGAAGTGCTTTCACTCCCCACTGCTCACAAGATGAGTGGAGGAGTCTGTGCCTGCAGAATGTGTTGAGGACCTGGCAGGATTGGGTGATAAAATACTTTGCTAAATTATACCTTACATCTGCAGAGACTTGTGTTTCTCATCTCTTCTGTCTTTTTTTAACTTCCGTTGTGTCTGCTTTAAATATGAAAGATGATGGCCATGAAAGGATGTGAAGTAGGGTATAGGTTTAAGAAAGTCACGGAACAAAGTGTCGTGCCAGCTCTTTGAATTTCTTAAAATTAAGGAGTCTTTAGAAGCAGGGCTGTTCACCTTCACTCACAACCTTGGAGCTGCTCTCTGGAAAACCTTGTGTGTTTGACAGGAAAAGATCCATCCCTGTTAGTCGCTTTTAGTTAGGCTTAATCACTTAATCTTCCAGAAACGGTACCGCCGAACCGCAGCCTGCACTCTCCAGGAACGGCTGCATGCCCTGTGCCCAGAGCTGTCTTTTTGTGTTACGTGTCACCGCAGACTTTAGCCAGAAAGGTTCTGAACTTGGAAAGGGAGCAGGGAGTCACTCGCTAAGACACAGGGCCCCGAGCAAACTGGAGGGGGAGCTAGGAATAAACAATAAAATCAGCTACAGGGTAGGTACGAGAAACAATCAGAGGCCAGCAGCCTGTGGGGAAAGAAAGGACAAAGGAAACGGTATATAACCTTTTATATATTTAATGCAATTATTTCCAGAGAGATCTAGTATACTAACCTTGTCTTTTTTATGCTTTGTTTTTTCTGTTTTTATTCCTTTTTCCCCTGAACCGTTTGGTACCATCGGCTGCTTTCAGCTCACCACTACAGGTACTCACAGCAGGGGCAGCTGGAAGCACATCCCACAGTGCTGTGTAAGTAACAAAAAACGCAGTGTAAGTTGTTTTAGTAGGTTTTGTGGGTAGATTTCATGGCTTGTCCTAAACTCTGTCCTGCTGTATCTAGGTAGCTGTTTCTGGTATCTTTGCAATTTATGGGTAGTTTGGGTTCAGATTTGCACCTTTTCAGCAGGTGAGTGCAATTCTGTATTACTCGTTGTAAACCGCAGGTAAAGTGTGAAGGTAAAAACTCAGCAGGAGCTGGGAAATGCTGCCTTTCAAAGAAAAATGCAGTTAATCACTTTTAGGAAATGACCTGCAAGGTGGGAGTTCAGGGATGGCAGTGAGTTCAGAATTCAGTGGGGGCTGTCAGGATGGTGTGTCACCGATGCGTCTCTAGGCCGATGTGCTCCCAGCACCCAGCCCTGGAGGGGCCTGGGCTTGACATTCAAGGTCTGTCCTCATGTTATCCTCTACATCTGTGCCACTAATTGTTGACATGTTGACAGTGTTGACATTGCCCACTACTGAAACACAGACAAAAATACTCTAGAGATGCCATGGTTCTGTTGATAGTCAGAACTTTGTTCCAAATCAAAGAGGACTGGTGGAAGTGGAGACTATGGGCAACCCTACAGAGATGTCTGACTCTTCTCTTTAGAGACATTGGGATAGTGAAAGACCCAGAGATCTAGAAAGAGGTTCCTAATTTTTTTTTTTTTTTTTATGAAAGGAACAAGCTCTTCACTGCCCTCGCCTATCAGGTGCCTCCTACAGTTTTATCGGTATTAACATCCCTACTGCAAGTGCAGACCTAGAAGAAGTAAAGACTCAAGTTTCTGCCTAATATATGGAAGTGATTTGCCTGGGTTAAACATATTGTAATCCACTCATTTGAAGTTTACAAGCATTTTTAGTACATCATTATAGAAAGCCTGTACACAAATTTCCAAAGACAAAAAGTGACAGCAACACAAATGTGGTTTCAGGAACATATCGTGATGACAGAGCTGGATGACTGTGGGGAACAGGCAAGGGCAGCAGTTAGGTGTGAATGTGACACTCAACACTCAGATGCTTGCAGTTCACAATTTGCTTTTATCAGAATCAGCAACCTCCCAACTGCCTTTCTGTGTTAACTCCAGCCTGCCCCTGGCAGACCTGCATTAACCTTTGCTTATGGAGCCACGGCAGGACTCAAGCAAATAAAAAAACATATTATGTCAGATTCTCCACTGGTGTAAATCAGCATCTCTCCACTGACTTTGAAGGAGTGGCACCTGCTTGCTCAAGTTGAGGATCTTACCCGGTGCTACTGTAGCATCATTAAGTTGTCACATTCTTCCCCTGCCTGTCCTTTTGTTGTCTAGCTGCAACTTTTCTGAGTTGAAGACTAGAGAAGGGCCTTTGATCCTCTGATAACTCCTTGAGGCTCCCTAGGATAATTGGCCAGGACACTTTCTGAGTTATCCAGGGTCATTTTACCTGCCCTTTTACTTGGAGAGGGATTACAAGCAAGAGAAAAATCTTGGAGCCTTCACAGATGCAGACGACCTACACGAATGCTGCTGTGTGTAGTAGGTCAGGCACCCCTCCTGACATGAGGGACACCCCATTGCCACCAGGCTGTATTTAACCTATCCTGCTACTGATGTGGAAACAGAAACCCTTCAGGGTGACCTGGGCCCTAAGACTGCCTACCTCTTTTTTCCAAGCACACTGGGGTGCTGAGAAAGGAAAGTGTGTGAGCTGCTTTTCTGCTGATGGATGTATTTACTCGCTGTAACCAAGCAATCTCTCCATATTCTCCAAAGTTCTCATTGCAAGACATTTTCTTCAGTTCTAACAGTGAGTTTTGCAGCTATTCTTTAAACCTCTGGGGGTTTTTTCAGCCTCATGAAACACACAATCACTGAAACTGTGAAGCATTTCAGTAGCCACACCAATGCTGTATAAAGATGTAACATCACATCTATATACCTATTTGTAACTATTTGTTTTTGCAAAGATTGCATTCACAGTACAATCAACAGAAATTTATATTTAACTCAGCAACAAAAATGCTCAAATGCCATGCCTAAGACTGACCCTTTCCCAGCCGTACTAAAAATATCTGTATTCAGTGAGGACTTCCCAGAGATAAAACATTTTTGAGATTTGCTGCTTAATAAGAGCATTGTTCTGCTAGGGGGTATTTCACTGAGGCTGTACAATATTTTTTTAAAAATCAGAATGCTTTGCAAAATTAAATCAAATGCCTTACAAATGTCTCAGTATATCACACTGAGGCAGTTACCTTTTCAACCAAATTTGTAATCTGATCAGGTTTGTCTGACAAGACCTATTTTCCATAAAACCATGCTGACTGGCATTAATTACTTCCTGTCCTTTCATTCTTTATCAGTTGAATCCCATATTCTATTATTTTGCTCCCGCCTCACCTCCTCTCCAGTTTGATGTTAGGTTAGCTGCCTCATATTTACCAAGGTCATCATGTTTGTCCTTGCTGAATACTGGCAAAACATCAGTCTTCTTCCAGTCTTCTGGAATTTCTGTGTTATTTCAAGACCCATTAAAAATTAACATGTGGAAGGAAGAATCTCCTCCACCAACTATTTGAGACTCCTCAGGTGCAATTTATCTGGGCCTGATGAATTACGGGTTTTTATCACAAGTAGATATTTAACATCCTATTTGGTTACTAATGGACTGAAAAACGCTTTGGCTGCCCCATATGATACTGCTGTTATCCTGCTTTTTCCAAATCAAGGAGAGACATATTTATTGAATATGGCTTTCTTCATTATTAATGGTTTTACCACCTTCATCTAGTTCCCAGCAGATTCCATTGCTGGGATTTCTTCTGTGTATGATGTACTTCACATACTCTTTTATTTTTTATCTTTGTTTTTTTCCTTGCTGGATATACAGGTATCCTAATCTTCAATTTCTTGTGTGTAATATTTTTCCTTTTTCTTCCTTTTTGCTGCAGACCACTATTCCTCCTTCTAATCTCTTCTCCCAAAAAATGAAGTAATAGCAGGAAGGAGGGAGAACTGTAACTAGTATTGTTCTTACCTTCTTCCCTTACTGTCCTGGTTTAATTTCATGAATGAAAAAAAAAAAGGCATCAAGTGGATGGATTCTGGAAACCAAAGAGCCTTCTTTAAGTATACCAGCTCCCTCTTACAGGGTCTGATTCCCTGCTGACTGAGGAGCCCGTCTTTCAGCAGGCTAATTCATGTCCACATAGTTGGTGTTTTCTCTGTCAGCCACCTCGTCTGCTTTTCCTTCTGTGCCTGCTTTTCTACATGGACAGAGGCAGAGAACACATAGATTCTGCCACCATCCATCATCAGACAACGGGCACTTCTACTTCTTGGAAGGTGAAACCAGGTCCAGCAGAGTACTAAATATTTGTAGAGGGACACTGTGGTGAGAAGTATCACAGCAGCAGCAGCTGGAAGGCCTTCAGATGTGTTTATACAGAAATGTGGTGCTCTCTTACCTCTGCATTAGGTAGCAGAGTGCATTCGTAAACTAGGTCAAATATAGAGTATTTTTATCCCAATCAGTGACTTTGGGAATTCTCATTACTTGCAACAATTTTTTTGCTGGTCATTTAGCTTGTGTGGCATCCACTAAGTGGGTGGGAGAAACAAAAAATGTAGTCAAGGCTTGGGAGTTTTGCTCTGGGCATGAGCAAGTGAGCCTTTGGCCCATGGAGAGCGCTCTTAATTTGTGGTGTTTGCCCAATGTATATGGAATAACGTGTCCCTGGAGCTGCAGCCCCTATGGTGCTGGTTCCACTGAGCAGGGGATGAGCTCTGTGAGCTCAGGGATGTGGCACAGGGAATACTTGAAGGGCTGGATGTTGTCACAGAGATGGGGATGGGAAATAATATGGTGCAGTCTTGTCCGTGTTGCCTTTGGGAATGCTTTCAAGAGGAAACCATCTGTCACGCGGCCATTGCACTCTTTTGGGAAGGCTCTTGGAATGATCCAGAATGGATGCAGAATAGGTGTGAGCTGATCAGGGATTTCAGGTACTCAGCACTGTGGAGAAATGCACTGTGAAAGTATTTTAGATACAGACAAGCACATTTTAGATAAATACTCACTTCTCCCTTTTCCATTGTCAGTGCCTATTAGCTTTCAGGGTTAAGAGAATGGCAATAGCAATAATAATAATAATAATAATAATAATAATAATAAAACTAAGGGAGCTTTTATCTTCATGTGTGACTACCTTGCAGGTTTATATCACTGAGAAGCCTCTCAGTGGGGTGAGAAAGAAAAGCTGTGTGAGACTGGGAGTTGTCAGACTCCATACATGCAGTTGGAACACCTGGACTGCAGAGGGTAACTGAACTTCAAGGCCCAAGCATTTAGAGGGACTAGTATAGCAGGTATGATTGACCAGATGGAAAAGCAAATGTTCTTTAAGACAGCAATTTGGAAAATCCCAATATATAAGAGAGAAAATGAGGCTGTTCTACAACAGATCTGGGTAATACAGATGGGTTTAGATCTGCTCAAAGGTTTGGTGCAAATATTAAATGAAAGTAAAAAATATATTGTTTTGTTTTCATAAAATCATAGAATGGTTTGGGTTGTAAGCAGCCTTAAAGACCATCTAGTTCCAAACCTCTGCCATGGACAGAGACACCTCCCACTAGACCAGGTTGCTCAGAGCCCCATCCAGCCTGGCCTTGAACACTTCCATATGGAAGTGTACCATGGAACATCCACATTTTCTCTGGACAACCTGTTCCAGTGCCTCATGACCCTCACAGTAAAGAATTTTTCCAAATATCTAATCTAAACCTAACCTCTTACAGTTTAAAGCCATTACCCCTTGTTCTATCTCTACCTGCCCTTGTACAGCGTCGTTCTCCAGCTCTCTTGTAGGTCCCTTTAGATCCATAAGGATTCTGTAAGTTCTTCCTGGAGCCTTCACTTCTCCAGGATGATCAACACCAACTCTCTCAGCCTGTCTTCATATAACAGAGGTGCTCCAGCCCTGAGATCATTGTTGTGGCCTCCTGTGGACTCGTTGCAACAGATCAATGTCCTTCTTCTGCTGGGGGCCCTGGAGCTGGACACAACTCCTCAGGTGGGGTCTTGCCACAGCAGAGTAGAGGGGGACAATCACCTCCCTGGACCTGCTGCCCACGCTGCTTTGATGCAGCCCAATACACAGTTGGCCATCTGGGCTGCCAGGGTGCATTTTCTGGTCATGTTCAGCTTCTCACCCACCAGCACCCTCAGGTCCTTCTCTGCAGGGCTGCTCTCAATCTATTCATTCCCCAGCTTGTACTTGTGCTTAGGATTGCCCTGAGCCATGTGCAGGATCTTGCTCTTGGCCTCATTGAACTTCGTGGATGTACTTACACGTTATTTTACTCAGTTTCATCAAAATAATAAAAAATAAAAAGAGGAATTCAGGGACAAATGCATCAATCATAAATTCTGTCCCAGAAAACGACTGTGTTAACAAAGGCAGGATTTTTTCAAACACTAGAAAGCTAGGAACAGAAATCAGCATTCCCAAAGATGGATATGACCCATTTCCTCCAGTGCTAGAAGGAGAGTAGGGATTGTCCATACTTCGAGAAATATCTTAAGGAACAAAACAAAGACAGAGAACGGAAGATGCATTAGGATTACAGTATTGAGAGCTGAAAAGTGTGTTCAGCTGGACCATAATACCAACTTTAGTGAACACGCTCACACAGAGAATGAGATTCCACTGCTCAGTCAGTCTGGGAAACTGTTGAAATCACAGCTCATCAGTTAAAACATCTTCAGAGAAAATCCACAGAGACAGAACTTTCTTGAAGAGGGAAAAGAAAGAAAATGAGTCAATGCAAAGCTGCTTCTCAAGGGAGTTATGTAAAAAATGAAAAGTACTGAAATATATGCAGGAACCAGATGAATTGAAACAATCATGAAAGCAGTAAGACATAATATTGTCATCTCAGGAATGAAATAAAGATTTGATAATGAAAATAAGTGGATACACAATCCACATTAACACTTAGGAAATTTGAACTTATCCCTTTTTATGACATCTGATGATGCTTTGGATGGTATTGAATGTATTCAGAGACCTTTTTACACCATCAAAGGCATTCTTATGAACAAAATAAGCTCTTGATGAGTCAAAACTGACATAAAATTGTTGTTTAATAAATGAAGTTAATCAACTCAAGGAGGATTGCTCTTACTTGAATATTTTCTACAGGTCCTTTTTAAAGACATTCTCATTTTATCAAACCTTTCTGGGTTCTCTTCTCTTCAAGCTATAAAAACTGGCAAGGGTAATCCTTGTGTCAAGAATCAGTGAGTGAAAATAATTGTCTCAAACTGATAAGCTAAAGCTTGCCACTTTGCTTTAAGATTCCATCTCCCGCCTCTCTGAGATCAAAACACAGTTACTCTGTGAAATTTATGGAAGAGAAGAGAATAATGTAGCCTTCATTTGTTCAATTACCTTAACTTTTAGTCTTCTATACATTTCTTAATATACCCAGCATTTGCCTTCGTAGACGTGGCATTACTTATTTTCATCACTAACTTTGTAAATGCAAAAAACGAGTAATGAAACCTATTTCTTAGACAACATCTCTTTAGTCACTGTAATTTTTATTTCTCATCATAAGGCCATATGGAAATTCTTGTGTTCCTTTTCCTTCTGAACAATGTATGTGAAGACAATTTCGTGTCTGGAGCCATGGCCATGCCAAACAGGGACTAGTGAACCCAGTGTTGTTATAACACAGCTAACTAGGTGACCTTTTGAATGAAAAATTCTGTTTAGATGACTGTCATTTCTCCAGTCCATTTTGGAATAATCTGGCCTCTAATTATTAGCTCAAACAATAGTCTGAGCTATCTTTCCATAGTGGATTAGCACCTTCAGATTATAAAGATATCAGATCACCCTTGAAGTACCTGCTGTCTTTGTGTCCACTGACAAATATTAAGCAGCCCAAAATCATGGAAATGCTTGAACTAAAACCCAACACAACAGCCACTGTATTCCAGAAAGACAGCTGTGTAAGAATTACATTATAATTGCAGGACTGTGATGTGCCAAGCAGTTCCTGAAGACTTTTTTCGAGGAGCTAAATTAACCCTTGCACTACTTACTTCACCTTTCAACATAAAGCCCTGAGAGGACATTCACTAAGAAAGGTTTCTATAAGTGTTTATAGTTTGGGCTTTGCTTCAAAATTATAGGAAAAAAAGACTGGAAGCTCATTTTTTTCCACCTACTCCACAGTAGTGTTGTTTCATTGGCTTAATCAAGATGAGAAGGCAGTTGTAAATTTGAATTTGTCTGGTTTTGACAGTTTGCTCACTAATTTACTAAGCTTCCTAGCCAAAAGACAAATAATGCTTTTGCTACTTATGAGAATTTAATATGAGAAACACAGCTTGTAATGTATATCTGTCTACACATTTTGTTAAAGGAAAACAGAAAGAGAGGGAAAGGGCCTGTTATAAGATGGGCCTTTTATGAAAAGTTTTGGATAACATAATTGGAACAGAAACAAGGGAGTCCTATAGAAATGTAACAGAACACTATAAAATTACTCTAAAACCTATGGAGCATTATATCTTTTATATAAAGTTTTTTGAGCCATTGTATAGAATTTAATAGAAGAGGTATCTGAGCTATAGGATGGTAGGGAAAAAAAAAAAAAAGCGGTAGAAAGCGTATCGTTTTGTGTTAAATTCCACAGGAGTTTTCCATAAGGGCTGGGCAGTTTCTGAGTGTATCCTGTGCGTGTTTCTTCTCTCTCTACTCCTGTGGCGAGCTGAACTTTGGTTTTAGTCTGCAGCACATTCTGAATGCACGAGTAGCCTTTTGTGGGGAAAAAAGAAGATAGTTCTCCGTCTCATTAATCTGCAGATTCATGTGGAAGTCTATGCTGTCTTAAACTTTATTGGCAGGTCACCGTGCAGCTGCGTGAGCCATTGTGTTTGAGTTCTAAATGGGGACGTACAATAGGCACTGTACCTTCTGGTGTAAAACGTACACAGGAAATCACATACCACTACCATCAGCAACTGAGGTTTTGTGTTATTTCAATGGACTGAGGGTCCTTTTTTAGTGCACCAGGGAGCTAAGAAAGTGTACATAAAGGACAGCATAACAGCATCCTTGCCTGAGTTGGTAGAAATTAGAGAAATTACTTTTTTTTTTTCTTTTTTGTGTGTGTGTGTTGATGATATCCAGGGCAGGTTGATTATGTATGAGCCACAAACACAAGATTTGCAGTATTATGTTAAAAATATTACTTTTAGAAAGCCAAACAGTTCAGATATTGACAATTCTCAATTGTTCCTACCACAGTACTCAAAACAGAATTTGGGAAGATTTCTGCTGAAGACAGTATGACAGAAATTGGCAATGACAAAAGGGTCTAAGTTCTTCCAAATCTAAGAAGGAGAAAAAAGTGTCAAAACAGTAATAAACCACAACCAGGTCAACAGGTCCATCCACATGAGAAAACCAGCATTTAACAGAAAGGTCTCTGAATCTTCTGAAGAGCAGAAGATTGGTAGGAAAGCATTTTTATGAGAAATAAAATGTGCCTTCCTGTCAGGGAGGAAGGGTGTTGCAGGGTGCTTGAGAAATGGAAAAAAAAATTGTCATTAAACCCTGATATGAATAAAGATCAGGTGAGAGAGGATGTCACCCTGTGGCCTTTGGAACTGTATTTCTGCTGCCTCCTGAAATTATGTTTTCCTGAAACAAAGGAACAGTGTTATGGAAAAGTGGGTGCCAGATACTTTAGGAAAATGAGACACAGTGAAGCGGATAAAAGAGACAAAGACAATAGCAATCATATGCAATAAAGTGAAGGCAGCTGAGGTCTGAGACAAAGGTGAATATTCTGAGCCAGCAAGATGACTGAAGCAGGGGAAGGAAGGAGGGAAAGGTGATTCACAATAACATTTGAAAGACATTGGCTTGAATATTTATCAATGTCACGGCAAACTTAGCTTGGCAGCCTTGGTGGCTGACTTTGTTCTTTTGGCAGTTTCCCACCCTTAAGATGACAAACATGAATGTGGTTCAAAGTATAGCTCTTAATGTGAGCCGAATGCAACAGTTCTTAGGCCCACATGCCAATTACACAGCCACTGCTGTGCCATTTTATAGCTTTTCCATAGACATAGCTGAGGTTTTTACTCGTATTGACATCCTAGATTCAGGAATGCTGAGCATTTACAGAGGTATGGAGGCAACATACAGCAGGACATACAGAAAATTCTGTGCAGCTTCTTCGAGTACCTCACTTGCTCTGAGTCTATTCAACTTACAGTGTAGGTCCTATGCCCTGGTCAATGACTCCGCTACGTCTTTACTTTAGAAATAGCTAAAATAAATCTGAAGTGATTAATCCACCTGATTTTTGATTAATGCGAATGTACTCCGGTAATTAATTTTTTTGGCTGATAGCGAAGGTCTAATTTATAGTGCTTTTGCAAGAGTTTCTTCTGCACATACGTGAGGGCATTCTGAAGTGACTGGTTCCTGAAGGGTAAGATGCAGGGACTGTTGAATATCTTCGAGAAGTGCCCAATCAATACATTTTGGAGCTCTACTCAATGCTGCATCCCAAACTTATTCAAAGTTAAAACTGCAGCCCAACTCTTATCTAAAGGTAAGGACAGAGCAAAGGTCACGCTACAAAAAGGCAGGAAAAGGACCATGGCTGCCCTTGGTGGCTTTGGTAAAAGTGGAGTTAACTCCAAATGTCATAGGCTGTAACCAAGGGCAGAATTTGGCTATTTGTTTTGAATCAGTGCTATCAATAAAAGTCTGCCAAAAATAACCAACTGGTAAATATTAATTTAAACAGAAAAATTGGAAGTCAGTCGCACACTGAGTTGCAACATGGGGCCATTCCATGCTGGCAGTAAGAGGATAATGATGTGAAGTGCCAAAAAATACCTGGAAAGCATTACTTCTGTGTGACATCCAATAAAGATGCTGCACACACCCCTACATTTTTCAGCAATTAAATATCTGAAAATGAAAGTGCTCTCTTTCCCCAATTCCCCAACTGCAATGGCCAAACTACAGCCCAGCAATGCTGCTATAGAAGTTTTTCAGGGTGGCCCCTCTGCACAACAGCTGTTTCTCAGTCTGATAGTAGCATCTCCAACCAGCTGCTTCAGTTTGCTCCTGGCTGTCGCTGCTATGGGTTAATAGGAACAGAGGCAAGAGAAGGGCCTAGGCCAGCACAAAGCAGAAATAACAAAATTTTCTGCCAAAAGGGAGTGTGGGATAAGAACTTTAATGGGCAAGCAAACAAAGAATCAGACTGAAGCCTGAGGTGCTTCAGTGTGTTGGCAATAGACACGCAGTCCTGGAACAAGTGCAGCCCAGAGTCTAAATTTGAAATGACTGTGGGGCCTCAGTGCCAATAAAGTTTGGCTCTGTGTATACATGTGTGCATGTATATCTATATCCCCACACCAAATATGTAGTTGTGATAATCATGTAGTAAATTACAGAGCCATATGATGAACTGCATGCGCCTTTGACCACCTCACCTGCCCCCTGCCAGCTAATCCATCTCTATTTGGATTTGCTCTGTCATTACAAACCAAGGCTTTAATCCTGCAAACACTTATGTGTATACTTAACTTTAAGCACTGGAACAGTCCAGTTGAAAACAAGTTTGGCTGGGTGTAATTTCAGCTTCGACTCTACGGGTGATCGTAATCCTGCTTTCTACATTCAATGGTAGCAGCTTGGGCTTGTGATTTCTTTTGGCTTATAGGACAACACCTCTGCCACTTACTGCTGTTTTGGTGTGTGCTGAGGATAAATCTGTATTATTCCACTGGCTTGAATTGTGTTACACCAATTTACACCACCCAAGAACCTGCCCTGTTGAGAAAGGAAAGTCATGAGGATTACCAGACCTAATCTACAGATCTGTACTAGATGAGTATCGGTCCAAGCATAAAACAAGGACAGGGTGCAGGTACCAGATTTCTTATCCACACAAGACTGGGGGTGCAGGCTGATGGTGTTGCTCTACTGTAAGATCTATCCACCCACCCTCATTTCATGAATGTAGGGAAGGTCTTGCAGAGCTTCTGCCACCTGCTCTCTCATGGCTTCAGCTCCAGATTTTCTCTCTGTCCCCTTCCTAAAACTGTGCAGAAAACAAAGAGAAAGGCAGCAGAGGAGAAATGTAATTTTATACTGCAAAATAACATTCATAAGTCACACAAACACTAAACCCTACGAATAATGGATCTGTCCTTTAGGGACAGTCCTTTCCATGTCATTGTCTGGTACTTATGTTGTTGTTCATCTAACTAATTACTGCTTTGAAAGGTATAGTCCTGCTGTCATGCCTAGATTAGCAGCAAGTGTTTGGCCAGCTACTTTCTTGTCACAGTTGATAATTATTTAATGAGTTCTGTTCTTCCCTAGGAAAGCAAGATTGGGATAGAATTGGACTTATTTTATCACAGTAGCATTGCTGCGCCTGTTGGCAGGTTTGACAGCAACGGCGCTGGATTTCAGCAAGACAGAAGAAGAAGAATTTCCATAAGTAGTTCCTGAATCAGTTGGAAGCAGTGGGGAAATTAATAGTAATGAGTGAATCTCAATAGATACTTACTCATTACTGTGTTAGCTGCCAGTCCTTTCCTGCAGCTGTAGCCGTGCTGGAAGCTGGGTGATGCTCTTAGCTAACAGAAGAGCCACTGTAGGTTAGTACAGTATGTTGCTGAAATGGGAGACCTAACTTCTGATCTCCAGATTCCTCCATCTGCAAGGGGCCACTGAAGTCACCTTTTTTTTTTTTTTTCCAGAGGACATCTATTGATAAATAAAGGAGTGTCATCACAGGACCACAAGGACCCTTCCTTCAGATTAGCAGTCTAAAAGGACATTTGGAGCAACAAAGGCAGGTAAAGAAACTATGCTGAGATCAGGTTAGAACAGTTCAGTCAAAGCCTTATTGTACATATAGCTACCTGCTGCAATGGGGT
Organism: Cnemophilus loriae; assembly: GCA_013397755.1. Classification (NCBI taxonomy): domain Eukaryota; kingdom Metazoa; phylum Chordata; class Aves; order Passeriformes; family Corvidae; genus Cnemophilus; species Cnemophilus loriae. Next base: position 2,563,317 of record VZTF01003267.1, read on the forward strand.
GTATCTTAAAAACTCTGTGGTACCTGTGCCCAGTTATTTTTTCTACCTGTCAGGAACTTTTCAGAAATAAATGGAAAACTTTATATAGGAAATGTTGACTCCTTGAAATCCGATTGCAAGAAAAATGTAAAAAAAATACCTGAATAAATTAAATATGTTACATTTTATTTTAATTTCAAAATACATTTTAATTCAAATACTTTAAAATTTTCAAAGTCAAAGCAAAGCATTTAGGCTAATCTTAAATACTTTTGTTGTTAGCACTTTACTTCAAGGAAAAATTGGGAAGAAATTTTATTCTGTTTCAGAACAGGAACAATGTCAAAAAGGTAGAGTTTCCCACAAAATGGGAGCTGGTTTCTGCTTTCATTTACTGTTTCCCATCACACTGGGTTGTGTTTTTCTTCACAAAGCTGTACAAACTTTCTGATTCCTCAAGGCCATAAAGCATCGGGATCTTTTTTTTTAAGGTTACAGATTAATTTTGAGCTTGAGTGCAGTCCATTCCCTTATCCTCTCTCTCTTCAAAACATGATTCACCTGGGTATGTACGAGGTACAAAGACGGGGTTTTTCTGTCGCTTGATTTCTCTGGAAATGGCACTGAGTCATCAACTAACCAGCACCAGACAATGCCATGATGTCCTACATTGAAGTGCCTTCTATATGGCCACATCACTCAGGACAGCAGCCGTAGCCAGGCAGGGAGAGGTTGGTTTGTCTGAAATAAATGACCTGAGGACTGCTGGTCTCAGCAAACTGCTCCTATAAACAGCAGGAGCAAGTGAACTCTGAAAACATAAGAATTTCTTGTTAAGCAAGCATCCCCAGTAATGATAATAGATAATAATAACTTATTCAAAGCATATAAAATGGATGCCCACCTTTTAAAAAAAACTAATATTTTTAATATTAATGCTAATATTTTTCCAAGCCAGATAATTTCTTAGCCATCATATTTTCCAAATTTTACCGTGGCTGTTTTCCATTGTCTTTTTCAAACACAGATCTTGTGTTTAAAATGGTCTAATCCTAAACTTACCAAAGCCAGTGAGGAATTCCTATATTGACAGTGGCTTTTGTATCATGTCAGAAGTATGGAAAACAGTTGCTTTCTCCTCATAGTCTTCATCATAAGTTCTGTAAAATGTATCCTGAGATGGTAAACAGAAGTTTTTCTGGGAAAGCAAATGCAAAAGTAATAAGCGATAAGCATATAGAGGCTGCAAGGGGATTAGAATATCAGTTTAAATAATCTGTAGAAGAAATGATTCTTGGTTCAATTTATGTTTCTGCTAGGAGGTGTGTATTCCTTACCAAGAACTGAGGGCTCTTCTGACTGTGGCACGCTAGATCATTCTCCAAAGAACAGCAAGAAGATCACACAATACATTCGTGGCTACAAACACCACCACTGCTGCAGGTCAGTGATCAGCACTTTCACTTTTTCACGACAATGTGTCAACCAGTAATATACAAGTAATGATTTACTAGCAGTTCTATTACTACATTTATCTCAGGTCTAAGATTTATGTGTATTTTTTTGCTCATGTTACTGAAGATGGCACCCCAATAGGCATTGTTTTCTGTTAGCAAGTATATACACCAATTTCTTTGCAGGGGTTTTCCCTCTCCTAGTCGAATAAGTAAATTATGTTCTGTGCTGATATTTTTGCAAGAGAATGCACAAAGTTGCTGAGAAGAGATTCCATGTCAATGAGGTTGTTGTTTCTGCGGTTAAACACTGGAATTTGCCTTTTTCCATACACAGGTTGGTATACAGGGCTGTGATTTCATTGTGGATGCCATTTTCATTGCAGAAAACCAGTTACTGAGTTATTCCTGAAAGGTGAGGACGTTTCAAGTGATTCAATTCTTTCTTTACCTCCCTGACTTGATGTATTCTGTATTAAACTCCCTGTCATCCCAAATGAGGACCATGTCATCAGGGAAAGAGGTTTACTTGGTTAGCTTGACATGTCCTAAAATCATATCAAGGATTTGGATAACGTGTAAGTTACTGAAGTAAGGAAGCAAGGGCATTCCTATCTCTAATATATCCTTTACCCTTTCTTCCTGCCTCACTGGCTGAGCTATGCCATGATAATTGCATAAGGGATATAGCCCCAGAAAGGAGCCATTCATGCAAGATAAGGCACTGAACAAATTCTAAGTCCCCTAGTCTGGAGAGAGTTTAGGGCTGAGTTTGAATCTGATCTTTACAGTCACTTTCCAATGTATGCATATTTTCACTGTAAGATACAATAAGATGTGAATATCGCCGTGTCCAGGTGGTGCTCATGCGAGTCCCTCTTGCCTCCTCCAGTAAATCTATCCCCTCCTTACCTTCTCTCACTTTTGGCATTACGGCAGGACAGTTTAAGCCTGTTATGGCAGATCTTGCCAGGCAATGTCTGAAGGAAGTTCACCTGCTATAGATATCATAAAATTAAGGGGCAACTGTGGTATTACAGGGAAAAGAACACAAGAATCGTTAGTGGCTAGAATGAAATCCTTGGCTGCCCTACACCAGTGCAGTATGACTCCCAACAGTATGTTTTATATGTGTGAAAATCAAAAGGAGTTCTGTTTGCAGAAGAAATACGGGAAAAAGGGAAGAAATAGCTAATTGCTCTGTGGACAAACTAATTAGCAGTGCAAAATGCAAGTGGTTCTAATGCCGTCCCATTCAAGATATTCTCATTTTATTTTGAACCCAGCGTGCATCTGGTGAGGTTTTAAAGCACTGCACATTTACGCATTTGACAGGGGTGAATGACACAGAAGTCAGCATCTTGTGATCAACAGGAAAGGAAAAGAAAAGAAGAACACACGTTATTCTGATGTCATCTCCCATTGTTATTGTTGTTGTTCCTCCAAATAATGGAATTCTGGAAGCAAGACCATAAATCTCAAAGCTCAGCATTGTCTCATTTGGAGATCAAGGTCCTTGTTGCTGATTGATTCATGCATTTTTCATTTGGCTAGCTAATATCCTTTAAATGGAACAGACACTTAGGCAGTGAAACCAGAGCCATTCTCCCCTCCCCTCAGAGGATTTAGTTTACAAGTTAAGAAATTTCTCAGATGATTTTGGTAGAAAATATTGTGGAAAACAATTAATATTATTCACCTCAAAAGTCTAACATTAATTTTCTTGGCAATGAGCCGGATGCTAGTGTGCATTGAGAGCACTCAGCTTTTAAGGTTGGACTGTGATACCTTTTTCAAGTTAATAATAATACCTAATTATTTGAATTATCCCATTGGAATGAAGAATTAAAACGTCACTTGAAACAGATAAGAGTACCACAATCTAACCCTTAATGAAATTTGTAGAAGCTGAGTGTCCTCTAGAAGAATGAGTCCATAATACATATTTTTATGGGTATGTTCTACCTTCATTTGTAATCTTTAGACAGATGCATAGTCATGGCACTGATGTAGCTGCTTAAATTTCACTACACCTTTGATAGTTTTAAAGATGTCTGAGATTGTACAAAGAGTATAATCATAGAAAATTGCATTTTCTTCCAAGTTTTAAATGTTAATTTTTATATAAACAAGATGAACAATATATTTTTTAAAATATCTGGGATCACAGAACTCACTATGATATGAGGTGAAGAGAGGATACAGACAGCTTTGCTCTAAGGAGTTATTTGTTTTTTCTTCAGACCCTTAGGTAAATTCCAGTTTATGTCAGGCTTATGATATAAATCTCAATGCCTCAATGAGTGTTGATGTCTTTCCTCTTTGATCCTGCTTCAGTTCTGCCCACAGTTCTTTCAAAAACTCACTTTCCTGGTAAATATCAGGATTTGTCAAGCATTCCTCTGCAGTGGGATTACAGTCATCACAAGTAATAATTTTTCTTACTGCTTTAGATTCAAAAGTGTTTGTTGAAACTGTACCACCTCCTAAAACATAGCCAAAAAGATATTTGGATTGCTGCTTAGCACAAGCAAAATCTAAGAGGAGTGTGCAGTATCAGGATCAAAATGGCAACTCCAATAAATCCATCCATTTGATAACAACTGCTTAATAGAAGATATGACTATCCAAAGTAGCCCCTTGCCATTCATGGTTCTGTTGGATTCCCTCTAAAAGTTGCTTACAGTCATAAAATTCCATTTCTTATAGCACACTGAGTTATTTTTCCTCGTATAAACAGCATATAAACAGTGCTTTGAGGTTCCCAAAGGACCTGTGCTCACCCTTCCTGAACTGGCGTTTGGGCTCAGGATGACTCCAGAGTGGTCAAAGGGAGGTGAGGACAGAAGTGATAATGGACTTCTGGTAACCCTTGGAAAAATTTGAAGAAACCCATGGGTGACTCCTTTTCCATGGGAGAAGGGACATTGCCTAAATGCCTCCTAAATGCCTGCTTTCCTGGGCATAATGGGCTGCTGGGAACTGTGCATCAGCAGCTGAGACATACCCTTGTTTTGTCTGGAAAAAAAATAGAGCAGCAGTGAGGAAAAAAGATATAGAGCAGCAGTGAGGAAAACAGCTGAAAAAACTTTCCATCAGATTTAATTGAGTCATCGAAAGAGAAATCTGACAAGACAAAGAAAGGAACAGTGAGAGGCCTGAATAGTGTGAAGAGGGGATAATAAGTTAGAAAGAACTGTGTGAAATGCTGAAACCGGGTGACTTTTCCTCCTGGTGGCAAACATCCTACTAAGAAAAATTAAAATATATGTTTCTGGACTAGAAAAATAACTCATAGTTCCAGGTTATGTCTCTAATACAATGAGGATGAACATGACATTTAAGCTGAGAATCAAATGTATAGAACACATATATTGAACATTCTGCATTATCATTCCAGGCGTTCACTGGACTCAGAGTTTGCTGGCTGAGATAGGTCCATCTCCTCATGCTGAGAGAAAAACAGCCCTGGGACAGGGAAAGTTTTCACACCTGAGCAGAGTTCTTACAGCAGCGTTTTCTGAGGGTTTTCTGAGCAGAAAGAGGGACAAGAGGATCTGACCTTTTTCCTGCTGCACTGCAGAGGTTGTTTCCTGCACTGTCAGAACATCGCATCTGATGTTGCATCTGCTGGTGTTTTGAGAAAGGTTGTTATTCTGGTGCATACTGGAAAATAGATTAAATTCTTCTGGAAGCCGTGGACATTTTCTGTAACAATGAAGTGCTAGAGAAGAGTTTTGGGTTTGTTTTTGTTTTTGTTTTTCTTCTTTTTTTTTACTTTGCTCCTCCCTGAATTTCCTTCCAGGTAATCTTCTGAACTACATGACTAACTTCTCATGTCATTTGTTGATTCTTTCTTTATGCTAAGGAGAAACTGGGGGGTTTCCAGGCCTCAGTTCCACGAATCATATAATCACACATTTAAATGCTTCTTTGTTCAGACACAGAATTGAAACACCTGCTTTGATCCTGCAAGTACATGTTTAAGTTTACAGCAAATAAGCTGGATAGGCAAAGAACGACCTCAGGACTGGGTCTGAACTCTGTGGAAACCCTGTGGAAAAACTCACACTGGCACCAGTAAACCCCTCAGATTACAGCCTCACTTTCTGAGTTGTGCAATAAGTTGGGGTATTTTTGTAGGAAGGTAAGGGGCAGGGGGGAGAGGGTGGGATGACAGGGAGCCGTGTTGTGGGTGTCAGGCCCTGCTAGCCTCCAACACCTATATTCACTCCTCTACGCTGCAGCCCTCGGGAGAAACCCTGCAATAACAAATACACCTGTGCAAACACCCTTGGTTTCATGTTTTCTTGAGGTTACTGTAGCAATAGCAATGTTGCATGAAAGAAAACACCAAGTTAAGCTCCGTGGGAACCTGCTTGGCCTGGTTTCAGTGAGGTAAACATTAATGCTAGTGATATCTTTTGGCTTTGGGTGAATTTTTATTAATGCACCACAGGCATTTGGGAACCTGAAGAATCAGTTGCTGAAATTAATAAGATGTAAGATACCATAAATTGGTCTTTAAATTTAATTTTCTTGATTTCCAAATTTGATATTGTAAATCTTATTCAGCAATGTTCTTATGTCCTTTACTCCTGAAACAATAGATCCTTCTGGAGCTTCTGTAACCTGTACTTTAGACTTTCTGGTCTATCCAAAGGGACTTAAATCCAGTGCAACCGGTGTTTCCAGATGATCTCCAGCCCCATCTCCACATCACCTGTTTCCCCTGTATTCCTTCCATACATGGGTTTCCAGTAGGGAATTTCCTATAACTTCCTGACATCCTCTAGAATTTGCACTGGTGAATTTCAACGTTCTTATTCTCATCCATCTTCTTCATTGGTTGGAGCATAGATGAAGAACTCCCTGCCTGGAGAATTCCCTGAGAGGACCGGGGCTGAAGGGTTTGTTCTGGCTTCACTTTAGCAGCCTGTATATATTAAGGAACAATTCCTTCAGGGACAGTATTTTCTGTGCTTGGTGACAATTCAGACAGCTGGGACAGAACTGGCAAAGCCTTTGGCATACTCATAATTTTCTGCATAGGTTCCAATCCATTTTCAGGCTCAGATAATTCCAAACCACCTGAAATGGGTTTTAAACCAGGGCCAAAAAATGTAAATTATCCAGCTCAGACAAACACATTCAGTGAAATATGAGGGTTGAACTATGTGAGAAAGATTTCTTTGTGGATAGTTCAGACTTGAAAAGAAAGCCCAATATTAAGGAAAAAGTTAGGCAAAAGGTAGAAGGCCAGATGAAGCTACTCGAATGTCTTTTATTTCTATTAAAAAGTTTCCTTAGTTGCTTTTTAATCAAATGCTTCTGTAATCTGTTTGCTTTAATCAGATGCCTTCCAGTCTTCCTGTAAAGGCTGGAAATCTGAGTAACAACTTGATGTGTGGCCCCGAGTGAGAAAAGTATATATTTTTTCAAAGAGCTCTGAAGAAGACTTGAACCCAGCACTGCCTCTTGGTGTGTGCTGACCTGTCTGCTTCCAGGGTTTGGTGGTTTACTCAAAACTTCAGCTGCAGGACATTGGTTTCATTCTGCTTTCCTGAAAGCCTTTGGGGCTCAGTGCAAATACAGATTATTCCAAGCTTAATTGTGAGACTTTGCTTCAACCTCTTATAGCAAAGGACACTAATTTTCCACATGCCTTTTGAACACTCACATGGCTTCAGTTTCCTTGATGAGGGGTCGTTCCTTAAGAAGTGCACGAAGAGTTAGAATTTGCTACCTCACCATTATTTCTGCAAGTGAGGCCAGGATTGAGGTACTAGTCAGCAAATAACTGTGAGGCCGGGATTGAGTCAGTAGTCAGCAAATAATTTGCAGGATGTTTTTCTGGGATCCTGCTCACATTTACTGCCCGGAGCACTAAAACCGCAGTAAGAACTAAACTACTCTTATACCCAACAGCTGATACGAAGTCCTGATATGAAACTTCCTGCTTACATTAAATAGTGTTTCTGAGAAGTGTCAGCAGATCTATTTGAGGTTATGAAGAGGATCAGTATTGATTCAACATATTCCATTTCCACTTCTGGCTGTGGCCATTCTAAAATCTAAACCTATACCTATATAAAAGCATGTCACAGTGATATAAGCACCATTATACGAGGATTACTGTGATGCTATTTTGCCACTTGAGGCAATTCTTAAACCCATACAATGAAAGTTTTGGGATAGAGCTTTACAGTTTGGTTCTGTCGTTATTTTGTCTGTTCTTAGCGGTGGCTTGTCGGCAGATCCGGTGACATACTGGCTATTTGTATGTGGCAAAACAAGAGGTGCCAGCAAGGACTTCCCAGCACTGGTGCTTTGGGCACGTTTCATTTATTAGTGGGGAAGTACCAGCGCTGCTCTCTTCCCCCGGCCCGGCTCACCTGATGCTCCCGTGCCCTGTTGGGCCGTACCCGCTTCCCCAGGCGGCCTGGTGTTGGCATCACGGCGGTTTCCCTCATTCCAGGACGGTTTTAGGAGGGGATCACGCCAACAGAAAGCAGCTGGAAGGTGGCTGCAGGCAGTCGCGGCTCCTGCTCTGGATGGCGATGCCGTGGGTGATGGAATGGCTCGGATGCCCCGAGGTCGCAGTGCAGGTTGGGTGCAGGCAATCCCAAATTCACGCTCTGCTGCGAGGCTCGGGACTGCATTTTATTATCGCTTGCTGACATCTGCTGGCAGCGCCACGAACTATTTCGGAGGGACACGAGCGTGTCATCAGGAGCAAGCTCCTCGCTCCAAAGCGTGTAGGCAGCTTTTGGGAGAACCGGGAAATGGGGGGATTGCAGGCAGACTGTGGAGCTTGCTTGGCCGTGCTGGGTCCACTTAACGCTATCCTTTTCCTGTGTTTGCAGAGGGAAACTGTAATGGGCTGCCCTGCTTTGGAAGGAGTCCATGGCCAGTGCATCATCCATCCATCCATCCATCCATCCATCCATCCATCCATCCATCCATCCAGCAGCAGCCCCTTGCCTCCAACCATTTCACTCAAGATATCAGGAATGTGAATAACGTGCTCAAGGCCAAAGGATGAGTTAATGACAGAATAAAACATCAGCTGTTCTTCAACCATGTGCCTTTAAGGGCCTTCAAAATCACCAGCAAATGAAGGCTGGAGTGATCCCTGGCTGCTGCAGGAGTTGTTATGGTTGTCCCCATTGTCTGGATGAGCCAACTGAAACGAAGAATTGCAAATCATAGAACCATAGAATGGAAGAGACCTTAAAGACCATCTAGTTCCAGCCCCCTGCCATGGGCAGGGACACCTTCCACTAGACCAGGTTGCTCAGAGCTCCGTCCATCCTGGCCTTGAACACTCCCAAGGATGGGGCGTCCACAACTGACTCTAAGCTGCGTTAGGAGAAAGGGCCAGGTGTGGGATTTCTACACAGGTGTTCAGGTTATTTTTGAACATATCTCTCTGGTGTTTCAAATTAGTGCTGCCTCAAAGTATTTACTTGGAAATGTTTCAAGCAGTTATTTGTCCTTAACATGCCACTCAGGAACAAAGCTGTTTTTGGCCTAAGAGAATAGGAGTAAGCAGGCATTACTTTTAACGTGAACCTCGTCTCCTCAAGTCCTCAGGGCAGTACATAGCACTGTAGGCTTTTACTAAGCCCTGGAAATTATGTGGACGCTGCTGGCAGAGTGTAGTGGCCTTCCGCTATCTTGGCATAAATGCCATTTTGGGTGGCTCATGCTCTAGAGTGGCCTGGAATTAAGAGCTGCGTTAAAAAAAAAAAAAAAAAAAAAAAAAGAAAAGCAAAACTGTCTCAGGTGGAAAAAAAAATAAATTTGATGCAGGAGAAAATACTCATTGGGAATCCAGGGCCCCTTTTACCTTACTGTGCTCTTTTTCACTGAGCTGGAAGAAAATCAAATTAATCACCTTGATGTACATTAATACACAGATGGTAATTGTGTCATTTACTGTATCTTAAATGCTGGAACTGATTAGCCTTTATCAATCCTCTGAGCACTCTAAGAGGATGAGGCACCTAGTAAACAAAGACAAAGTGTTCTTCTCTGATAGAAGTGACTATTTAAAAGGGATAGGAGGGTATTCTTTACTTTACAGTGCAAAATGAACAGTTAGCTTGCTGGCCATGAAAGCCTGTGGAAGCAACCCGAGTTTACTAGCTATCTAAAATCCTCATATACTTTAGCTCATGTATGGGTACTGGGAATTATTTCTTTGTTTTTAATGTGTTGCTGTATAGCTAAAAATAGCTCTGTCCTATTCAGAGTTTACACATTGACAAAAAAACAGAAGTCAGCATTGCAAATCACCAAAGAAAAATCCAAAGGTCTGCACCAAAGAGAGGTGTGGCCGAAGTATTCCCTGAATAGCAGACAGTGTGGATTGATATATAAGCACTTCTGGCCATTCCTATCAGAAGTGATGCACTGTGTGGGATTCACTGATCCAAGCCAAATGACAAACACAAAGAAGTCACATGAGTTGTGCAAAGGAAGCTTTCAGTGTTCTCAGAGCTCAGGGAGTCATCTTTTCGGCAGGCGTGTCTGAACTGCGTTCCCAGAAAGAATACACTAAAGCAGGAGCTCTCAACAGCTTCTGATTTGTAACCCTTGAAAGTGTTTCTGCTGAACGTTTAGGTGCTTGCAAAAGAAAATATAACTATTTGAAGTATACTTTACTTAGGCATTCCTTAGAAATAACTCACAGATCTCCTAGGGTTTTTAGCTCATGTTAGAAACCCTTGCACTAAAGCCCAAGTATCAGTAAAAAGAATTTAAATCTTTCTTATGTGCAGAGCATATAGATGATACAGACTTGAAATTCCTGATTTCACAAAGAAATGTTGTAGGAATATGTTCAGAACACTATCTTAAATGCTTAAATAAATATGAAATCAGGGAGAAGAATTGATTAATAAATAAGGGAAGGAATGTGCTTCCTTTTTGACACTTAACTAAGAGATGGCACACATGTTTTGGACTAGGTAGGTATGTGGACAGCTTATGTACATGGCAGGAAGAAGTCATAACACTGTATGCCACAGCTGGGGTCTCTCTGAAAGATAGTAATCCTAGAAATCCTTTGGGCCTGGGGTGGTTGTGCCAAGTGGGCTGACTTAGAGCTGCCCTTGCATGCCAAATTTTAAGGATTGTCTCCCAGCTGACAGAGGATTGAGACGAGGAAGATATTGTGGCTAACAACATGCAGACCTTTTGGCAGTGATGGTGAAGAGATGCAGGCTTCTTGGTATCTGCTAAAATTCTGGCTATTCAGTTGTCTGCTAGCACAAGCCATGAAAGGGTGAAATGCCAAGTACTAATCCAGAATTTTAAGACATAATTCAGGGATTTCTATATCAAATGGTCACTGCCTAATGAGAATGGCAGTTTTATTGTGGTCCAAAACAATTGCACAATTCTGTGTTTTATTTTCCACATCAGATAACTACATTGTTTGCAAAACCACCGCTATAATGCAAAATGAGGACTTCACTTTGTCTAAAATAATCTGGAAATACACGATTGAAACTCCCAAAACAACTTTACCCTGCCATGTTACAGCTATATACCTGCTGCTGGACTTGCAAATGACCCATTTCCAGTAGAGCAGAACACAGAGTGGAAATGATGCAGATTCTCACATCTGCAATGTTTTGTATCACAGTCAGCAATGATGATGTTGGGTATGTTTCCCCATTCACTTCTGTTTCTGAGTAGAATTTGCTTTAAAAGTCAAAGTTCAGTGGAAAGTAGAAATAAATGGTGGAGAGACTGCTGAGGGAAGTTCACTCATTGTCTCTGTTAGATAAATGATTTGTCATGGGTTTTTTGCCTTGGTTGGTCTTTTTTTTTTCAGGCAACTAACTATCTGGATAACACAGGAAAAAGCTTCCAATGCAAGAACTGACACTGTTGCACATTACTTCAAATGTGCAGAGGACACATGCAGAAAGCCCACTTCGAGACCTGCTGTCCATTATCCATTCTTCTGCTACCGTTACATCCTCTCAGTATCTTTCTCAGTCAGTTCCCATAATTCAGACTCGAGTGCTTTCCAAGCGTGTTTCTCACAGCCCGGTGTCACAGTAACCCTCTCTCAGGCAGGGTTCTGGCTGTGATGAGGAACCCCACAGGCAAACTAAGAGTTAATGTCCCCCCCCACCTCCCCAGACCAGCCAGGGGCCCTACAGCTGCTCGGAGCTGCCAAGCAATTAGGCTTGTCAACATCCCTCAAATAAACTCCGGCAGTATTATCAAACCCCATTGTTACCTGATCCCCCAGAGGCCGGGGAGGCTGTTCTATCAGGACTGCAAACTGCAAAGAGCCATGTCTGTTTTCTCTTTTTTTAATTCTGAATGACCCATCCTTTACTGGGTGGAACTGAGTCTCAAGAAAGACGTATCTTTTGGGAAAGGATTAAACCTCTACTGTAATACAAGTCTGGTGGGAAATCATGGTGCCTTTTACCCAGGAACCACATTCAGCACTTCCTTGTGGTTTTGTCTCAAAGCAACAGCCTGATTCAGTGGGCTACCTTAAAAATAATGGGATGCCAGCTGCCATCTTAAGGAGAAAAATGTTGCCAGAAAAGAGTATTTCTTGTTCCATCTAGGGTTGCTTCCTTGGAAATACAAAACCCAAGTCACTTCAGACAAAGGCCTGCTGTGCAGGCACAGATCAGTCTATGTGTGGGCCAGACCGGGCAGTGTGATTGGAAAGCAGGCAGATAACAATTCTACCTGAAGCCAAGGATGTGTTTGGAAGACTGAGTTCCAGGTTCAGTAGTGTCACAATTAGCCCATGTGTTTACCAATCATGCAAAGACGGCAAACCCACAGTTTTTCCTTGAATACATCACTTTTAGCATTCATTTCTCTTCAGAGATGGCAAAAATTTGATCTGAATTAAACAACACAGTTTTGTCCGCCCGGGTCTACAACACAACTAAAACAATTGCCCTAAACTGACTTTAGGATCACCCCAGTTATTTTGCATTTTGAAATCTGTTGCTCTGGGGACAGCAAGCAGCACCAGTGAGACGGGGAGGTGGGACTACCATGCCACCACAGTTTTGCTGGAATGGATAAAGGGCAGTGATGTAGCAAGGACTTAGGAAAAGGCGCAGCAGTACCAGACTTCCTTCAGAGACAGACAGCACCCAGGGACAAAGACTGGCAAGCCTTGTGGCTGGATGAGTGCCAGGCACCTCTTCCAGGAAAGGACTTCAATTATGAGCATTTAAGGTGAAATATTTTTGGTTTTTAGTAAAGCATAGTATGTTTTGCTGAAAATGCTTTGGGTTTGGTGCCATTTTTAAGAGCAAGTAACTATAAATTCTTTCTAGAAGGCTGAACAATTGCACACACCAGCTGACATCCACACAAAAAAAAAGCCTTTCAGCATCCAGAGTTTCTTTTCATTCAAAATCCAGAATTTGAATGTAAATCTTCATTTGAGTTGAAAAGCATAAGGTTTTACTGGCCACAGGCAAAATATAAAGTGAGATGAAAAAACGCCTGGTACAGAGGAAAGATGATCTTGCAAGATGGAAAATACTCAGGACAAAAAACTCTTCTCTCTCTCAATGCCCTATGCATTCAGGGGGATAAGGTTTACGTTAGCATGAGCACTGCTACCCCTCCTACAGGGTATGGAGGGGCTGACCCTTTAATACAGAAGCCGTGATTTATTCACTTTCATTGTACCACGATGACTCTCAGTGTTCAAATATGCTTTTTTCCACAAATGAGAAATGATATTGTATCAAGGCCAATGCTGAACTGCAAACTGCTTTCCCTTCCCTACCCAAACCAGTTTGTGTTATTTGTAAATCTAACAATAACAAAGATTCAAAGGTCTATTACTCAGCGTCTCTTGATTTCCCTGTTTTATTTTGTGCCCCTTATCGATACTCTTCAGAGCTCAGGGCTGAGGCAACATAATGGGAGCCTGGAGACATTGTCTGCATCTCAACTAGGGTCTTGGCATTTGGTAGCAGCACCAGGTTGTCTTTTTTTTTCTTTTCAGAGCAAAACAGCTGGTGAGTATTTGAGTGTGTGCTGGTAGCAGAGAACTTGCAGTAGAACTGGCTGTGACTCCTGCTGCAGAAGCAGTTTCAAGACACTAGCACTGAGCAGAGAGTCAAGACAAATAAATAAGACAAAATGCAAAATACGCTTCTTTTCTGTTGATCAGGAGTTACGAGTTTTTCAAAAGGCTCGGGATCTTTTCAGATGCTTTCTTCCACATTATGTGCATCTCTTACATGACTGAACAAAGTCTTCCCCTTAACCTGCAGCCTTCTTTCATTTAAGTTTTCTGAAACACCTTGCTATTATAGTGATAGAAGTGATAATTCATCATTATTTAATGATGAATCCACTGACATGTCAATAATGTTTATCTGATTACTTTGGATGGTGAAGAGGGACTATAAGAGCTTGAGGGAAAAGCCCTGTTTGTTTCTAATGCCTCAAGAGGTATCATTTCTGAAAGAGGGACTCTCTGTAGATGGGATTTTTTTACTGGGCTTGGCAGATACATATTCGTAAATGTGCACATCAAATGCACATTAATACATTATTCACTCAGTCATTCAGATGAACTGACACATTTATTTAATCCTAAAAGACATTATAGTCCAGATCGACAGTACCAGTATTAATGTGAGACTGAAAAGATTGAATATTTGCTTTTCTTACTGTACTTTATACCCTCCTCTAAAGTATTAACTATTGGCTTTATTATTCACAAACCTTATTCATGCATTACACAACAAACTGTCTGTGCTGCAGCAGGTAGATAGATAAATGCAGATTCTGACTTTAAAAAGGTAAAATTCAGGCAGAACTCTTTTATTCTGAAATGCACGGACATGCACACTCACATGCAAACCCTAAATATTTACATTTCTAAAGATGCCACCATTAGATTTTATAAATAGCAAGGGAAGCCTAGCTTGAAAAAATTCAATTCCAGTCTTTCTGATACAAAGCACAATAATAAAAAAGAATTCTAGAGTAGAAAAAAAAATATTTCTACCAAATCACGTTCTCTCTGTTTGCTATTAATACGCTTTTTAGAAAAAAATTGTAATTATGCACATTGTCTAGAGCTGTACTGGGACATTATTTAAAATAGTGTGAATCTGGAAAAGCTCAGCAACGGAGAGTGCAGTGGCTCCAGATGAATGTTAACATTACCAACTGCCCAGTCAAGTCCGAACAACTCCCCAGCACTGATCATTCCAAAGCAATTCTGGGATGCATAAATTTCTCTGTAACAGACAACATATTCCAAAGCATGTGCAAAATTACCTGCCCACACATTCATCAAAGTGTACAGTGAACTTTCATAAATCTCCTGTTACTTTTCCCCAGCTCTTTTTCTCTTGGCTGGTAGGAGTCATAGAGGATTTTTTTTCCTTTCAACATTTCAGTATTTGATATTACACCAAGGTAGGGTGCTGCCTGCACGTTGGGTTAGTTTATGCAATACACTATAAAGTACAGAAATGGCATGACAGAAAGGAAAAAAAGAGTTTTCTAATGTCTAACCTGAAAAAGAGAATGTGAGCAGCAAACCCAACCGCAATTTTTATTAGGCAATTAAGGTGATTGCTTTTGTGAAGTGGCCACAAACTCGAGTTACCTGCAGTCAGTTGGTGAGCGCAGGGATTTGGATCCCCACACATCTTAAGTGCAATAGATTCATACACCTCAGCTTTGATATTTCCCATGGCTCAGCTTAAAAAAACCCACACACAGTAAACAACTGTTCTGTCTCAATCATTTATCCCTCAAACACCACTGTCAAGGGGCAGCAAAGCATTGCTGAGGAAAGGTCTGTGTAAGAATATTGCCAGATGGATTTGTGCAGAAATGGATAATTAAGTAATGACCAATTAAAATACAATCTGTAAATCTAGTAACAGCAAAAATAAATTGTTAAGATAGATCTTAATTAATTTTCCATTTGAAATTGTTCTCTCCTAATAAAAAACTAGTGTATTTTAATCTCAAACCATAGTTTACTCTTTATCTTTTCATCTCTGTAGAAAGCTGTATGTCAGTTGACATGCATTCACATATACATTCACATAACTACTTACTGAATAACACTGCAAAAAAAAATTGGACTTAGTTTCTGCACAAAAACCTATAGGAATGTGTGCTGTTCAAAAAGGTAAATCTGCAACAGAAAGATACTGTTAATATAGAAGAAAATGAGACTTAAACTATTCTCAGCAAACATCACTGGTAAAGCTTCATTAGTATGTATTTTCACATAATTCAATTAGCCAAAATACATACAAATGCTGGCAGTGCTGTTCCCTGCTCAGGGAGCATCAGTGAAGCTTTAAACAGATCTGAAACAAAATTGCATAAATGGCATGTAAAGCCCTGTGCATACAAAGATACCTTCAGGGTTCTAATAAATTCATGAAACTTTTTAAAGTATGATTTCCTAGCAGGCAATCACTTTTAATTAACAGGATCACCTACAGCAACACATGTCCTTCAAAAACTTACATTATTTTTTCTTTTTGAATTTCAAAGTTTCTGTAGTAAAAGTTGAATAGCTGAGTAGCTTAACCTCAAAAGGATTGCAGGCTTTTATGACAGTTATAAACCACTGTGGTGCCTTCTTTATAAGAAGAAAAGATTCTTAACACAACAGAGAAAGAAGGAAATCTCTTTTTAGTCATAGCTAGAAGCAAGCATTTCCTCCAAAGGTCAGAAAACTTTTCCTCAGTTAAAGAATATTTTTAAGGACATTGCAGGCTACTTGTATAAGTAATCTCTGCTAATTTGCTCTATGAATTACACATATAATTTCCAATATTTATTATTTTATATATTCTGGCATTTTCTTTTATTTCTCTGAGCTCTCAGTATACAGTTTTGGTAAACACAGAGATGAACTGGTGAAACTGGCCTCCATAATGAGCTTTACATGACAGAGAGCAATGGGAAGCTCATCTCTTCATTAAAAAAGAAAAAATCATACTAGTTTACTGAGCCCATCTTCTGGGGCTGTGTGTTTGAGGTGGTGCTTGCCACTTGCTTAGAAGCACATTGCCATGTTCCAAAGCTGGCTAATCTTCTTCTCTGCAGATCTAAAGCCACAAAATATTCCATATTTTGAGTTTGAAAGAAAATAGAAGGAAAAACATAGAAAAGGCGTTAACAGATTTTAAAGAGACAATCCCCTCTCCAACCCTCCGTTATATGAATCAAATCATTGACACTGGTACCTGAGAAACTTGAGCAGGATCTGCATAAATTAATTTAGGGAGAAGGGCCATAAGGTTATGGTGTGCCTGGTTTTATTCAGAAGGTTTCATTCAGAAGGTTTTACAGGATACTGCATATACTCTAACAGTGGCCAATAGTAAATATATTTTCTTTTCTTTTTTGCAGATTCTTTCCAGGTGACCATGCATTTAGAATACTGGGAAGCTGGTAGAGCCTGAATTTATGTGTCTTAGCAGAACAGCCAGCTTCATGTCAGGGATATACACGATGTCTTGTGTGAAAGCATTGGCACATTGTTTTTAGATGCATTTTCTGACTTGGACAAGAACAGATACAGTAAAACTCGGGGACTGGAGAGGGTAACAAGCACCCTTGGAGCATTTGAAAGTCCTGCTCAAGAAATAGTTCTAAGGCACAGGTGGGCATCTAAGAGGACCAAAAGAGTAAAAAGCATGTTTATGGATCAAAAAGCCTTTCTGGCTAAAAGGAGCATGGCACTTGCAGTGCCCCCGTATTTGAAATGAACATGTAAGGACAAAGTTGTGTGCCACAGAGAACTGGACATGCTCTGAGTGACTGTGCCGTGTAAAAGCAAAGTGTTCACAATGCTGAGCATCCTTCAGGTGAGTATGCACCCTGTGCTTACACATGAGGGTATCTCTGCCATGGTGTGAGTGCCCTTTCATGGCACCCTGGCCAGGGCAGGTTCAGCACATCCTCCTGACTCAGCACAGTGCCTTCTGCACCCTGCAGTGGGGCTTTTCAGCTCTTCATTGCTCCTCTGCAAATTCCCTGTCTTCCAGCAGCCTCTCTCATCATTAATTATTCCTAAAGCTGCCTTCCCACCGATGGCTGTCCCATCTCTTGTCTGGGGTTAGGCTCATCTTGTGCTTAGGCAGAAGCTTACAGGAGCTGCCATGCCCCCGGGACTTTGGGCAAGGCCCCTCTCTGTGTATTTAATGTGTAATTAAACCTGTCCTCATCTCTTCTGTGCCTTAGAGTGCCTTTGGAGCAGTGGCTCATTCTTCTTCTGTGGTTGTACAGTACCCAATATAAAGGCTGCTTTTTCTTGGCAGAGGTCTCCCTCTAGTTTTTACAGAAGACCAAATGCAAGAGATTTGCTGCTAAGAATAGTGTAACATTTCTCTGCATGGGGAATGCTAATGATTCGTTGTTAGGAAAGACACAGAAAGCTTTAGTCTGCAGCCATTACACAAAGTTGACAATATTTCTAATCAGCTCAATAAGTGAATTTTGCTTTATTTTACTTTAAACGAATGAGGCCATGTATGCATATATGCTGTCTGTCTATATGTACCTCACAAAGTGTCACCCATTTCTGATATACGTGTGTGTGCAGTTGTGTATGTAGTGTTGACATGGATTACTGTATATTTTACTGTAGCCAGCAGCTGGATTGCAAAGGACAACCACTGGACAATTAAGAAGCATTCAGAAGGACACAGCCACAGCGCAATCATCAAGATATGCCAAAATAAATTAGCATCATGCAAAGATCGGCAATGTTTAATTCATAGATCATGCCTATATTTAACCATCTTATTATTTGCAATATAATCCATTCATTTACTGAAGGTTAATGCTAAGTTTTTCTCCTGGGCATTTGGTAGATGTGTCACAGTGCAGTGCAGCCCTTTTGATTTTCATTCACTAGCTGGACAGAATTTGCTATAAAAATATATATGCGTGTGGGTGTGTGTGCACATTCAAGCTGGTCTGATGTAAGCACAGTCAACAAAAACAGAGAGAATTCCCTAGTCATTTTTGCGACACCCTCTGTCATTCCATTTTTGCAGGGAAAGGCCACAGGTGAAATACTAATACTGGTTTATGGATGAACAGTTTCACTGCATTCATAAAGAGACTGTTGTTGATTTTGCAAAGGTGCACATAAAGAATAATGACTGAAGAGAAGGCAAGTCACCACTCACTTTGGGGGCACTCCATGGAGTGGAGGAAAGTCTCATAGGGCACCACAGAAAGAGATCCTTTGAAAACTATATGAAATGTAGGAAGAGGATTGGGGAACAGAAGGAAAAGCATCAAAACAGCAGTTTCTTTGGAGACATTAAAAGGTGACTGTCCTGAGACCATATCTGGGAAATGATGTTTGTTCTGGTGCTGATGGGATCAAAAGTAGAGTTGGCCTAATCGAATGGAGAATATGAATAGCCTAACCAGGTTGAACAGGGTAAATTAAACTGTTCTTCTGCAGAGAAACTGGACTGGGTTATGTAGAAATTTAATATATTTTTGACAGGGTCTTGAAGCAACACGATTTGGAATTAGTGACAAGATTTTGAAGGAGGAATACTTTCATATAGATCACACTGTCTAGGGATACTACTGGTGCCAATCATTTTGATAGCTAAGCACAAGAGAGCCTGATTTTCAAAGGTGCTGAGCACACACACAGAGATCTTATTCACTTCACAGGCAATTATTTTTTTTCATGGTCCTCGACACTCAAATATTAGGCCCTTGGTTTCTGACCATTAAGAAACTACAATGTTACTGTAAATGAGGAAGGACAAATTATAAACTCATATCTATGGAGAAAAACACTAAGTCTTTTTGGAAACAAGATGGGACCTTTTATACAGCAGAAAAAGCTCAGCATTGTAGAGTTATCTCGGTAACTGCAAAGCTTAAAAATGCAGAAAAGGAAAGGCACATCTGTGAAGCTGGCAAAAGAGTGTTGGTCTGACCATAAATCTGTATTTCTACATAGTTTGCCAGCATTAGGGGAGGTCTTGGAAGCAAAGCCTTCACTGGAATATCAGACTTTTGACTCAGAGGAAGTCTGCATCCACCTCTTTTGGATGCCTGACTTCTATCTCTCTCCCATCTCTGCTGGCCGCATCTTCTATCCTGTCTAATCTTAATGGTGCCCACCAGATTCCTGGCTCCTTGGTTGTTTTTTGTGACCTTCCCTCAAGATATTGGAGAGCACTGTGTGGTAGGTGACATTCTTTACAGAGTCAATGAATCTTTCAGATAATTGTCACAGCAACAAAGGGGATCTCCTGCACACAGTGATCCTCCACGATCACCCAATTTCCCTGAAAACAGCCTTTTTCAAGGCAAAGTTTGTGCAAAGACAGAAGTGTGCAGAGCCCAGCAGGATAGAGGAAAGGTTTGGAAGAAGAGTATCTACTTCCAGGTCAGGCTAGAAAATCAAGTGTGGGTTTTGGTACAACAAAGTTCCTTCTGGGCTAGAGCAGAAGTGTCAGCAAGCTAAGGAAAGCCTGGCAACAGTCTCTCTGAGTCAGACTAAACTACGCTGGTGAGCTGGGCAGTTTTAGAGAAAACAGTGGCTGGTAGCTCCAGAGCAGGCAAAGTAGTCATTTGGTTTCCTTGGACAGAAGGAATACTGGGAGGGCTGGGAGACTGGTCGTTATGGCAGCTGGGCCAGTGAGGGCTGGGTGCCACCTTAACACCAGTCAACACCTACCCAGTGAATCTGTGACTGCCAGTACCCACTGGAGCTACGAGGGCTTCCCCTCCCTTTAGCAAAAGTACCTGCTAATACATTTGTTTATTCACTCTTAGGCTTGCAAGCAGCACGACTTTAACTCTTCTGTGAGGGTTCAATACCTGGAGGCACCAATGCCTGTAAGCACGAATTGAGTGGAGTTAAGTTCGCCTTTGCTCTCGGTCTGAGAGGGCTCAAGGAGCTTCATCTCTGCTTGGTTTCTCCGCTGTTGAGAGGGAAAAGGATGTGTAGACTTCCATGGGAGCCATCACTCAGATCATACTTAGTTCTTATTTTCTTTTTGAGTCAAGGAAACAATAATGTCAAAGTTCTTTCTCCAGAAACTGCCTGTTGCTGCCCCAGAGATTATCAGATATGGTTGCTTTATTGTCAGATGGCTGAAGGAGGACTCTGCATAGAGATTGCAGGAGCAATGAGCCAAACCCCAGATACACTTATATTCCTATACAACCAACTACGTAAATGTGCAAAATGGGTACAATAAAAATAACAAATGAGCTCCAACTCATTTATAGCTCTTCATAATTGTAAACTATTTTGTCAACACTGTCAAGTACAGCCCAAGGATTTTTTTTATTTTCAGAAACACCAAGTGAAGGCACCCAATAAAGGGTAACAAATACTGGGGGACTGCCTGGAAAAACTGAGGGGTGTCTATGGCCTCTTCCAGTGGCTACTTGGAGAAGGCACGGGTAGAGTTGTATTCTACTCTTAGCTCTGCTATGTAACCTTATTAAGTCACTTCACCTCTATGCTTCTCTTTCCATTGCCACTTTCCATATCTATTTTTTATTTTTATTGCTAATCCTTTGCAGAAGAGACCGTCTATTACCTTGAGTTGGTACAGTAGCTAGGAGAACTGGGCCGTAACCCTACTTGCAGCTTCCTCTGTTGCTAGAAACTTTCATGACAACAAATTTCTGTAGGTTGGAGAAAATCCAGTTTTTCTGACTCAGAGTGGAATTATCCTTAAAACTCAGAAAGTCAAAACAAGTTTTGGGTACTATTTTCATATTTTCAAATAAGTTTAAATTTAGGCGAAAATAGGCTTCCTTTACTCCTGCTGATTTTTGTGAAGCTGAAACACAATGGGTTGTATTTTTGCCAGTTACACTGGTGCCATTTCCAAATCCATTTCACCTCCACTCTTTATGACTTTATGTCTGCAGGTTGCAAGGCATCTAACCTTGAGCTTGGTAGATAGACACAGGCAAAGGTGCAATTCCATCTGCCTCGGGATTTAGGTCAGACTCCACCCATCATGAAACAGAGCCTGACTCAGTGTGTTTAAAGTGAGTAAATGGAGCAAGTACTGCTGGTACACATCATGGAGCATACTCATTGCCTTTTGTGGACAGATGACTTGACCTGCTGTCATGATTTATGCTGTTTTGAAGCAGCTGCTGAGTTTTGGTTGGCCCCAGGTACAGAACCTGAAGAAAAGCGGTTCTTTAAGGGAAAAATAATTCTCTTAGGCTTCAACTTATCCTGCTTTCAGATGGACTGCATGTTACCTGCCTCAGAGCAGGGATAGAGCAATTAGGAAAACAGATTTGTCTGGTGGCTGGTGCAGGTGGAGGAAGGGAATAGCGGAACGAAGGTGAGAACCACGTTCCCTATTACAGATTACAACACAAAGTAAAAAAAGGTACTGGTAGCTGTAGGGCAGGATACATTTCTAATCAGAATTTAAATCCTGAATGAATGGATGCTAATAATTCATTACTCCTTTCCTACTAATTAACAGAGTGTTTCACAGCACCCTCTAGAGAGCCCAGCCAGAACACTGTAGTGCTATGCATGCTTTGTACAGTTCTCTGCTATCTCGATTATCTTTTTGTAGGGACAGGGGCTTTTTCACAATTTGACATCAAAGTGCTTGGAAACAGCTGAAATTAGTTGTTACCTCAGTAGGCCAGCTGGTTCTGAGGAGACTGGTGCTCAGTCTTAACTTGCAGTCATCTTGTTTTTCTGGTTCATCTGAAAGTTACTTTAATGTTTAATTTACTTGATCTAATGCTCACAAGAAACAGAGAAATGGAAAAAATCTGGTAGAAGAGGACTAAGGAATTGAGAACAGGAGTGAGTCAGGAATGTTTGTAAGTAACAGGCGGCTGCTTCTTCTCTAAAAATGCCTCACTGCACCAGGGAGTAATACTAAGGAAAGTATTTCGATCTCTACTTGGTTTTGCACGGCTGAGAGCCTGGATTTTTATCTTGGTGTAGGGAAAAAAGGCTGTGGCATGTGTGCAAGTATCAGACACAATGTAGCTGAGCAGCAGTAGAGCTGGTGCACGAAATAAAGAACACTTAAATGAAAATAAAAGGGTCTGCCTGGAGATCAAATGTGGCATTTGTACAGAACCTTATTCAAAATGGATACAAATGCATCAGTTCCTCAGAATTATAGGTGAATCAAAGGAAAATTACATCCAGAAAGATAAAGCAATCAACCAGCAGCCTTACCATGTGAGAGGCAGAGATGCAACTTTGAAGCTTCCCGTCTGGCTTGCCAAAGAGCCAGATGTTGCAGGTGGAACAATGTCCTTTCGGGCTTGCATCTGGTTCCTGTCGTTCTGATCCATAGAAAAAGGAGATGAGGAAGGATGTGGTAAAAATCATTTTATAACTTCATTTAAGAAAAGAGTGTTTTCTAGTGCTCTTGTAATAAAATCACATCTGAAATAAGCATTTTTCTTCAGAAGTGGAGGCTATCACAGACAAATTAATACGGGATCTTCACCTTTCACTGCAGTGCGATTAATTTGCTTGGATCTTGAATGACTAATTTCTTGGCCAATAAGAGGTTATATAGCCCCAAAAAGTAACATAACCCAGAAAAATCATTGTTCTTGTCATTTGAGGGGAAGTATTAGCTATTTGTGAGAGCAAGGATTTAGGATTTATAGACCCTTGATTCCATCCTTGACCCTGTCACTCAAAGGCGCTTCATGTTCTCTAGGCTATCCTCACCTATTTAAAGATGCAGTGGTGATCAGCTTTCTTAGACAGGTGGATAAAATAATACCAATCTATAAAAGGTCTTAATACATATATTTTTTTAAGGCGTGAGACAAGTTCAATTCCTGGCTTCCCACGATTCCTGCCTAGTCTTTACTGGTATTTCAGTTTTCCTTGCAGAGGACGTGCCACCCAGATATATCAAAACAGAATGCCAACCACATCAGTTGCTCTTCCTTCCTTCCTCTCTCATCCTCTCTCTTCCTCTCTGCACACAGTCCATCTCCAACAGGAAGAAAGATGCGGTTCCTACTGTACTAGGGCACTATAAAACCTACTTCAAAGAACTGATCATAATGATTCTCCTTGAATTTACTCTCTTTATGACAAAGCGTCATTGCTATTAATTAAGTTACTTTGGTTGTGTGCTAATTTGTATTGATTGGTTAATCTGTGTTTTTCTCTTACTTGAGTACTTTCCAACAACTTTTCCACCAACAACTCAGTTTGCAGCATGTGAGAAGGGTAATACTGCTGGGAAAAAAAAAAAAAGACCTGTAGATCTAGGATGTAATGTCAGGTTCACCAAGAGGACATTGCTAAGCAGATCACAAGGCAAATGACAGGAAATACAAGTACAAATGAGTTGATCACTCTGCCAGAATCCAATTTCATGTGGCTGGTGGATCCTTGTGATAGTTTACCGTGAAGGACAGAAGGCACATTCCTTTTGGTTTTTTTTCATGGTGCACCAGGCCAACAGCAAAGTCTCAGTCTGAGGTCAGTTTTATTATTTTAATTCCAAAAACGTTTTGTGTTACTCTAGAAGTTGTGAAAAATAATATTGCTCCAAACATGCCCCATGACCACTGGAAAGGGGCTCATGAAACTCCATATATGCAGCCCTGTAGGCAGTGTCACATAAAATATGATATGACATGGTAACATAACAGACACTGACAGGTTATCCAAGTGCTTCCAGCAAGAAGGCAAGTATCTTAGCACCACTGGCACATCATTATAGAAATTACCAGTGAGCTATTGTCTACTGTAGGTTTCAGAAGGTGCCTCTGGGGAGAGGAGCGGGGTTTCTGAGAGGAGTCACAAACTCTCTGAGTTTGTGAGAGCCGATCCTACTGCAACTGGGCCATCAAACAGAGATTAGCAATCAATTAATAGGTAACAGTGAGAAAGCTGGTGGCTGGGAGAATCCACAGCGATGTTTGCACAAAACCTTGACAAGATTTCCTCTTATTATTTCCACATCACGATCACCAAAATCAGACTGATGTTCTAGGAGAAGGACTGTTTAATGTTTGTTATAATTTCTGAAAGCAATTATTGCTGTTTACATCTGACCTCCTGGCCTTCACAGTTAAAAACAGGTGATGTCCAAGGCTTCTGGCAGAGTCTGAGTGCTTTGATTATGTTAGTGCAATCAACTTCCTTGCTTTCTCCTGTGTCTCAAAGGCCAGAGTTTTCTGCTTTGCTTTTTCCACTAATAAAAATATTTGTGACCATATCCCTCTGTGTTTGTGCCCTATGGTTGTAAAAATTTTTTATAGACTTGGCCTCAGGTCATGAGATGAGCCTGCCCAAAAATTTCACATCCAAGTTTTTTCCTTCAAATTGATATAAGTATTTGTCTCTTACATATACTTTTTTTCTCAGGGAGTGAAAATAAGTCAGAGGCAATGAAGATAGTCAGGCCCTATATTGGTACATATTCCCCCATTTCAAAATCATACAAGACTGTATTTGACACCAATATTACTCATAAATTTCTGCAGTCTGAGAAATTATATACACATGCCATTTAGAACAACATTTGCTCTAATTAAGCCTAGACCAACAATCTCATTCTAGATGAGTTCTTGTGTGTTTGTGGCCTTTTTTTTCCTGAAAGCAGTTAGTTGATATCATCTTGCCTGATTTTTCAATGTGGCATGTAAAGATTAAATTAAAACTTGGTATGGAATTCTTTCTGGGTCATATGCCAGTCTGGCTTAGTAAAGCTTATTATTTATCAAGAAACTTCCACAAGTCCTAAGATAGAGAAGTGGTGGCAAACTGCAGCTATGTAGTAACATTTTACAGCAAAAAGAGAAGGGCAGTTGTGCCTTTCTTTCCAGGAAGTCATTCTATTTTAGTGTTCAGAGAGTTCCATATTTTGCTGCCTTCTGGCTCTGCATACTTTCCTTTTCCCACCTGGCAGACACTCACTCCCTTTGTGCTTCTCTTACCCTTTCCATCCTGCAAGCTGCCTCCCTCCTCCCACCGTGTCAGAGATCCTGCATCTACCCCATTCCCCAGATTCCCAAGCCTGCAGCTCTCCCTTCTTGTTATCCCAGGAGCTATGGTCGTAAATAAACTCGTAGGTGACCACCTAGACCCAGGGGACAGTTTGAACACAGCTACCCTGTTTTGGGGCAAAGGAAACTGATGGATGTGGGCACCAGGCTTTTCATTCCACCTGGCCTCCGAAAAGAGGGACGTCCGGGGCCTGTTTTGTTTGGTCGCACTGATACAGCTTGTGTGGCCATTCGCCCTCCCTCCCTTCCCTTCCCCGCCCTGCTCTGCTCTTTTGAAGGCCTCATGTGCCTCTCCCCTATGCCATTTAGTGCTGCATTTTCACAAATATCTGTTTTAGGCTGCATTATTAATATTTCTGAGTGCTCAAAAATCGTAAGATGCTGCAGCACAGAGAATTATGTCATTGGCTTAAATATTGGAAGATTAAAAATAATACCTTTTAGACTCCTTTTATTACCTCTGAGGGATTTTTTGGCAGGAGAGGAGAGGTTTTAGGACATATTCTGGTCATGCTTCCAAGCTTTCCTCTGCATCATTGATGGAAATTACCTTTTTATTATTAAATGAGAGTAGAGATTCTCAGCAAATCATATGATCCCAGGAGTAGGGGCTTTAACACTGATACAGTTGGCAGCAATAATTCAGAATAGAGGGATCTCATTAGCATTATCTCTGATCTTCTAGTTGTCAGAACTAGAGGGAGGGGGTCTTGGCCCTAAAGCTAACTTTACCCAGAACTACCAGGAATGCACTACCACAAACAGAGGTTTAAGCTATGTTTGCATGGCACAGTGCAATGCCATGTAGAGAAACTGCATTTTGGTCAATTAGAGCTAGTTTGGGTATCTTCACGTGGCACTATATTTGTTCACTGGAGATATACTCATTACCTTCTTTCAGCCTCTGCCAGAGTTTTCCCTGTGTGGGATAATGAAGGGGTCCCTTTGTTCCATGTTTGCTGCTGCTGCAGAGGGTAATGGACCGTGTTCAGGCACTGACCTCCAGTGCAACTCCCAACATACTTGCAAAATAAATGGCCAAATCCATTTAAACACCAAAGCATTGATTTGGGAGCTTAGACTTTATGCTCCTGCTTTGAAAATATAAAACTTTCGTGCAGCAGTTAACAAAAAAGTATGGTTGCATTTGTGCTCTTATTAGGGGACACTGGAATATTTTTCCCCTTTGGTTATCATCAGAGGGAATCCACATAACTGATTTCAAAGCTTCAAGGAACAGTTTCTCACCCATGTGAATGGTCCAATCATAAAACTTGATACTGAAAACAGGAAAGAATTGCTGGATGTTGATACTCTCAAATATACTCTAGAAAAAAAGGAAAACTGCTCAGTTAGACCTATGAAGATTAACACCTGCTACCTGGAAAACATCACACATAAACTTATATATAGACACAAATAAAAGGAAATCAGCAGTAAGCAGGGAATAACACCTTTCTTTCTTCAGGTAAATGGTTCCATCTGAGCTATAGCAACTTACTGAACCATGAAGTTAGTGAAGCACGGCACATAATTCATGTTTCAGGCCATTAGAACGAATTGAGTCTCCACAACTTTATAGAAACATCATCTCTTTAGCTCCATTTAAGCTATGTGCTCAGCCTCAGTGAATGCAAACATGAGCTCCAGCAAACAGAATTTTCTTAGGAGCAATAAATACTTTCATGGTCGTAATTTTAGTGATGGTTTCTTAAATGATGCTTCTGAGTCATGGGAGAATATAAATGGCATGAAATGTGGTAAGGACAATGCAAAAAGTCAATGAAGGAAGAAAACAATGACAGCCTCTTCCAGGGAGTGGGCTAAATCATCATACCTGCAAAAAGAGTGGGCCTTGACTTCCACCAGTAATTTCCACCTCTTCTTTAGAAACAGAACCATAGCTATATCAGAAACAGCCAAACATGGTCATAGTTGCTCAGGTTCTCATATGGACTCCTAAAAAAATGTACAAACCTCCTTGTTCTAGCTCATTTTGGTGGGTAAGAGGTCACCCCTACTAGTGAGCTTGTTTAGATGATGTGCTGCTTCATCCTGACATCAGTGTTATTCTGTACTTAGACTATGGTTTTGGCCACTTCTGTATATTCACAGACTATAGCCAAAGCCCCTCCTGTTGCACTATAAAGAATATCCACATGTTTTTTACAATGGTTTCTAATTCATGCAACAAGATTTTCCTTAAGGCTATTCTGGGTGAGATATTTGATGATATCAGTAATATCAAGATTGGTTTGGGGTTTTTTTTTTTTGTTTTTGTTTTGTTTTGTTTTGTTTTTTATTCTCATGGCTGTGCAATATGCAGGTGGCACTGATGAGTGTGCAGAGCCCTCATGGTGTTTTGTAGGGTCATGTTAGAGGGGGCAGCCAACACTGGCATAGTGCAGGCTTGTGGCAAGAGCAGCAGAGCAAAATGTTTTAAGAGTCTAATTCTGTTTTCTCAAGGATTTGTTGATATAGGCAAAAATACTTGTACCCTGACTGTTGGTTTGCCTGTGTGCAAAAGACTTGTCTTGTGGGGTGTTGTGAAAATTCAACCTGTTTACAAACCTTTGTGGGATCCTGAGATGGGGAGATGCTGCAGAAGTGCAAGGATTATTTACGCCATGCTAGCTGGCTGTGCTCTACAGAAGTGGCATCAGCCCCTAAGAATAAATCATGCAAAGTTACCTTGGAATTACCAAAGAGCAGGGGATATTTACCGCACAATTTCATTAAGAACTGTGAGGGTGACTCTGGTATGTGGGATGATGTAGTGAAAGCTTGCATGGTCCACCATGGCACGAGAAATAAATGCCTTAGCCTAAAATTGTGACTTCAGATTAAAGTGTCACATGCAGTTATTTGGTTTCAAAACTTACTCAGAATGAAAACACATTTATTAGAGTAAGTGCAATCTATATCTGATAAATGGGAACACATCTGGTCCATATCCCTGATACAAACCCCTCAGTATTAATTATATTGATGGTTAAAGCTGAGGAGTGAGTTGAACGTTATTTATAGTGATCTTTGCTAAGTAAATAATTTTAAAAATGGCTTTCTAAATGTAACGTTTCCCTTTTAAGAAGCCCTACAGAATTAAAGAGGCTTTACAATGGAACATGAAACATATTGCAGAGGGAGAGACAGAAGCTTGCTTGATTAATGCACACGATTATCAGCGATGCAAATCACTTTCACTTATTAAGTCTTGTTTAATATCCTAATGAAGGCTTCCTGAGCAGATTTGATAATTCCAGAGAAAGTGACTGTGAACTCATGCCCTTTCAACATGTTGAGAATGAGCAGTGCTATAAAGAAAACCTCATTTACTATAATTCCCACCAAATGTGGTATCCTTTTCTAGACTCCTACCTCACAGCGGGAGACAATTAACCTTTTCAGTGCCAGAAGTGTTTCCAACATGTTCCAGCTGTGAAGGCCAGCAGGTCAGGCATGAATGAAGTTTACCTTCCTCTTTTGGTCTGAAAAACCACAATTATGCAAACATGTCAAGAAAGCCCTGAGCAGCTCCGAGCTTTCACGTAGGTTCTGCCAACTCATGCAAATGTGCTTCTTACCTTAGAGAGGGGTCTGCATCAATTCAGCAAAGCAGGGAGCCTCTCACAGGGAATTCTGTGTATTGCTCAAAAGATTTCAAAGCAGCTCTTTCTGAATGCACTGCAACAACCCAGAAGATTCCCTCACTAAATATCCTGGTAATTAAACTCTTGTTGCTTCTAAGCCTGTAACAGTCAAATGGCTGGAACCGTGATGGTCCAATGATAGAAGAGTCAAGGCATGTTGTGGGAGGTAATGCCTTTTTTCCATACACCCAGCCTCACTTCTAAATTTGGAGATGGTGGGAAGTGATGGAAAATGGAATATTTTCCCTTTTCCTCCCTTGACCCCGTCCATGCAACAAATGACTTAGCATTACCAGACTGTTCCAGAGCTGGGGTGGCCACACCTGTGCACAGGCAAACGAGCTGTTGATGCAGTGGGCTGGAAAGCTCTTTACACGTGGTGGGAGCTGGGAGCCCCCCTGTTCAATTCCAGAGCTGTAAGCTTTGCCTTAAACCATGGCCTTCTGCAGACAGACCTGCGGTTCAGCCCTTTGCCGTTTCAGAGCTTTACAGAATCCCCCTTTAATTTAAAAGAACAAAACCAATGTCAAAGATATAAAGAAATAGCTTTGATGAAAAAAAGTGATTTCAACTTGTGCTTATCTGGAGATTTTCTAGGAAAAACAAGACTCGTAGGTAGATTTGTTTTTAAAACAACCAGTCCCTTGGGAAGAAATCACCTGAGGGGGAGAAATTGAAAGGCAGCTAACCCTTAAGAATTTTGTGAACATTTTTATTAGATCTGTATTAGGGCAAGGAATATGGATTGGACTGTGCATTTGTAGACATTGTCAGGAAACAAGTTTTCTAATCCACATGCGCATATAGGACAGGCTTTTAATATAGATTTATAATAAATGCAGCTTGGTAGTACACATCTCCCACATGACTGAGGGCTGTCACTTAAAATGAGACTGTAGGACTGGATTTGTATCTTTATTTCTGTGTATATCGAATTGAGAACAGCATTTCAGGTAACTATAGGTGACATGATGAATCTCAGAGGTATAATCACATTTCAGCTGCTAATACAGCAGCAGCAGTAAAAAAACCGATACTTTAAGAACTTGCTTTGTTAATAAAAGGCACCCAGGTAGTATCAGTGTCAAATTGAGGGGACTTTTACAGTTTCATTCTGAAATTATGTACAAGCAAATCAATTATCACAGTCCATCAATGAACCTTTCACAAGGAAAGCATTTCAGTATACAGCTATATCATATGTTTAATTTAAACACAAAAAGTAGTTGAGACTGAAAAGCCCACACATGCTACAAGAGTGAATAAAATGTACATATGTTGCCGACTTTCAGGCATCAGCTGAGGTAGATTGTTCAGTCACAAAACGTTTGTGCATATGTTTGTTGCTGTATGTGCTGGTGACATCCAAGTCTTGTGTTCACACAAGAGAACTTCGTGGATTGGAATTCCTCAAGACTTCAGCCAGAACAAATAACACTTTAAAAAGTATCCAATGCTAGGACAAAGAAGAGGTGTTTCTCCAAGTTATCATCTCATATAGATGAAAATTAAGCATTTAAAGTCTAACAAAAAATATGAGATACTTTAGTCAGATTGGCTTCAAAGGGTGAGAAACAGCTGCTCTTTCCTTTTTTCTTTGATAAATCATTGTTTCAAAATAAAGACATGTCAACACTTCTTTTTTTTATGAGAAATAAGGAAAGATGATATCCAAGCCAGTTCTCAGCCCTTGAAAAATGTTACTATAGAAAAGAAAAAAAAAATATTTTCACAGCCTACCTCTTGAAAACTTTCCAAGGGAGCTGTTGCACATACAACATTCTCACTCTCTCATTCTCCAGAGAGAATGAGAATAGCCATAGAGACATGCACAACTCAGAGACTAAAAAGGTGTAACTGGAATAGTAGAGGGAAATCAGAGGAGAAATGAAGCTGAGGAAGGGAAGACCACATTTGGGATCATATCATACCTACCGGTGTTATTCAGTTCCTAGATAATGGGTGTAGGGACGTGCATTGCTAATTCTCATTAGCAGCGGGTCCCGAGGCTGCCACTGCCCCTCTGTGTTATTGACATTTTCTTGTCCTTGTAACCTCTCTGTCACTGTAGGTTAACTGGCTTAAGTAAACCCTTAAAGATTACTGGACAAGTAGTACTAACAAATAGATGTATCCGAATAGTCTCTCCCCCTGCCTTGGGACCACCTGTCTGCTGGATCCAGCCTCTTCGGAGCTCTTGGGAGCTGAGCTCCCTAAAACTAGCAGCATGTTATTTTAGTTCATGCCTCCTTCCACAAGGGTGTGGCCACACCCAAGTGGGTTGTAGAGTGCTCTGACAATTCTTTCCGTTTTGGTGAAGTTGTTGATTGACAGTGCAGCAATTATCTGGAGGGTGTGGCCAGGTCTGCTTTGGGGACGTGCAGCGTAGTTAGTGTCCTTCATCTAACTCAGTGCTCAACGCGGTTCTGTTCCAAGTGTGGACAGTGGCGTCTGAAATGTGCTAAATTTTAGTGGTTGTATTGTAAATTAACCATACATCTTAAAAGAAACGGAGGCATGTGGGAATTTCTACCCACTGAATTGTTTCTCCACTATCATCATTTAACAATATTCGTATGCCAACATCTCTTTTTTTGGGGGACAGCCCTGTCTAGATGGGCTTTCTCCCTCTTTTCTTTGCTCTTTGCCTTCTTGTTGGAGACATACAAGGGCATTTCCCTTGAAACTGATCTCATTCACATTGCCTGTATAGTGAAAAAGTCTGCCTGGAAGAGTGCTCCTAAAAGGCAGGTATCTGTTTCCTAGCCCCAGGCATTTGCCATGCGTAAACATCACAGAAAACCACACCTTTAGTGTCTAGCACACCCTTAGTGTGTAAAGTAGTACTCCCTGCCAATAGTCATAAGTGAGCGAGTGAAACCCAGTGTTGAAAAAATATAATAATTTTATGTTCCACAAAGCTACAAAACTATAAACTCCCCCTCCTCTCTTCCCAATGAATTCCACGTAATCATTGAAGAATAATTTCCTTTAGAGGCAGCAAATTTTTTGCAAGGTGTAGCAACAAATATCTTTAATAAATAGGTTGCTGAGTGACTTAAAAATATCGATGGCTACCAGTGCAGCTCCAAAGTGGCCCTACTGCAGAAATTACTGTTGTAACTGACATCCATCCGAATTACACAGGAAGAGAGGCCTTGAGCTAAGGGACATAGAGTCCAATTACCCTTTCAGCTAGAGAGGTGTTTGCTGTCTGTCCAGATCAAGGCACTTGTGGGATGTTGTGGAGAAATCACCAAACGTCCTGTATAAATTGGGTGAATACAGAGAAGAAAGGAATCTCCGTGGATACTGATCCAACATCTTCTATAAGGCTATCCACACTGTTCTTTTCTTTCTTTTTTACCTTTATGAATACCGTGTTTCTGCATATTTTCAGTTCAGCAACACTTTGTGTTTTAAAGTGCCCGAACTGATGAACCCACTTTGTTGTCCTGCAGACATTGGCTCTTCTTGGTGGTCTTGTCCTCTCATAGTATGAAATCATATAAGCATCTCCCTCCTGGAGAGCACCAGCTTTCAGCAGCTATGAATATTTAGGAAGACTTTGCACCAGTCACTAGTACTTGCAAACTAAAATCTCATCTAATTCCCCGAAAAATGGAGTAAAACATTGGTTGGTTTGAAGTAAATGCACCCTTGACTTTGGCCTGTCCGAGATTGTATAAAGGCTGTTTATAAACACTTGTGTTTGTTATTAGTAATCCCAGCCTATTTTCTACAGAGGCTGAAATAAATCAGTGGCAAAGCACTAGATGATAATGATACGTATGCACACAGACAAACTAATTTCCAGAGATTAAAGGAGAGTGAATTTCCTAGACGAACTGCAAATTTCACCCACCTGTGGGGTGTGTAAATATAGATATTGGGTGGGAAGCAGGTTTTGTTTTGCTATTGACGTGATGTAGTGATGAACTCTGACATGTTGCTGACTGTGGTTACTTGATAAGTGTAAGATGTGAAAAGCCAGCAATAACACTAGATGGTATCAGATCTCTAAAATAATATGTGTTTGAAGGTGTTAGGTATAAATATGGCATTACAAAAATAAAAACAGACAAAAGCATAGTTCATTCATGGAGGGAAAGAAACATCAGAGGAAACAGACCTTTCTTTTTCTGTAGATTTTCAACAAGGAAATTGACCACTAAAAAACAACAACTTTAAAATCATGTTTAATATTCTGGTAAAGCCAAGGGATGTGCTGCCAGAATTTTAACAGGAAAAGCTTCTGAAAAGTGCTCCTCCTTAAATGCTGAACCTTGTGATGCCACCTGAGAAAGACCATTCTCTTCCCATCTTTGCCTCACAGATCAGCAATTACTTGTCCTTCTTGCTTACCCCCCACTGCCTTTGCTGCTCTGCCTGTGGTACAGCCACCCTTTGCAGTCAAGCCAGGGTTGTTCCTAAAGAGGGAGAGATGTTGGCCAGGTCTCACTCATCTCTCTTGGTTCTGAAGGCATGTGAAAAAAGCTGTAAAAATTTATTAACAACACAACAACAACAACAACAACAACAACAAATCTCTGTTTTACCTTGAATGATCAGACTGCCTGCATCCATCTCTTGTTGGTCCAAATCAGTAAAGTCCTATTTGGGCCAAATCCCTCTTGATTACTTGTTTAACTATTTGTTTAAGAGTGTGTTTGATGGTCTCAGGTCATCCAGGCCAAGATTGCCGCAGGTGTTTGTGTGTTCACATGTCTTCTGCTGTCATTTGGATGTGTCATGAGAGGATTTTCTAGTTCTTTCTGCTTTTGGGTGGACCAGCAAGATACCCTGTTACTTTTCTGCCTTATGTTCCAGAGCTTCCAACTTGTTTCATTTGAGTAAGCCATCATGCTCAGGGTTTATTTGCTCCAAAAAATCCAGATTTCTTAGATTCTCAAAAATGTGTGCAGTGACTCAACACTTCAGAGCCAGAGCAGAAGGAATATATCTGTTCCTCCATCAAGAGACCACATTATGCAGAGAAGTGAAACTGGGTCAAATTTCTGGGCACTGTAAGTTTGAGCAGCTTCTTTGAAGCAAATGGACTTAGCCCAATTAACACCAGCTAAGGATCTGCTTTGCTGAGTTCCTGGTGAGTGCGAGAGGGCTGCCTAATGAGAATCAGTGGAGAAGAAACTGTAAAGGAAGGGATCTAAATAAATGGCAGACAACCCATCTACTCTACTTAAAATTGTTCTACCTGATGATAACAGTTGTTAAGATCAAAGACAGGACAAGCAGGATATATCACAAATGCTTCTGGCTTGGGGAATTCTAGGGAACAGCCGTGGGCTTCCCTTCTCCATTGCCCCCTGCAGCCGCCTTTGCCCCAGTTATACTTCTGGAAGTCCCTCTTATTTCTTACAAGCAATGCCTGTGCTTGCTCCTGTCCTTGCTTTCATTGCTTCAGCTAGAAGAGGGGGGGGGCGTTTCCATCTCTCCCCATCTCCGCTGATTTTGCTCTCCCTAATGGCAAATTTACAGGAGTACAAGGGAGTTTGGGTGCTGTCTGGACTCCGAGGGGTCAGGTCAAGGTGTTTGGTGGTAAATATGGATTACAGAGATCTGTTGGATGTCTTAAAAATATCCAGATTATCAGAAAGTGCTTAGTAGTTTCTGGAAAAGGAGTTCCTTTGAAATGCTTCTGCTGAAGCACCCAAGAGCAGAAGGAATTTTGTAAAGGGCTGGCCTCCATGTCTCGTGCTGGTGTGAACAACTGCTCCTGGAGCTCAGCTGGGCAATGCTGGGACACCCTCCACGCAGGAAGCTCAACATAAAGGCAAAGGCTGAACAGATGAGTGATAAAAAACAAGGCAAGCCCATGTGCCTTGCAAACAGCAACACGAGAGGTTACGGCCATTACCAGAGCTTTTGCCTTGAAGTTACCTTCCCTTAATCAGAGACCTGGTTCTGGATGTCTCTGAACAATTACCCGTAGTGTGGACAGGGAAGGGAGTAAAAAAGGGAAAGTTCCCATATCGAATGCCATCTTGTTGCTTTGACCAGTCACCTTTTAAATATTTATGTTTTATTTTTATCTGCGTATTAGTGAGACATTATTTGTGCACAGGCTGTTAAAAACAGTTCTAAGGGAAACACACTTCCAGCTGGTTTCCTCCTGTTTTCCATCTGCTGTGTGTATGTGTCTTTGGAGGCATTTAACTGTTTCTTGTCATGGTAATTGGTATTTTTTCAGTAGTGAAGGTGGGAGGGGTGGAGGAGAGAAACCCTAAGGCATCTGTGTTTGTGCTCAGTTGATCTCAAAGAGATTATCCTGGTTATTTCCTTATAAACATTATATGCTTTAAAAAATATGGGGTGGGACACTGGAAGGGTATCAAACATCAGGTAAAATTTTTTTAAGAGTTAACTTCCCTAAATTGTTTCTTTGTATTCTTCTATTTATGCATCGCTACTCTTTCCCCATTTAATCTTAAATATGTAAATCC
The DNA here is from genome assembly GCA_013397755.1 of Cnemophilus loriae. Taxonomy (NCBI): domain Eukaryota; kingdom Metazoa; phylum Chordata; class Aves; order Passeriformes; family Corvidae; genus Cnemophilus; species Cnemophilus loriae. The sequence continues at coordinate 2,598,903 of VZTF01003267.1, forward strand.
TCAATTTATCTGGAATTACTTAGTGAAAGGCTGATGTGTGAGTGTGGCAGATTATAATATTCCATCGCCACCCCTGATCCTCTTTACCTCTTATTCTTTTCATAGCAGATCAAAAAAAGCTGTATGCGTGCCACAAGAATATATTATTTTAAGAGACTTGGACTTAGAAATTGATTTCCTTGATGAGAAAAGGAAAAGTCTCCTTCTGACCTGAAGGGTCACTTCATAATCCTGTCACTCTACATCAAAAAGCTTTTTTTTTTCTTTTAGTAGAAGATGAGAATATTTCTGAAAAGGAATTAATTTTTCAGATACAGTGAAAACGATGACTTAAAGAGACTTAGCAGATGATAGAGGGCTGTCCTATTCAGAATACATCTCCTGTGATTAGAACAAGCTCTGAATATATTTTAGGGTCAGGCAGTTTTAGATGGAGATTGGGATTTGTACTTTGGGATGAAACTGATCTTATATTTTTATCGAAGTACTTAAGGTTTAAGCTGTAGTCTTCCCTTTTTTTGCAAAGGGATTTCACCGGGTTTTATAATGGGGATTGGTGCAAGCAGCCAATGATTTCTGTGTATGGACTTTAGTTAATAGGATGTTTGAAATGAAATGACTTTCAGCACCAATAATTAGGCTCAGATACTAATACTTTTCTTCATAGTACTTTTCTTAACAGAAAGCACCTGATACCAGTGTAGACTTTCATAATCTATTTTATTTATGTAATTACTGAATGTGTCTTAAGGAAATTCCTTTAAACCATATGCTTAAAAACCAGCAGTCCCAAATACAGGTATGAATTAAAAACATGGTGCTGTTGTATGTGTGCACAATGCACACAGGCGCATATAGGTAGGTGTGATCATGTGTGGAGACACGTGAAATACTGGCTTTATAGACATATGCAAAAAAAACCATGAAATACACAATATATGACACATCATTTAAGATTATAATATAATGTATAAAGCATAACATACAATACATAATTTAATATTTAATAACAATATTTTAATGTATATGTTATTAGTGTATCTACTAATTATACATGTTAATCATACATAGTATATTTTATATATGCAAACATTTGATAATTATATAATAGGAGTACTCAAAAGCTGTGAGCAAGAGGCTCAAAACATTTTAAACAGCTTAAAAGCCTTTGTGCAGGTGGACTAATAAAACAAAAGGTCACTGCTCTGAAGACCGTAGAATTGTGATTTGTTTATATAGTGATAATTATTGTATGATACTGTGTATGTTTAACATAAGGTATATAAAGAGAAATGCAAATTCCCTTTCTGCAGATAAATTGGCTATTGTCTGAACTGTCTGTTAGTTGTTCTAATTGCCGGTCTGAAGGCTGCAGCAAAATATTGCCCGCTGATAAAACTGTTCTTGTGATGATGGCATGAAGTCCTAAAGCAAAAACAATTATTGAATAAAAAAAGATGGTTTTTAATCTGAGAACTATTCTACCAGGAAAATTTTTCTTGTTTTTCTAGGCTTTTAAAAACTGGTAATTTATGAATATTTAGTGAAGGTTTCTCGCTCATATTACTGGCTGCATTTGGAGATCGACAGAGAGCTGTATCACATGTAGGAGCTGCAAAACTGAAGTAAATCCGTGGTGTGAGCTCTTGCTGGTGATTCCTGTACGAGTCTGGCCTCTAAATGCTGATGATTGCTCCAAATTGTAACCAGAGGATCCCAACTGCTAACTTCGGTTGAATTGAAAAGCAGGGTTTTAGTCTAATAATCTAGTTTAGATCTGATACTCCCACAGGAGTCTGGCAAGGAGAGATGATACTTTTAATCACATTCACTATGTTCAAGGTAGTCGATGTCTGTGAGGATTCTGGAAATGTGGTAGAAGCCCTAATCTGAATCTAAGGGCTGTGTCTATATCTAAAGCAGTTAATACAGCCTTTACTAACAAAGCGTATTTGTATTACTTGAATTTTTTGAACCTTAGAAATATAACTCTAAATCTTAGAGTAATGGGTATGACTAAAATGCAGGGAAGTAGTGAGTTCCTCCAGGGCAAAACAGGAAAAACGATACTTTTGCCCGGGGAAACACCAAAGGTACGTGCCCAGGTGCCTGCTGGGGGAAAGAAGAATTCAAAACGGGGAGTCCAGGGGTGGATTTCTACTCTCAGCCACGTCCTACAGATTTTCAAAAGGCAGAGCTGTGTCTGCTTAGTGAATGAGAGAAAAGAAAAATCCCAGGGTGAAAACTGTTTCCTCTTGTGCCCTGGGACGAATTCAGGGAGTTCAGGGTACATTCGCTCGCAGTTATCTCTCGTTTCACAAGCGCTGGGTGCGATGCGGCGGGAAGGGCCGGTGCGCGCTGGGACACGGCCGCTGTGCGGCGGGTGGATCGCGGCGCGGGGGGGACGCTGCCTCTGTCCGTGCCGCGGGAGCGCACCCATCGCCACGGCACCCGCGTGCCCGCCGCGCCGCGCCGAGCAGCGCCGGCAGCATCTGGCGGGGCCGCCCGTCCTTTCTTCCACAGCCGCCCCTGAACTCGATCCACCCTGCCCTCCGCCTGACCTCTTCCCAAAGCCTCTCGCTCCTCGCTGCCCGGGCGCCCCGGCTCAGCTACGCTTTTCAAACTCTCGCCCTTGGAAGTGCCTCCCCACCCTCCGCATTGGCTGCAAGACGGAGCCGGCGAGGAGCAATCTTGCCACGTGAACTTCCCTTTGTTTTTCCGTGCGCCCAAGACAGACCGTCTCCCTAGTAACTTTTGTGGCACTACACGCGAAGGAGCTCATTATGTAAAACATACATTTTCCTCCCTGCGAAAACTCCGCGGAGCTTTCCGGCGGCTGCACGTTATGTGGGAATATTAACTACGCCGCAACCCTCTATTTATCAGCTCGTACATCACCGCACCGTGGAGCGGCTCTAAGGATCGCTGAAATACAAACTTGCTGCATTTGATCCCAGCGGAAGCTGGATGCGGCTGCTCTCCGAGCCAGTTCTCAGAGCCCAGCCTTCAGAGCTCCTGTACCTATATTTGATCAAAGACTCTAAACCCACAAGTACAGTGCATGAATACTGAAATGTAGCGTGAAAATAAAACCCCTCCACCTCCCAGGACTGAGAAGCCTAATGGAAGCGGTATGGTGGTGCAGGATTTTCCTATTGTCTCAGCAGAGGGGAAAAAGTTGACTTCAAGAATGATTTGCAAATACCAGTTCCCTGAAAAGAAAAATGTGGGGCCAGTTCCATAGTTTCCAAATGAAATCTAACCTTCAGCCAAAAATTGAGCTGTCCGGGTTGACAACATTTGGGAAACTGTGCTTTTCTGGAGAGATGACTGCGGTGGCAAAGATAAACCGGCAGGAAGGTTTCTTTGGAATGATATGAATTTAATGAATCATATCCACATAAAAAAATTCCCAGCTGGTCTTAAATTTCAGGGAGATTTAAGTGATAAAAGATATTTTCCCTGTCCCTTTAGATGTGTATTAGAGATGAGAGGCCTTAGATAAGCCCTCCTGGGAATCAAGCATTCCTTTTTCTTTAATTTGTTTTAGAGAAAGAAAAGAGCCAGGAATGCTTCTGAGTCTCAGACGGGTATAATTAGTTATTTGCTGTTACAGGTCTTTTAAAATTGTCTATCCCCACTCTTTTTATATTAAATAATTTTTGTTTTTTTAAAAAAACCCCTAATGACAAACTACATGTCCCTTCCCTCTCTCCTCCTCCTCCTCCAAAAAGAAAAAAAAAAAAAAAAAAAAGAAAGAAAATAGCTGTACTCATTTGCCTTCTCCCTTCCACCATTCTTGTGCAGGGTGCATCCTTTCCCCTATTAACATATTGATTTATTTAAATTAAAAATAATGATCTCCTTTCCCCTCGCCTCCTCCTCCCAGCAGCAGAGTCTGTCTCTGATCCTTATTAACAAATTGATTGCAGTATTGGTGTCAGTATGGCTCATTTAGTAGCTCTTTTGCCTAAGGTCCAGAAGGTTGGAGGAGGGAACAGCTTCCTCACGTAGCTGCTGGCCTGGCTCCAAGGCTGACACTGCTCGGGTAGAAGGGACAGCTGCTAGAGACAACACCGACACACTTAGTGGGGCCCCCTTTGGGTGGCGGGGATCTGGCTGGAAGTTGGAAACCCCACAGCAGCTCTGTGAAGTTGGTGTGAGGAAGCATCTCCACCCTGTCCCGCGTGTCTCCTCCTGACCTCTCGCGCAGAGGAGGAGCCTCGCTTGTCCCAGCCCTCCAGTGCTCCGGCCCTTGCTGAATACGATGGCAGCTGTGGGACGCTTGCCTTGCCAGTACCAAGCACAAAGAGCTTCAGCATGTTGCAAGCTCTAAAACTGCCATGCAAACCTCAGCCACCTTTTCTCTGTTGAAAACAAAGCTTCAAAATGTGTCTTGGCTTTCTTTGGCCCCATCCTCATTGCCCAGTTTTAGGGACAGCTCCAGTTCAAGTCCAGGGAAATGTGCGAAGCGCTCCCAGTCGGTTCCTCCTTGTCAGCACGGGGCAGGCATTCCCACTAACGGACAGAAGCTGCGAGGCTGGAAAGGTCAGCAGCTGGGGATGAAAAGCTGCAGCAGGAGCTGCTTGCCTACCAGCCTCTTTGTCTCTGGCATTTAGCTGCTCACACCAGGCTTGCAGCAGATCCTGCTGAAGAGTGAGATGTGCCTGCTCTTCAGCCCCACAGCCCCACAGATAGTGTCTGAGAACACTCTCAATAATGTGAACTCTGTCTTAATGACTTTGGGGGACTTGTGTCAACCTTTGTCAACTGCTGGCCTTCCTAATTCTACTTAGTCCTAGAGGGCTAATTTTGCAGGGACATAGACCCAGCACTGGCACCATGAGCCTTGCTGTTTGTAGGCGAAAGGAGGAACCGAAATGAGGCTGTGCTGCCCCATTCTGCAGCTGAGAAGTGATGGTGAAGAAGGGTGGAGAGAATTCCTCAACATCACAAAACAAGACACTGGTTTCTCGTGCTAAGCATCCCTACTTTGGGCCAGGAGCGCCTGTTTCCAGCATTGTGCCGGCAGCTTTTGAGCATCTGCCTGATTCCACCCTGTTTTCAGTTAAGCCCTAAGGCTGCTGAAGTAGCAGAGAAAAGTGTGTTGTGGCCAGGATTTGTTTTACGATTTCCCCTTCCTCTGTACCTCTGAAGGGCAGCTGCTCCACAGCAAAAGCCCAAGGGAGCATGGAGGCTCGAGCCCAGAAGGAGGGAGATGGCTATTCTTGACATGTGCTTAGTCACCTAAAGCAGATGGTGTTGTTTCAGGTTCCTGATGGGATGACTTTCAGCTCCCAAAAACCTTTCAAGTTTGACCATGCAGACATGCTTGGAAGAATGTCAGATGAGTACACATCTGTCTAAGACCTTTTACCAAACAGCAACACGAGTACAATTAAATTAACAAAAGGAGAGTTCACAATTAAAGCTGGAGCAAGTGCATGGCTTGCTTTCAGAGAATGGCTGGAAAAATGTTCTCATACAAGGCACACAGGCCAGAGCAGTTTCCTCATGTTTCATTCCATGAAGTTTTATATTCTTCCTGCTGCATTTTGAAATACACTGAAATAAGCAGAAATGCAAACTTTACAAAAACTAGTTATTGATCTTCTACATCCTTCGCCATCTGCTTAGTTCTAGTGTCTAAAAATATTCAGTCCTTGCTCTTGCTCACATGATTGTTGAGAAACTGCTAGAGCTGGTAAATCAGAAAAGCACATTGTGTATTGGGGGGAGGGGAGTTCCATGAGGAAAATATGCTGTCTGAAGGGAAAAATACAGAAAAAACAACCCCAGTCCTGTACTTAAACAGGCAAAAATTAAAGGAAAAATCAATCCATTTTTCAAACCATAGGGAGAAAAAATAGAATATATCGGGAGTGTTACTTTCTTTTGAAATCTAGCTACACAAACTTGTGACCTATACCATACTATGAAATTGTATATTTGTTACGTGCTTCAAAGAGTTGGGGAATATAAGTTTCTTATTATGTCTTTTTGAAAATTGAATCCAACTGAACAATTTATAAGTTAAAAATATTACAACTGGAGAAGATGTATCTACCTCCAGGGTATAACAGCACGAGTACTGTCTAAAAAAGTGTATCTTGGGAAATTGTTGTGGACTCAAAAAACTGAAAGAGATTATCCTAATTTTGACTGAGAAACAAACATGCAGTATAAGGGACTCTGTCTGACTTCTAGGATGACTGAGATTCTGAGCGCAAATAGCATCCATTTATTTCAGTGGGAAATGTATTAGTAAATTCCCAGCTCAGCTTTAAAAGTCTCCTTTTCTCTCAGGGTTTGTGTATGGTGCCCACAACTACAAAACCTAAACATGTCTCAGAATAAATTTTATCACCATATGGAGGTCCCTAGTGAAATCAGCTAGATCATTCTCTGTTAGTTTGTGAGTTGCTGATTGGAGTTTGAATGTGAACCCTCTGTCGTGGGCTTTATGTGAGTCTCAGGGATGAGGAATTTGGTATTGTTAGAACGGATAAAAAAAAAGTGGGATATGCTGCCACGTACTATTTAATGAATATTATTTACCAATTTATCCAAGCGGCCCTTTTGAGGCCTAGTGACATCTGTCACCCAAGGTGATTTTAAGAGGAGAAAAAGGAAAAATTAAAAAAAGGAATGGGACTAAAAAATGAAGATTTAAACCAAAACTTTCTGAAGTTGATCTGTGCGAGGGAAGAAATGTGGGTATGTCCTTCCTTCAGCGATTCAGGTAGTGCAGCGTTGCCTGATAAATTCTATGTTTTTTCAGGGTGCTTTATTTTTGAATCTAATAAGTAGCAGACATGAATTGCCAATACCAAAGCAGACAAATGGCTGGTTTATTTAATCTTATGTTCTGTGTTTGACACTGATCACCATCAGAGGGGAGGGCACAAAGCCCCCATAATTTGCCTACACAGAAGTCCTTTTCCTCATCTGCAGACCTGGTTATCTTGTGTTCCATAATGAAGATGCTAATTATGCACCCAAACCCCCAAATTTCCCCTCAGTTCATCAGAGGCCATCCCTGAAGATCTAAGGGGACAACAGAGCCAGACAGGAATTCTCAGATGGAAGAAATCTTTGTCAGAAAAAGCCAAATTGTTGGAACCAGAGCGTTCCTTGGAACCGGGCAGGTTTGAGGCCCTGCTAGCAGAACGCAGGCAAAGGTTCCCCTGAAAGCCTTCCTGCATGCCAGCACCTTTTCATTCACTTCACCTGGTGGGCTTCCAGGGGCCATAGACCCAGGGCCCCTCCATCACTTGGACCGCTCTGGGGCTGGATGCCTCCTGACCCTCAGCTCCAAGGATCCTTGCTTCATGTTCAACAGCCCTGAGGTCTACAGGCTTCTCATCACAAGGCTGGGAGCTGCAAAAGCCAGGTGGGGCTGAGGAGGCTGGGTATCCTGGGAAAGGGGAAAGCTGGAACCTTTCTTGTCAGGTCCATTAAACCAAATGCCGTGATTTCCTTCTCCAAACCTCCCTTCTAAGGCAAATTTTGAAATGTCTATTCTGAAACAGAGAAAGGGCACACCCCCCTGTGATCTTGGGTGTGATCGTGCACAGAAGCTTACAACAAATCTCAGATTTGGTTCTACTGGGATGCAACATTTGGCTTTTGGCCTAAGTAAGGAATGTCATAAAAAGTAAACAAAATACTAAATATCTAGGTCAGGGCTAGGCTTAATTAGAACTGCAGAGTGTATCCAGGAGCTCAAGTACTTGGGCTTCTGAGTGCCCCTTCCCCAAAGGGAAGTGATGGGGTAACTAACCACCCAAGTTTTCTGGCTGGGCAGGTGAAGAAAATGACTTAGAAGTTCAGTAGCTGAACTAATTACCCGCAAATGACTGCCTGGGGTTGGACCATTTATTATCTCATCAGCATTCAGTGCCACTTCCATAGGATGAAGGAGAAGGAAGAAGAAAAAAAAAAGCCCAGAAACATGAGAAGGAGAGCAGATGAAAGGACAGCAGTTAGAAGGAAAAAAAATGCTTCTTAACTCTACTCTGTACTTTTTCTCTCTAATAGATCCCCCTCCCAATCCACCCTAAGTAGAGCAACCGGCATGTAATGAGTTCTGCAGGGATGGAGTATCAGCAGCACGCTCTGAGATTTCTCACTTTGTGCTTGACTAGATCCCCAGATACCCCAAACTTTTGGGAGCAGAGGGAGAGTCAAGTGGAGGCAATACCTTTATATATATATATATAAATAAATACATACATATACACACACAGAGTGACAACTTTCAGCTCACCAGCATTTCTCAGGACTTTGTTGTATCCATTGGCTGCATGAACAGTTCAAATTGACATGAAGTTTCCATCTAGACTCTAAGTGAGATGTGCTTTGGACGCTGGTTTTGCTAACACAGAGGTCTGCTTCCTGGAACTGAAGATGCCTCCTGGAACCACACCTGGGACATTTGGAAACTTGGATTTGCCTGGGGGTAGTCACAGCTGAAATCTCAGCTCTGCTACCATATGAGGTATTAAATATCTTCTCTCCTTGCTCTGTATCTTTTACCTTGGTCTTCACCAGGTAAAATAGGATGCTGACTCTGTGAAGATTGATGGGAAAAGGCTCCAGCCGTCAGTGTGCTCACTCTCCTTGCAGCTGCTGTGGGTGTGTTTGCCTGCCCAGTAGCAATTTTCTCATCTCTCATTGCATGCTGTGGCGTTCCAGGAACTTCTGCCCTTTCCTTTTGGTGAGGTTTTCTTTCTCTACACGCAGCAAGCCAAGGAAGCGATGGCTTGCAGGGAAGGTGCTAGCAAACCTGGCTCTTGCTCCCAGTACATTTTTAAAAAATGAGAACATCCTTCCAGTAATCCATGTTTGCATTAGATGGAAATGTTTTGGCTTCCCTCCTGTCCTTGAAAGCCCAGTGGTGTGATAGGAATTTGGGAAATGCAGGCTCTCAAAAGTAATGTAAAGACCAGATCCACCTATTCAAATGCAAATTTCTAAAGAAGAAAACAAGAGAATTGTTTTCTCTACAAAAACAAAACAAAACCCCAAGAAAATAATTCATTTTTTTAAATTTAGGACTGCATACCACATTTTTTAGATGATTTTTCTGTCAAAATTTCTATACTGCACTGTCTCCAGATTCTCTCATCCTGCTGGGACACTTATTGAAGAGAGACTGAAGGAATTTTCTGTGAAAAGATTAGTGTCACACATGGGGCTGTCACTCCAGATCTTGTGGGAGGAACAAACCTTCTCCCTGTATGATTGCAAAAGTTGACAGTAACATCTGAAGGGAAGCCAGAAAACCCATGCAAGGAAATCAAATGCACGCTGTGACCAGTGCATGTTTCTGCAGTCTTTTGGGCTGCCTTGGGCTAGCCCATCCCTGTTCTAAGACACTTTAGACACTTTCCACCTCCAGCTGCTAATGGGGGATGTCCATTTACTCTAACGATACTCCAATGTGTGCTGTGAAGTGCCCAAAAGATGCTGGGTGCTCAGCATGTGGACAACTGAAGAAATGTAAATGGCCACAGACCTGTTGCTAGTCAGGATTATATAACTGGTTTTCAAACCAGAAACTCATACTGTTAGCGTTTGTCTTGTTCGCACAAACTGCAGGGGAAATGAGAACTGCATCTTTTCTACACGACGCTCCCAAGCCTCAGATAAGGTAGGAAATTCCTCCTCATGCTGCTCCAGTAGAAGAATACAGATTTCAAAATTTGGAGGTGAGAACTAAGAGCTGGTGTGGTGAGACTGATTTTTCACTTCCCTTTAGCATTCATCAAGCATTCAGAAACCGTGGTGCAGAGCATGGCAAGAATCCTGGTACCAAAAGAAGCAAAGCTCTTGTTTGTTGCTCCTATGAACTACATGCAATATGTAAAGAGAGGCTGTTAATCTTGGACATAAGCACAGTTACACCCATCTTCACATTGGAGCCACCTTTTGCCTTTGCTGGAGATGTACCAACAAGTGCTTGGTTGGGCATCCAGTCCTGCAGCTCCAGGAATCTACAGCCTTTTTTTTTTTGTTTTTTTTAACAACTACTGTAGAGACAGACACAATACTTCAACCAGGAACATCCTCAGAGTTAGAGGATGTTCAGTGAAGCAGCTCAGGTATTGGACACTAAAGGCTAAGGTCAGTTTATATCGGCTTCTTTTAAGGCACTGGATACTGATCTTCTGTGTCTGCTTCCTCTACCTTCTGCATGCAATTAAAGGATTCAAAGAGATGAAGGCTGAGTATTTTGTTCAAGTGGTTTTTTCTTTTTTTCTTGGCCTCTGCCTCCAGTGGTTTTTGTACCCCTACTTCCAATTTCTATTCTTGTTGTTTTGGGTTTTTTTTCTCAGATGATCAGTAGCTGTTTCCCTGAAATACCTTAGCCCTCTTAATCACAGGCACACCCCTCCAGGTGATTAGAAGCACCACGGCTCCACAGCTATACAGTATATTCTTCTGGTGTGTGTGTAGCTGGTATATTTGTGAATTAAGAAGCTGACTGCTCTCTGGGGCATCGAACCTTTTTAAAACAAAGACTTTAGGAAGAAAAATACTGCAGTGTGCTTTGGGTGGCATGCATATAATTTTCCTTGTTGAGCATGAAAGGAGGGTAAGTTTTTACTGCTGGACTTCAAAAGTGCCTCAGAGGTACCGGAGACTGGAGAGGGAGAGACGGGTGCTCAGCGCCTTTCAAGAACCGGTCATCTTGCAGTGGCAAAGGGCGTAATAAGCGAAGAGTGGAGCTCGCTGAGATGAAGTAAAAAAGTGTTCCTCAAGCCGCAGGGCATCCCTGCTGCCTGCCAGGCCATCCCGCCTGCCCGGCCGCAGCGATCGGCCGGCGCGGGGCCGGCGGGCGCTGCGCTCTCCGCCGCAGCCGCTGGGTGTCAGTGAGCCTCTGGTTTAGCGCCCGGCCGCCGAACGCGGAGCACGGCGGCCACAGCCTGCCCGCGGCATCGCTTTCAAAGCCGCCACTGTCATTTAGAAAGTTATTTCTCCCCCCAGCTTTTTCTTCTTCTTCTTCTTTTTCCCCTCTGTTGGAAAATACTGAGATTGGATTTACACTTAAGACGGCAACTTTGCAGTGACGGCAAGGTTTTGAGCTTAAAAGACAACCAAACAGACTGAAATACGTGCAAACAGACTCAGAAATGGTGATTGTAGTATTTAAAATGTTGTTTTGAAATGTAATTTAACTCCGGTCTGGTCAGATCCACCGACTGATACTCTAATCCCAAGTGAAGCTTCTCGTTGATTTAAGAAGCTTCTGTTGGACTGTTTTCTGGACATAGAAGAAAAAAACCCAGAAAGTGGATAGCTTTTTCTTTCAAGAGTTGAAAGCAGCACTCGTTTGAGGTTTTAAGAAGATTTAGAGAACGGGGATTGATCTGCTAACATCAGAGAAGAAATCTGGTGGCAAATATCAAAACTTCATAGAATACCACTGACAGATATTATTGACTGTCACCTTTCTGGGCTAACAAACCTACTCATTGCTTATTCACAATTTTTAGTTGCACAAAAAGTAACCTCCAAGTTTGATCATGAGAGGCATAGAATTAGGAATAAAATTCCACCTGCCTCTTTAAAAACCTTACTAAGAAAAAGCTTAGACAAGTAAAGGAGCTGCTTCATCATAACCCTTCAGAATGTGCTGAGCCTCAGCTACCTGTAATACTACCTGATAATTACATGCAAAGACCTGGGTATCAAACACCTGACCTTGTTGTCACCTGGTAAATGTCAGCACATAACAGAATTTCCTTAGAGCAGTCACAGGCAGTTTTCACCACAAGCCCGGGTAAGAGAAGGGAAGCAGGGGAAAGAATCACTGTCAGTGAAGGAAAGAGTTTGAGTGTTGCTTCTCCCACTGAAGACTCTTTGAGGAAACAGACGTGAAGCTCAAAAGCTTTTGAAGGGGCTATTTGGAGGGAAAACCACTTCCAGCTGTCAGATTATATGAAGGTGAAGCCCTGTATCTAACTCTGCAGATGTGTTCAAATTGTGGTTTTTGCGGGAAGGGGTAAGACAGAGAAATAGATGGCATAAAGCAAACATTTTTCTTATTGCCATCTTTGATTCACATAATTGTTATTTGAATTCTAGTTCTATATTACATGCAGTGTTTCATGCGTATGTCATCTCAAAGCATCCCAAGCAATTTATTATAGGATTTACATCTATAGGAAGTGATTTACCCTCTGTGGAAATGCAGTTACCTTTGGAGTGAAAAGCAGCAACTGTTTGAGATCACACAGCCACAGTGCCTGATAATTTAGCCTTGGACATTTCAGTGTCATGTGGAAATCATAGATGGGAATTCAGAGAAGTGGGAAGTCATTTCATAACTGAGGAGGAATGTGTCAGGTAACACCCTTGCCCCAAGAAATGAAAGAGCCTTTAAAAGCAAACAGTTACAACATGCTGCAAACACTACAAACTCCTACTGAATTGCAAATATCTGTAGCATTTATATTTTCCTTAGAGGATTTTTGTCCAAGTTCTGGCCAGAGTCAAGTCTTCTGTAACTCGTGAGAGCTGTCAAGATCAGAGCCCCAGGTGGTACAGCTGCAGGCCATGTTTAATAGTTAATGCTGAACAATGTTATATTTGTATCCTGTTATTCACACGCTATTGGAAATCTGTGAATTTTTTAAAAATACACTGTTGAAGACTGGATGAGACCTCAAGAAAGAGCTTCTGATGCTTAGCCTACACTTTGCAGCTCTGGAGAATATTTGTGTATAATCTCGAATGCCCCAAGCAAAAGTTGTTCAGTTAGTCAGCTCTACTTGATGGGATCGTAATTTGAAAGTCTGTTCTAACTTTCGTCTTGCTCGGAAATATATATCTTGGCTGCAATGCAGAGTGCACACCATGGCTGCAAGGCTGACTTTTCATTTGGGTTTGCATGCATGATTCTTCTTGATTCAGCTGAAGCTGATCGTGCATCTGAGACCACCAGGACCAGCTGAGAACCTCAGCTGTGGTGTCACTGACCACAAAATGCTTCCTCCTCAGCCCTCATTTCAGCTTTCCAAGATGTAAAGGGATCAGTTAAGAGCTCTCTTTTTGGAGCAACTCATTCTTGTTGGGCTGAAAATGCCATGAAGAGCTTTTGAAATCTTCTGTTCATCCTATTGTGTAAGTAAAGAAGATTAGAAATAGGTAGCTACCAATGGATATGCCATGAAAGCACTGCTAAAGTAACCAGAAGCAAGACAAATGGGCAGTGCTATCACTGGAGCAGTGGACTGCTGGAAAAATAAAACTGTTTTATTATGGTGGTGTCTGATGTCTGATGCCTATGCTGGTGAATCTGGACAAGTGTCAGTACGGAGGCAATGCAGAAAGTCTAACTTTGATAGTGGCAGAAGTCTGAAGAGAGCGTGGGCACAGACTGAAGCAACTCACTTAGAAGGAAACATTCAACAGGACAGATTGAAACTTGCTTTGGGCTAAGAAGAACCTCATTTTCTGCTGACAGAACCGCAGGGTCTGGGAAGAAATGTGATGAGAAGATCTTTTCCTTTCACATGCGTCACTTGATTTGGCCACTTGGCAATTTATAACCTCTGTTGCAATATCCATTTTTTTCCTTCCCCTTTCTAGAAGCCAGGCCCTGCTTTCCAAGAAGTGGCTCAGCACTGGAAAATGTGGATAGCCCAGGTGCTATGCTAATCAGAGAGATGTTATTTTGGGGTGGGTGGGTAGGTACAATCTGCCATTCAAAGGAGCATGTGTATATTGATGGCAGGAACTGGCTGGCCATGAGTAGTTGCACCTGCATGTCTGGGAGATCAGTATAATTGTAAATGCTCCTCTAGTCCCATGTAACAAGAGTCCCTGTCTCTCTCCCTTAATAACCACAGAAGTGTACATCCACAGTAAAAGATATCCTATACCTAGAGAAATAGAACCAATAACTTTGGGGAAAAAGAAGGTGCCATTACATTTATTTTACAAATAACGAGCAGAAGATCAGAAAAATGGCTGCCTGTAGAGAATCAAGACTAAATTACAGGTCTTGAGATTCCCTTCATATCTGAGTTTTATTTATGGGTTTTTTTAGAGTCCGGTATCTCTGATTTATCATGAACACTAGCCTTAACTCTTACAGTTTTTCCCATCTTTTAGTTATAAAAACTCTTTATAGGGTTTTTTTTTTCCTTTTCCCCATTTCTTTCTTTTTCTCCCCATGGCTATTTTTTTGAAGTAGACACAGAGAAGTCCATGTTGGTAGCAGACTTGGAAAATTATTTTAAACATGACTTCCCATTCACACCCCACATCAGTTTATTTATTTATTTATTTATTTATTTAAATCTATCTTTTTCCAGATAAGAACTGTGTAAATAGCCCTAATGAGCCTTAAGGGCTCTCATTTGCTCAGAGAGATTAAAACAAGCTGGGAAGTCTCTCAGCATGTGGGGCAGAAGGTACGAAAGATACTTTAACTAGAACTGGTCAAGTAATTCATCCTAGATTATTTATGAGACCTGTTGTGCCTTTTTGTTGTTGTGTGGCTTTTATACTTGTATTTCAGTATTACTTTTTGTAAGCAAACCTGGGTATACAGGTTTGTACAACCTTGTTTAAAAGCTGGTTATTTTTGAGTATTTGCAATTTCTCAGCTCTTTTATGGGATTGATCACCTGACTCATACTGTGTTGTGGGTTTTTTTTTGCGGAAGCAATTTTTGCCTATTTGCATTTACCCACAAATATTCTTAATTCTATGACAAATAAATTTCGTTTCAGTGTGAATGATAAAAAATACCTCTCTGTTACTGGGGTTTCCACCAAAATTCACCTAAACTGGCATTCATGGTGTTTTTTATTGCTTGCACAAAAGGCTAAGTCTTGATCACCCGTTTACCGCTAAGGAAAGAGAGGGGATGTATCCATCAGGAAAGCAAATCCATGAATGTGGCAGTGCTCATTGCACGTTTTAGAAGCTCTTTGTTTTGCATTAAACTAAATTTTTTCTCTGTCATTGGCCAGTTTACTGTGCAGTGAACATTGCACACAGATTGTTTCTAATGACACCATGATCTGCTAGTCCATACAGTTGCTTCATGGATCAAACCCTTTCTGAGTGTACGAGGTGGGATTATTTAATAGAAAAGCATATAGGGAAAACACCCTTGAGCCACGTTTTCTGAACAAGATCTCTGTCTCTCTCTCACAGAGAATGACTCTCTGTTCCACTTCCCCTGTATTATCTTACCTACACAGCTCCTTGGGAACTGCATGGCTGAGCAAGGATGCTTTGCTGCTCAAACAAAGCCTGGCATTGTCCAAGGGGCAGACGCACAAATCTGGACCTCGCCCCTGGAAGAGAGCAGAGTGACCCTGAACCCGAGCTCCCCCAAAAGCAAAATGCAGCAGCCACTTCTCTGACCTAGGGTTTGTTCCACAGCCCCTTCTGAGAGATGTTAACCTCCAGCTAGGAGTACCACATGTGAAAACAGAGGCTGAACAAAAATGTCAGAGCAGAGCTCCTGTTGGTTGTATGGAAAAAAATGGGAATGAAATTGGTTTGTACATTTTAACTTTTGGAAAACCTCAGCCCGTGGGTGCCGAAGCAATTCTTTCTGTGTAGCCCTGGCCGACTGTGCTCAGCATAACCCTGAAATCTAACAAATGCTGACCTTGCTCGTAAAAGCAATACATTGTTTTTAAACATTAGTTTCCTATTCCTGACAGATAAGTTGAAAAGTTAACAATGCGCTAAGGCTGTAAAATGTTGGCCAGAGTTTAGATTTCACCTCTGTTTAACTTTTTGTCAACAGATTGGCATTTTCCTCCCCATTCAGAACAGTTGGGTTTTGCTTTCAGCGCTGAGTAATAGCTCTTAGATGCTCTCTCACGCAGAGATTTGAGTTCAATATTAAAGCATTGATAACACTCTTATTATCAGAAAGACATGGCCTATGGGCTCAGAGGGAATCTAAAACAGCTCTTTCAGCGCAATAAAAGAATAGTTCTACATTATGTGACATGAAGTTCCCAGATATATTACTTAACCAGATCACGGCATGCTAGCAGATTCAGGCCCATGCAGGCCTGCTAAGTCTTTCTGAAATTACTTCCTTTCAAGAAAACAGTGCCCCAGTGCAAGATATCTTTGCTAACACACTGGGTATAAATGACTGCTCCTGCAAGTTAAACTGCACAGCCAATACTCCCTGGGAGAGGTTGTGTTGGTTCAGCAGGGTGACAGAATCGTGCCACTGGGACTTAAAGAGTTAACGATGTTAGCTGGGGGCTATGTTTCAGTCTCTCTACTTTGTGCTGTGCTGGGTTTAAACGCTGTTGAAACTAAGTTAAGGGCAGTGCTGAATATCAGTATATCCACTGAGCCAAGGAGATCCATTTATTTTTAATTGAATTAAATTGCTCACAAAATGAAAGTAGCATACTTTCATTAATATTTCATTACTTACAGTGTTAAACAATGATCACAAAGAAAACTTTGCCAGTGTCTTTTCCGTCTCTGAATTTTTCTGTTACTTTATTGCATGAGATGGTCCTGTTGGCCTTCCTGTGATTTGAATGTTAAATGCTACTAAGGCTGAGTGCTACTGCTGGTTTTTGTAGGCTGAGGAACAAACTTGAGCTTTGGTTCTGAAGCTGCTGTGGAGCTACAGCCGAGGAAGGAAGAGTGGGAGATTTGCAGACAGATCAGAGAGAATGGTTCTTTCTTCATGGAAAAAGGGGTTCACCTTAGCACTAGGCAGAAAGTCATCCACAGAAACATCAGTGTCTCATCTGGAGCAAGAAAATACCATCATGGCTACTGCCATTACTCTTCATTATTTCAGTGACCTCTCTGGTTAGTGGAGGTAAAAGAAAAAGATGTGGCATTTTCCTTCCAATCCAAAACCAAAACTTAAGCATGATTTAGATATCTGTGAAATTAAAACCAGGCTCTGCTTGCACATTGCCAAGGAACTGAGTTGCTGAGGGAGTCAGTTATGCCTAAAATTTGCATTGCAACTCTTAATTTCATGCTATGAATGTGGCCCATTGTTTCCACCCTGAGGTGCACTAGAGGTATATATATATTCTTCCACCCATTTGTATTAAGCCCAGCCAAGTATTTATGCAAAAAGGCGAGGTATTGGGATCACAGCAGAAATCACCACGGATGGTGCAGACCTGGCCAAATTGGGAAATTCCCCCATACGTTTGCTGTCTTTTGCAGCAAGCAAATAGGAAAAAATTACTAGAGGCGTTGAAGGTTCACAACATTAATTTTTGTGTATAGTGTTCTATTTAACATGATCCAGTTCAGATAGAAATGAACCAAGTCCTGAGATTTGAGCTCCAGAGGTATGAATGGTCTAGTTGCTTGCAGTGACATTAGGCTGGCTTATCTCAGCGTGGCTTTCGGCAGTTTTGGATGGATTGAACAGAAGCTATAACTTTGAGGATTAAGTATGTATCTGATGTGCTTTCAGTCAAGACTAACCCCTCTGTTTCTCACAGTATAGCTTTATATCATTCATAGAAAAGGTAATGCTATTAAACCAGAGCAAGGAACTAGAGAAAAGATCTTCTGAGTGAAGATGATGTGGTGACAACTTTTCCCTCAAAAGTTGTCTGTAGCTTGAATGTTGCTAAAGAAATTAGTCGTCTCCTCATTGCCATGTTGATCATGTCTTCTTGATTCGGGAAGCACTTATTATGGTAGGAAATTACGGACCTGCTGTTTCAAAGCCACATTCAGACTGTGAATGTGGGCAGTGAATGTCTTCTATTAAGGTTTAGGTCCATCTTCTCTCAGGCTCCCTTTTTGTGTAGCTTCGGGTGCTCAGATCTTTCAAAGGTGTAATCTTTCCCTGTCTTGGAGGAAGGAAATGGTAAATCCTTGGGGCTCCCATTGTGAAGAAATCATCAAGAGAAGGGAAAAATGTCAATAAGACACTTCAAGTAGCACATTTCCAGGCAATCATGCTACTTTTAGTGTGTTAAAGTCAGTTGGCCTTTGGACAAATGCCTCGTCATAACACCACCCGAGGTGTGTGATAATCGCCAAGAAATGCTCTACCTGTCATGTCTTATTGCTTAAATATTTATGCTTATGACATTTGATTCCTACACTCTATATGTCATCAGAATATTTCACTCACAGTAGATATGTCATCACCCACCAGGAACAGCTGACACTAAGGATTAGAACACTTTCAAATTAAAAATCCCTAAACAAAGAAATGACATGCTAGTAATTGTCTGGGGTAGTATAAATCAAATATATGATGATATGAACTAATAGATTTATTACATTAAGCTGACCCAGCCATTTAATTTGATGATTCCTGTGCCTCGCTTAACTCTGTGAGGAAAGCAGAGAAAGAATAGGACTTGTATTAATGGTACTTCTTATTTTGATGAAGGTCATGGTGTGTTTCCTCTCAGTACCACCCTGAGGAGTCGATAGGGAAGAGTACAAATTCTGTGGCAAGAAATTGCCAGAGAGAACTAGATGTGCAAAATGAAATCCTCCTGCCAAGTAGTTTCTGTCTTGAAAGATCATTTAAAAATGTTCCCAGTACTTCCAGTACAATGTTTGGTGACCCTCAATAGGAGATCAGCATCTAATAGACAACAGATTTCCAGCTACTCCATACAGAACAAACTCCAATCTTCTGGGCAGATGAGCTGGTGTGCCTGCCCCTAGCCCAAGTTTCCCTGCTGTGGGTTAGGAGGAAGAAATGCCCGCCCTCTGAGCCTCCAGCTGTGCCCAGGGCAGGAGTCCGGCCTCCAGGGGATGTCTGGAAACCCTCAGCTGGGCAGGGACGCAGCAGAGGTGCTCAGCCTTCAGCACTGCTCCAGCAGCAGCTCTTGGTCTCTGCTGAGGCAACCACAGGTACAGCCATTCCACAACTTAGGTATGGAGCCATAGGCTGCCAGCTGGATCACCCTAGTGCCAGATGTTTTTAATTGGATAAAAAAGCTGAAATGCTGATATTTTCTAATGAGCCACTATATCTGAATGCTGCTGCCCTTCACTGAATAGAGTCAAAGCTGGTCAGCTATGTGTTTGAAGGCAGGGCTACTGCTGGCATCAGGAGCTTCCCTTTAGACCAAGCACTTGTGAAAAGTAAGGTCTCACCTCTCTCATTAGTCACCAGGGTGTGCACTGTAATCACAGCAACTAACCTTCTGGTTGTATCCAGACATGCTTATTTAAGGTCTTTTTCTGTCTAGTATCCACCAGTATGGAATCTAAACAAGGACATGGACACAAGCAGGACAAGAGTGTAAGCTCATGCGAAATGTGAAAACACACAAATTGAAATAGATACATGACTGAGATGGACTGAAGATGCATCACTTCCACCTTAGCCGTTCCTCAGCCAATTCTAGTCCAGTTAAAATAAACATTATTAATCAAAACATTAATTGCTAATAAAAGATAAAACCAAATAGCTCTGCTATTCTGGCGCTCGGAGAATCTTATCAGTTAATGGCTATAGACCCGTTTCTAGCATTCTTCAAGCAAAATTTTCCCTTCGGAGCTGTGTGGCGGAACGTGCCCTGAGACAATGTGCTCTGACTACATACGTGTAATGCCCTTTGATATTAATGGGAGAATCCAGAACACTGGATTTGCTTTATAGCCCTAAGTGAAGGATTCTTCCTTTTGTGTCAGAGTCGCATGTATCAGCGCTTTCACTCATGGATTCTGTACATCTCCCTCAAACCAGCCCAAATAAAGCCGGTACCATGTGATCTGTCCTGGCACTGGCTCAGCAGGGTGGCATTGAACAGCTATATATATCTGGCACAATGTGGCTTGCACGCTGCGTGTGGATTTGAACGTACGCGACAGCTCACCCCAAGAGGCCCAGCACACCCACAAAGGACGGGCGGGCGGTCGCCCACAGCCACTGGCGACAGCAGGAGCGGCTGCCTTCCATACCTGCTGCTGTGCACGTGCCCCTCCTGCTTACAAAGTTATCAAATGGGATGCCCTTCTCTCTAATAAAGGGGTTATCTGAGGGGAGGGAGGGGACGTTGTTTTGGCTGGAATTTCACAAGGCACAGGTGGTACAACCAGCTGCAAGATCTTTAGTTCTTGTTGGCTGTACACCAGCTCTTGGTCTTTTCATAGTTCTTTCACTGGTAGTGAAGGAGGAGGAGTGGCAGGAAGGGACAGTGGGCCCTTGATGATGTTGTTCAGCATCAGCAGCTGTCTCAGGTTGGCATTAGGCTCTGGAACAGTTCCTCAGGAGGTGTTTATGCTGAACCGTTCCCTGGTGACACTGGACGCGATAGCAGAAATGGAAATGCAGCAAAATGCTTACTGAAAAGAATCCATGCAAAAGTCTGCCCCATCTCTGAATTTCCCTGTGCAAAGCCATCCTTTGCTTTGTAAGCTGCCTTGGGTGGCACGACAAACAAAAGATATTTCTCCATAGAAAAGGATAGATTCTTCCACCATTGCTTCCCCTAAGTGATACAGCTTAAACTGTGGAAATGGACACAGCCCCCAAGCATATGCCTCTAATTAACCAGTTATTTCTGAGGCTGCTGAGAGTGGAAATTACTGGAGATAAGGAGCCAGATCTCGGGTTTACACAAGATGGCATGTTCCTGAGAGAATAGAGACTAAACCCAAATAATGTCAGGATGTGGAATTAGAAAGAATGCAAGCTCACAAGAAGGGAAAACAGTTTAAAGAAAAGAAATGGTTTAGGGAAGAACTAGGAGGAAGCTGGCTCTTGCTTCTGCAGAAAGCTGGGGGTTTCCCAAGTGGTACAAGAATTTTATAGGGAGATGAGACTAAAAACTTGAGTGTAAACAACACAGGGACTATTTTTCTCAGACTTCTATATTCTACCCTTCTTCATCTCTCAAATGCCTGTGGAGATCACAGGAGCTTAACTTTGATGGCAGAGTATCTTGAGAAGCTGTTTGTATTGGAAGCTCTGTTTGATTTCTCCCCTTGTTAGTGTATATATTTGTATGCTCTCAGAGGGCTCCTTGGAAAAGTTCCTTTGAACTTTCATAACACTTTTTGACCATAGAAGTATGAAACATAAAGGACCTCCTGGAGGTCATCTTGTTCAGCCTCCGGCTCAGTGCACAGCTATTACTACTAACTGTCCAGACAATGCCACATCTGTTTTTTTGTTTTTTTTCTTGATGAGTCTTGAAAGCCTCCATGGACAGAGATACCTGCTCTTGGGTAGCTTATTCCTGCACTAGGAACTTACTCCTCCGGTGAGTAAATGTTTCTTATTGTCTATTCTAAATCTTCTGAGCCACAGCTCGTGGTTATGTTGCTTGGAATCAAAAGAAAAACTTTCCAAACAACATTAAAGTGGTAATGTAAAGAGTAGTTCTTTAAAGAAAGCTTTCAGGTGCACAAAATATAGCTAATGCACACGTGTGGCATCAGATTATCATAATTTTATAAGTTTAATTAATTAGTATATCTAGCAAGTGCATCCAATGGGACGCCAGTTGTCTTGGGAACCCACCCTTGGACCTGCCCTATTGGAAAGACTCCAAGGGGTTCTTCGCCCTATATTTTGTTATGTCTCCCAAGTGCTGGTGTAAAACAAGATGTCCTTGTTAGAAATTCTTTTCTTGGAAATAAGACTAAATAGAATTTCAAGAATGCAACATAATGTGTTAGAAAGGGTAATCTACTATTCAAAAGTGTAAGTAAATGCTAGAAACTATGCATCTATATGTTAAAAATCTACAAAGCTACGAAGATATAAATAATATATATAAAGCAAAAAATCTCTAGGCATCAGTTATTGCTCCTTGTTTTACTGTCTGTCACTACCAAGAAAAGCAGCTCGGTTGTCTTTGTGACTACCCTTCAAACACTGACTTTGTGACTACCCTTCAAATATTGACTAGAAACCTTCCTTCCCAGCCTCCTCTTCACCTTCTTAAATAAGACCAGTTGCTTCAATCTTTCCTCAACATTCACGTGCTGATGATCCTGGTATCCTTCTGCTGGGACCTTTCCAGTTTCT
Source organism: Cnemophilus loriae (assembly GCA_013397755.1). Lineage (NCBI taxonomy): Eukaryota > Metazoa > Chordata > Aves > Passeriformes > Corvidae > Cnemophilus > Cnemophilus loriae. The sequence goes on from VZTF01003267.1 coordinate 2,620,894, forward strand.
CAAAACCCTCTTTGACTTCCAGAGTTGCCAGAGTTGGTGTTCCAGATGGAGCTAAATAGAGGGGGATGAGAACTTCCCTTGGTCTGCTGGTTGTGCTCTTACCATAGTGTAGTATGGGCTTTGCTTTATGCTTCCTTGGGAGAGGGTAACTCCTAAAAGAAAAAGTGTTTAGACCAGTGATATTTGGCATTTTCTAATGGCCATGCTATAGAAGACTCCCAGCAGCGAGACATGGAACTAGCAAAGAACAGATTTGGGGAAGTCAGTTTAGAACATTTTACGCTGATTTTCTGAAATAGGGACGTGCTTGTGTACCATGAACAAGCGAAATGCAAGTGACTGCTAAAAAAGTGAAAGCTGCTGAAACCACCTCGACACTTCAGAAAATGTGGCCCCGGGTTCGCCTCAGTCAGCTTTCTTTTTTCTGCTCTCGTGTGCACAGTGTATTGTGGAAAGCCAGATAAGAGCATTTATTCAAATCCAGCAAAAATAAAGCTCCTCTTTCTCTGCTAAAACAGGTTTAGATTTGTATCCTGCAAACTGATACAAAAAGCCTTGCTTCTCCACACAAGAAAAGCCCATCTCTGGGAACACTGAATATACAGAACGTGTGAATAAAAAGAGGGGATGTAACATTTGTGAGATGCTTGTGACAGCCACTCGGCGAATGAAACACATGTATTATGACAAAATCACAAACTGCTGGCTTGGCAGATTCCCTGGGAACGGGCGGGGAAGGTGATAGCTGCTCGAAAGTCAGAGAAAGGATCAATATTGAATAAATCAAAACAAATATGTGATAGGTTCTGAGAATGATATAAAAATTAAATACCAGTGAATCTGAGGCATGAAAATATCCAATTACTGAGCTAGTGCTACAGTTACTGTCATACTGAGAAAAGGGGGAGGGCAGAATGAAATTACTGAGGGGGTAATAGCTGGAAGTAATTTTGATGTTTACACACAGAGCCCCTCTCAATACACTTAGTACAGGAAGATACCTCCTACTGCTTGTATTTTATGGATAGAGAAGTTGAGGCACAGACCACAGTTCTCTTATTTGTCCTGGTCCTCCACTGAAGTCCACTTCCTGTCTCCTTTCCCTTTGCTACCCATGCCTCTCCCAGCATTTCACTGTGCTTGATTAAAACCTGGATTTGCCCAGCAAAGGAAATTGACATCTAGTCATAGAGGGACCAGCTTCTTTGTGGAGAGAATCTTCAAACCTGATGCAGTGCAAGAGGAGAAAGGCCTCTGATAGTGGTGGAACATTGGGATTTTCCTGCTTAGAAGCACTTTGCATTTACAAAACTCCTCTTTACTGTGCATTTTTCTACCAAATCTGCCTCCTTGCATAATTTTGTGCATTCTCAGGTGTTGTCCTCATCTTTTAAATTTTGTTTACCTTTCACTTTACATTAAATCACTGAAATAGAAGAAGCCAGTATCACAAGCTTAGTGCTATATGGGCTTTGAGCTGGCTATCCACTTAGAGGGAATTTCACTCTAGGAAGTTTTCCACTGGAGACAGGCTAAGATTCCGGAGTTGAATTTCCTGGGGAAAATAGCATTTTCTTTCCTTGTTCTGAAGTCAGTTCAAGACACTGAATACAATACCTGTGCCAGTATTTGTCAGTATTTCTTATTTGTCTCATAACTGTGTTTAGTGAGCTAGTTGCCCAATAACCCTAGATGAAAGGAGCCCTGCTTTTCTGGGGAGTTCCAAATTGCAACCCCATGCCTGCATCTCCTGCCACCTTTCAATGCTGTGACTTACTCTCATGTGAAATACGTGTTCATAAGACTGAGATTTCAGAAAATATTATCTGTAATAAAGAAATGAAACCTGTGTCTTTCCAAACTTTCTTCAGTGATATTTTTCTTCCTCTTCATTTTATGTCTCAGAAACCTGGCATGCTGAGTGGTGCACGTTGATTTATGTTCCTTTAATGTAAGAATATCAGTGAACCTAGCAGAATGTGTGGATTTTCTTTTATCCTTAACTGAGCACATAATATGTTAGCAAAATGAATATATACTGTCTCTAGCCTACTGAATTTCCCTCATATTTTTCACATAACTTTACTTTGCTCTTCCTGTATTTCACTGAAGTAACAGCTTGCCTTAGTTTTTTGTAAGGCCATCCATGCTATCATATTACTGCAGATTCTGCAGATAAAGATGAGGAGAAAGTGGAGGAATTGAAGGAATGGATGCAAGAGTAATGTTTATGAAGCACGCTGAGATAACTTTCAATGGAAGATGCTGTAAAAGTGCAAAGCTCTATTATTATTGCTATTATTACTTTATTATAGGTGGTTACCACACAGATCTCTGACTGGAGGAATTAAACTCAAATAAAAGCAAGGACTGATTTCAGCTATTCCTTACTTAATCCTATAAACAGTCAATTGATATCTTAATATATATTGCTACTGCTCCTGGCCAGGAAGTCATGGGAGGAGATAAGGTATTATTGGTTTTATCTGCTGTATGCATTACATAGAGGGCAAATCCAGTTTTTCTTTTGTGTGGAAATATCTTGACATTTAGCTGGGATCCTCTGATCTTGAAGCTTGAATTTTGTGCTGGAATGCATCAATATATGGAAATTTGGGGGTTGGATATAGAATAAAAGTGGCGTTCTAACTTTACACTAAATAGGCAGGGAATTGCCCTTTGTTTTCAAGTGGAATCTACCTAAGAATTTTTCCAGGTGGGGAAAACAGTGTATGACTAATATGGACCTTGTTTTCTGTGCTGAAGTGGTGTATGGGGTAGCTCTGATTAGTGCAGATCTTGGAGGAGCTACCTGAACAATGGCTTATAAAGATAACCTGCTGCTTCTGTACACAGACTGAAACCTCACCTGATGTAAGCTGATGTAACACTGCTAATGTCAAAGCCTCCTTTGCTGACCTTGGTCTCTCAGTCCAGAGCACCAAAAATATCACAAGCCATACTCCAACCTGTCCAGCGAGATAAAGCCCCCAGCTGCCAGCTCTGCAAGTCACATCGGCTGATTTAAAAGTACTACAAGATTTGTTGGTATCTTCCAAGAGATATGAACCTATGCCCTAATTTTTCTTTCTCCAGGCAGCTGGAGTGTGGTATTACCCCTTTTTAGCCTCCCTAGAGCTGGTAACAACTGCTCACCCAGGGACTCCTCATTTCTTTACTTGCAGAAAACATCTAGATTTGTAAACATCTACAAGTGCACTCCTCCTCGATGCGAGCCTATGACCTTAGGCCTGTTTCTCCACTTACAATATATTCCTGCACTGGTGTAAATCTGATTTTAGTCTGGATTCACATGCTTATGCCTCACAGGGGTGGAGGGCTACACCCACAGAGGAAAGCAGCCAAGAACATCTCAGTACAGCCTTCTCCAGTATAACAAAACCAATCAGGAGTTATATAGTAAAAGATTCAATCAATAATAGGACAGCAATGCTTCAGAATTCTTTTTTTAAGTTGGGAAATTAACTTTAGTTAATTAAAAGTGGAGGAGGCACTGCTCTGCTCCATTTCCAAGCAGAGAACATTTGGGACTGCAACCCTGAAGTCCTGTGGTCTGCTGTACCCATCGTGGGATCATGTAGGTTTTGGCGATGCTGAAGAAGGAGGATTGGCCCTTTCTTCATGGTTCTGTTAGAGGTGTTTATAAGGTCCTGTAGGGACCCCAAAGGTTGGCCCCAGAGTCTGGGAGGAGGAGACATGGATTTGCTTCTGTGGTCCATAGGAGTTGCTCCAGCTGAGTCAACTAATTTTGTGTTTTCTTGCAGGATTCAGCTGCTTAATGGACATTTATTAGCATGTTAAGGCCTTTATGATGCAGAACTCAAGCCTAGGACGGGGTCAGCAGGTGTACCCCTGGATACCAACTGCCTGGCTGGGAGTAAGCTGCACCAGATCAGAACGCTGCCCTCTTCTCTCCCTGAGCCCTCTGTGTTTCACTTACTTTTTGGGGTGTACAAAAAAATATCCTTTCGCATCCCTTTCAAAACAAACCCATTTGAATCAGACCATTGCAGCAGCAAAATCTCAAATAGGAGCAACAGGGGAAATAAAAAAGCACACAAGCCACCACCATCCCCCACTTCCCAGCCATCATCTTTTGCCATGAACTAAAAACCAGCCGCTTCACTTGATTTCATTTTTGGTAATAACAACAACAGAAATTTGCATCTGGGCTGACAATGTGGATAGTGAGTGTTAGCCCAGATGCAAATTTCTGTTAGCCCAGTGCAATTTGAAATTGGCAAGTTATAGCAACCCTCTGAAAAACCAGGATTTACAAGGGAAACGCTGACAAACACTTAACTACAGTGGCACTTGCTCTATAATATATAACACATAAAACAGTGAAATGGAACATAAGTCTCTTCTAATTATTGAAAATATTTTGGGGCTGCCTTGTGCTAAAACACTCATTTTCATCTTGCCTTTGAGATAATTTTTTTCTCTCTCAAAGCAAATTTTGATCTAAGCCACCTATCTTTAAAAAAATATGCTGCTAATCACCATTACAAGATCAGCATTCTGCATGTGATTTTCAGAAGGCTGTGTATAATAAGAAGAATTTCAAGGCTGTGTGGACTTGCAAGACACCATATTATTGCATGAGCAAAAACCAATACTGAATGGTAATAACCATTTGTCAGAGGCGGCACGGAGGATTATATTATAACCCTTTGTGTGTGTGTGTGTTTGTGTCTATCCTATATAAAGCAGTCAGACACCTTCCAATTTCCAAACACCTGATAATGCTAAAGTTTATTTTATCACAGCCAAGGTTATATTTTCTTTCACTTCATAGTGACCCTAGGAAGAAGAGGAATAATGGATCGGGAACCTATTATAGCTATTCTGTGTTAAACAGCCAAGTAAAGGGCAAATATAGTTCTGTAGTGGAATCAATCACTGAACCCATCAGTGAGAATGACCCTCCTGGCCCCCACCTTCTTCCCCATGCCTAAGAATTTTCCATATTCAATCTTTAGGCTCTGAACCCAAATGCCCTCTGAAAGTGAATTTATGATCACTTCATCACACTGTCTATTAGCTCACTTTCTAACAAATAGGATTGAGAAATATATGGCAGGAACTGCAACGGCACATTTCCAACTAATGGTTAAAATGTCAGGGCGATAATGTACAAGTGCATCTGCCCTCAAACACAAAATCAAACGCAGCTTTACAAGGGCTGTCGCCATTCCACTTTAGTTAAAGACTTCCAAGCTTCCTTCTTCCCTTTTGCAGGGCTGCAGTTTGGAAGCTGCTGCATCTCATCAGGGCTCGGTTTGCCAGTGCTGTACTGTACTTCATTAGGCAGCTCTATTTAATGGTTTCAACAAAAGCCATCATTTTAGCCCAACTGCCTTGACTAAATTAAAATTTCCAATCTCTGTTTTAGTGTTCTGCAACTGATGTATACATAAGCAAAACTGGTCAACATCTGCCAGGGGGTTGGCCAAAAGTTCTGTAAAGATGTACTTCACATTTCTGAAGCATGTGCAAAGTAACAACGTACTTATCCTCCTGAGGGCTCTCATGATTTTACTTCACCATTTGTTCAGACACACTTTAGCAGCATATAAGCCATACAGTTGATTCTCCCCTTGGTTGCAGTTTTATCTGTAGTGTCATTTTGAGTAATTGGGGTATGGTAGCTGATCAACTTTCAGGTTTCTCATTGGCAGAAAGGGACTGTATTGGCACCAAGAAAGAATATGATGGGTCCTCTCGGTGCCTGAGCAAGTGTCCCTCTTTTGCACTTGGCTACCCAAGGCCATTAGAAAATAAGCTTAATAAAGCAACTCAGTGTATACATCTTAACTATTCCCAGCCAAGGGGATGCAGCTATAGAAGAAATATTTTAAACCAATATGAAAGATGGTAAATGTACATATTTAGTCAGTGATCTGTGAAAGTTTTTGAATTAGTTTTTAAAGCTTTGTTAAGACCAGAACGCACAGATGTTGAAAACAAGTTCAGATGTAGCGACAGATGGTATTTGATTATGAAGCAGACTGTTCATATAATACAAAGATGCTGCTTCTGCCATACACAAGTAACTGCAGAGAGTGCAGTAGAAATTTTGGAAGGCAGAGCAGTTCAAGAGGTTCTTTGTGCAGCAATAACTTTCACGTTTTTCCAGCAGTGCTAGAATTGGGATAATTTTCTTTCTTTTACAGTCAACACCCTCACCTCCCTTCCCCCACTCGCCATTTTCTCCCCTGTTGTACAGCTATCTTGCACTTTTTTGATCCTCTTTTCAGGTCATTTGAAATCAGATTAAGGACAACTACACTTTATTTATATTTATGGAATAACAAAGTTCCTTAAGGTTAATAATAACAATAATAATTATTATATATTGCTGATATTATCTATATAAAAAAGTACCACGTTTTGGACAAATCCTGAATTTGGCAAGTGATTTAACACTATATCCAGAATCACTGGGCTTTTGTACAGGTCTTTTGCTGGGGACAACACACCCTCCTATTTGCTGGAGCTGCTGCCACGTTCACCTTATCAAACAACAGTCACCCCCCGTTCACTTCCTTCCTCCAAAGAGATGTGAGAAGGGTACTGAAATTTGGAAATACAGGGAGGGAGCTGTGTGAAGGGCAGGGGTGCCTGACACTGGGCACCAGCTTCACGCCACTTGCTGTGATGGGGGGTCCAGACCCTTCCTGCCACTGCTGTCCTCCAGCACTCCCTGAGTGCCTTTTGGCCACCAGCTTTGGACGCCTTTGCCCTGAGCAGGGAGCAGCTTACGTGGCCTCAGACAGCACCCATCTGCCCGGCCTTTGCACAGGGTCATTCTCTGGCAGAGCTGGGTTTCCCCCTTGCCCCACCACAGCACACCTTGACCTGCTCTTTTCCTGCCATTGCTGGGTCAGCCACCCCGTGCCGCCGCCAGCAGCCGGCCGTGGCCCTGGTTAAAGGCTGCTGAACACTCGGGAAATTTCTGGAAGGGCAGAAACACCATTTAAGCAGCAGGCTCTTCCTGATGGGAAGGAGAAACCTGGCTCAGGGGCCGGGGGAAATCCTTGCCACGAGTGGGCTTTTCCAATTCCTCCGCAGTTCCCCCCAGGTGCTGGGAAAGCAAATGGCCAGGTAAAGAGTATTTTAACATATTGGCTCCAGCCACTCGCAAAGATGCAAAAGGATGCCAGGAAGCAAGGTCTCAGAGATAAAACTGGCAGGGCAGCAGCATGTGGATTGTGCAATGTAACCCGGGGGCTTTGGAAGGGCCGTGCAGGACCCCCGTGTGCGGGTGGTTAACGAGTAACCGGGCGTTAATGAGTAACGCATGGGGCTGGCAGCACCCGGGCCGGGCTGGAGGAGCAGGAGCTCTTCCTGGCTCTGCAGTGGGCAGGTGGGGGGTCCTGGGGAGACGGTGCCATCATCCCGCATCTCCATTTCACTCCCTATAAAATGGGGACACACAGCAGGAATAGATTTGAGTGCAGCCTTTTGAAAGTGCTCGAGATTTTTCCCGTGCACTCAGCGAGTGGTGGAGCTCCCTCCATCTGAGTTCTGGGTTTTTCCTAAAGCTGGGAAGTCACAATGCATATGTTTGTGTAAGAAAGCAGTGAATCTCATTTTATATTATACCGCTTCCAAACACACACATTTTATTAGGAAAGATTTGAAATACACCCCTTGACCTGAGTGTCCTTATGCTTCCAGACTGTTTGCAGTGTAAGACAAGCTCAGGGTGCCTGGTTTTCAGATAAGACTTTGAAGCAGTTTAAACCTCTGCCTCGTGTGTTGTTCAAGATCCGACCCTGACTGTCCCGTGGCTTTCTTAAATATGCCAGCAACTACTGCCATGCATGAGGGACAGGTACACCCCCAGCCTGAATGGCCAGACTTCAGCCCAAGTCAGGCAACCATGCAGTCCCTGGGGTGGGTGTGTTGTCAGAGCCTTGTGTGGATTACTGAGAGATTGTAAAAATAATATGCAAAAAAAAAATCTAAAGTGCCTCCACTTCAGAGAAATCTGGCCTTATGGTTTTGACTGGAGCATCATCTCTTCCTTTAAAAGCTCTGACCAAATTATTGAGCTGATAAACGATTTCCCTTGGTTTTACATGTGCTGGCATGAATTATCCTTGAGTGCTGCATATTAGGGTTGTTTTGTACTAAAAGGTGTTAAACACTTGTAATAAATATTTTTCCTTATTTCCCCTAGGACACTGTTCCATCTCTGGTTGGTGAAGCATAAAAAAGAGCTGTCATGCCCAGTTTTAATAGGCAATAGGATTTCAAGCCCCCAGAGTTGTTTCACAGTCTAGCAGTGGCCATAATGAAACTGGCCACTGTTGCCACAAGACTTTTTCCTCTCATGCGTTCTCCTCTGTTACCTCCCACAGCTGCTTGACTGGCAGGTCTCTTGCAAACTGCAAACATATTTACATTGGAGCCAGTAGTATTTCTTTAGCTATCTGTGCCATCTTTCTCATTTTTTATTTTCCTTTGCCTAGATAGAGACTCAACCTTAAGCCTAATTTTAAAGAATAAAATTAAACCGTGCATGCAATTAACTGCATTTGGGTACAAACAGCAGTTCATTTTCATGTGTTTTGTTGTGAAGCAAATAGCTTGCTTGTTTGTTTGTTTGTTTTTTCACACTGATTCCCAAATAAATGGGAAAGTACCACTGTTCACTCGCCCAGGATTTATTCATGAAAATGCAATCACAGCCTCCCAGACTCCGGGCAGAGCGAGGTGGGGGGGTCCTTTCTCTGAAGGAGAGTCAGTGTCTCACTCTGCTCTGCAGCTCTGGAAAGAGTCAGGCTACCCTAAGCCAACAAGCATTCATTTGGGTGTCTAAAAAATTTTAATATTTAAAAAAAAATACCCCTCTCATCTCTTTGAGGTACAGGTATGGTACTGGCGCTAGTAAACCATACACAAAAATGGACATTGTGGCAACTGATGGATTTTCTGCACCCACCAATCTATCGAGCTTTAATGGGCAGCTTCTCCAAATGCCCCTGCCCACTGAAAAGCTGGGAGAACAGGCAGGCCTTGCAATGTGCCCAGAGGGTCAAACACTTGGAGCAGGCAGGGAAACAACCTTAGTACCCCCCAGCCCTTTTTATCTAGCAGCTCTGCCTTCACCCTGGGAGCCCTCCATCCCCATTCAACAACAGAATTTAGCAAAGATTTAATTTTGCGTATCGTGCTCTTCAAACAAACGCAGTGCCATATTTTAAAAGTCACTAAGATGAGTTTGGGGAAGCACTGTAACCCGTTGCAAAGACTGAGGGATGTATTTGCCATTATTTCCCAAACGCAGTCAGTCGTATGCTGCAACTCTCCCTTTCCCTCCTAACAAAGAGGGAAGACTGGATCAGAAGGGATCATCTCCATAGAAATTGTGTTGGCACAACCTAAACTGGGCATAAATAAGGGTACAGACCAAGAAAATGAGAGCAATTAACCCTTTCAGGCTCTCAAACGACAAAATGCTGTCTTCCACATTCAGCTGCTCAGTAATGTGATGTGTAAAAGACCCCATTTGGTAGTGATGGTCTCAGTGACAAAAAATTGTTCTATTATTTGCCTTGCTCAGGGATAGTTCATGTCTTCCTCATGATTTTTAAGCTAGAACATAGTATCTTTCTTATTGTAAAAATTCCAGGTATTAGGGGAACTGAGGATTTCCAAGCACAGATGGCCAGATCTGCAGAACTTGGATCATTTCAGGGTGCTTGAAGCCTGGGAAAGTTGATTTGGCCCTCTGCAATGACAGGGACTACTTGCCAAGTTCCAGTCTAGCTCTGAACTCCTGCAGTATTCTGAGATGCCAATAGCTAGGATTTCTTATTTAGAGATCTGTGTGCTTTCCACTGCAGGGTAAAATGGCAGATAGTGTCCTGCATTTCACAGAACTAGTATATTTGAGAGAAAAACTGATAGAGGCACAGCGTGAGCTGGCAATTACCCTCGCAGCTCAGATCCTTTAGTCCATTAACTGGGTACCTGAGGATGAACTCCCTCTCCCTCACCTAGTTAAGTCTTGATAACTAAGACAAAAATTATTTTAGTATGTTGGTTTGGTAATGTGGATAGATGTGAACTAGGAGAGGGAATTTGTTTGCAGTAAAACCAGAGAAGATCTCAAACTTAAATGACTATTAGTTACATAGATGTAACTTCATGACCTTCCACAGACCTCCTTTATGCCTCGTGTTGATGTGGCCCAACAAATGCAGCTCCAGTTGTATAAAAATACATGGAGTTTTAACTGCTGTTGCAGATCTGAAGCATTTATTTGGTTGTTACAGTGAAGCTAAACCTGGATACAGGCTCCAGCTTCTACAGTGTCCTGAGGCTGAATCAGAAAAGATACTGAAAATAAATTACCTCAGATCAAAATGTATTTTTAACATGCTTCTCCTTCAAAATCAGAAAAGTCTTGCAGGATTTTGTGTTCTAAACAAGCTACCATCTTACTGCCATCTGCACCAATTCTAAGCCAAAAAGAGACCTTTCATATCTGAAACACAGACAATCATGTAAATCAAAGGTCCACTCAACCCCAAAATTTTAAGAATTGTACAAAACAGCAGACACAGCAAAGGGTGAGAGAAAAGCCATGAACAAATACATTTTGAGGAATTGTGCAGGAACAGAGTAGTTATATCGAATGCTGATGAATACACAGCTTGAAACAGAAGAGATCCATGAGGGATGGATTGTAACAAAAAGAACAGAGGATCTGGTCACTACCATTAACCAGGCCAAACTGGTAAGAGTAACAAATGTGAACCAAATGTGCACCACCACAGCTCAACAAGCACTATCCTTGCATTCACCCAGCTCGAGGAACTCCCTGCTGCAGGACACTGGCATGGCAGGTATGCCCAGGAAATGATTAAACAGTATAAACAAAAGTACTTTCTAGCTCACATTGGCTACATTTAATTTAAAGGGCTGTCTATGCCTCAGACATAACAGGTCTCTTCCAGGGAGTTATTCCTTGTCAGATAGACTATTGCAAAATAACATTCATTATCTTAACCGGCACTGTGCTGGAGGTAGGACACCGAGGCCATAAATCATTATATCCATTTTGCAACAGGGCTGGTAGTTTCATTAATAAATAATTTGAACTAAGGGGAAAAGAAAACCTTCAGAGGACTACAGTGTTAGGCACAGCCTGGCCACAGCCGAGCGGTTCAGGGGTTCACCTCTTGACGTGGGGCAACATAAACTTCTGGAAATAAATGTAAACAATGGCAATGAGCTTGTAATTTATATTTTATTTTGCACAAGCTTGCATATATACTGCACATACATTCAGTTTAGAGAAGATGGAAGGCACACAAGGCAATTGAACTACTGTATCCTTTAAGTGGTACAAAGCAAAAAGGTAAAAGTCTGGAGAGTATACAAAAGCTTTAAACACACAAAATAAAATCCACCCCCCCCAAACATTTTTCCTGTGTTTATCTTAAATTTAGTAGCTGCCAAGCTAGAATTGTAACTTTTTTCAATCAATTGTCTACTGCACCTTTTTTTTCCAAACGGACAGGGGAGTCTTATTGTTTTATCTTGTCATCAATTAATATTACAGTACATCCTTGGTAATACAAAATTGTACACCTTCATCAAATAAATTAGGATAAATTAAACCAATAAATTATGCAAAGTCTTCAGAACAATAGACGACAACAAAAAAATCCACAGTTGAAATTGCCTCTAGCTAAAAAATAAAATAAAAAAAATCAAAAATTGACTTTATCAGTTCAGTTATTGTACTATCTTCAAATTAAAGGGTCTTTATTACAAAAAAAAGAGCTTAATAATGCTATTTACAACATATTGCTAAATAATATAAAGGCAGTGTTTCGTCACTTTTGTAACTATATACATATGAGTAATGGCTGGGACAATATCAGTTTCAACCTTAACCTTTGACTCTTCTGGGCAGCATTAAAACCAACCTAAAGAGGCTTTTTTTTCCTTCTTTTTTAGTTTCTGACTCTTACACGTTATATGGTAATGAGATGGTTATTGTGTTTGTCTACTATTTCACTCGAGTGGTACAATTAATGCAGAAGGTATGGATTTTAGAGAAAAATGTAAGCTCACTGTTTCTTCTAGATTTGTTTCTACATATCCCAGTATTTGTGCATTTGGAAGGTGGCTGCTTTGGGAGAGAGGTGACTGTGGCTCAGATGAAAAGACTGAATAAAGTCATAGTGCCACCACCTTTCATACACTAAAAAGGATATTCCTAAGAAGATACAAAGGTTAAATACCAGTTTTCATCCCAGCTCTAAATATGAGCATTTTTAGCTTCAGTTTATAGATGGTTTACAACCAACAGTTCTACAGAAAACAAAATTGCATTTCCTTCAACAGAACATTTAAGTGCAATACAGTAACTGCTTACTCATATAAACCAGTTACATTCCTTAAGGGGAGCTTTTTGAAAACAATGCGTATTGGAATTTTCAAACACAGAGTTGGTACCAGAAGGAAACATTTGCACTATTAACACCAATGATTGCTATATAATACACATGGCAAATATAGTTTTTGCTTTCACTTCTCATGTACAGTGCTCATTTTGGGGGTTTTGTAAACCACTTTCCATTTTTAATATATATATATATATATCTTTCTGTATATATATATATGTATAATCTTTCAATGCTGCTGGTGAAAATCCTATCTTTAAAGCCACAAAATCTTCACCTTTATTTCTTAATTAATATTAACCTGTGGAAAAAAAACATTTTTCTATTAACTGACTTCATATACATAGAAAAAAATTCTGCAATTTTACAGAAACTGTATTACCCATTCCCTTGACATCTGATGAAAGAGACTTAACTTTTAAAAGTACAGAGCTGGATTTTCAAGAATGCTTTCAACTATCTACACAGTTACTGTAGTGTTTCTTATAAATTCAACAGATGTTTTCAGAATGTAGTTATTAAAATCTTATGTCTTTATGCAAGAACAGCCGTAAGGTTGAATATTTACATTGCTTTATAAAAGTTCCCCTCGATTTTCAATGTTCACCCACATACCTGGTACAGTAACAAAGATTCTGCAAACTTAAAACACTTTAATTAAATAATACTCAGAGGCACAAAGCAAACCTCAGGAATACATGGGTGAACACTTCCTTAAGTAATTACTACATTCTAACATCTTCCACGTGTTTACCATTAAATGTGAAACGTTCCCATTAAACAACCAGAGATACAGTAAGAATTAAATGTTTTGTAGTTTCAAATAGAACATTCTTTTCACAAAACATAACAAATGTCTAAAATAGGTTCTTAATCTAGATAGGAAAAAGGTAAGCTTTCCACTTCATACGCATCTTTTGTGTGTGTGTGTGTGTGTTTTTGTGTAAATATACATACATATGCCCACACATGTTGTCCTGTGTGTGTGACCACATACGTATCCGTATATGCACATATGTCACGTATGAAATATTGCTTCTATACTACTTTTCATCAGGCTAAGAAAACACAAGATTTGCACCACAGTTACAAAAAATTGGCTTCTACAAGAATTTTCAAAACTCGAATGCTGCTCAAACAATTGAGAAAAAATAATTTGCGTTATCAAACTGTTCTAAAAATTCTCTTCTTCAAAAACGTATTCTCCTGCTTTGTTTTTTTTATTTTTTTAATTTTTAAAAAGACACAAAATATGCATAGCTATCAACATTATGTCAAACAGCCGGAAAAAAAAAAAGTCAGTGTTTATTGCAGCTGTAGTAATTGAAAAATAAAGTTTAAAAGATGAAAATTGTAAGCCACAGAAGGCACAAGAACAACTGTACTTGTGGGGGAAAAACTGGTATTTTGAAGGATTTTTTTTATCCTTCCGCTGGTGCATTTAAGGTCTAGGCACAGACTATAACCTCAAGTTTATATGCAGAAATAAATCTGAATTAGCAGTAAATGAATGGCAAGATGGGGTTTCTACATGGATTTTGAAATACTTTTCCTATGTAAACTTTTCATTACAATAAAAGTAGCCTCCTGCCTTTTAGCCATTTTTAGTGAAATAATATTGAGATAATTTAAAAGAAACTGGATTGAATTCTACTTAGAATTTAGTATAAGTTATGCCATGTAGTTGTAATTTTAGGTGAACTGGGAGGCACAAAGGCAATATGGCTATAAAATGCAGAAAAATCACATAACTGAAATGATCAAATTATCATTTATTCCTTTTTCAGACCAAGGAGGTTTTTATTTTGCTTTTAAGATGAAATTTCTATTCCTAATTCCTATGCCTCATTTACTATTGAGATTATACTACCCATAAATAAATAAATAAATGCAACAACATCAAGTGTTGAGTACACAATTTCACTTATTTAGATTACGTGAATCCCATTGCAGCCAAATAATATTAATATTAATAATAATATAATAATAATAATAGAATAATAATAATAATAATAATAATAATATAAAGCAACGGTAAAATCACAGATTGAGATGGTAGCTAGTAGTATGTCCACACAGTATGACTAAAGTATGGCTTTGCTTTCTTATGTCCAAGATAAAAATGCAGATTTATATTTCGCATCTGATGGTATGCCAATGATGAACTTACTGTATTAAAACTTGAGCATTTTATGCCACTTCTTCCCATAAATCAAAAAAAGTGCATGAACACAATTTTCATCCTTTCTTACTCAGAATTCATTGGAGTTACATCTTTATGAAGTGTAATGTTTACCAAATCATGCAAACACACAGAAAAAAAAAAAAAAAAAGGAAAAATGAAATAAAGAAAACAAAATAAAATGAAATAAAATGTAAGAAAATAAAAGAAAGAAAGAAAAAAATCCTGTCTACTGTAAGGATACGTACAGTATTAGGTACTCTCAGGGAGTCTAAGATCAAGATTTGTTTTGCTTTTAATGCATAGTGAAAATGTTGGCACTTCATCCCATGCTATTGTCTGCATTGCCTATACTCCACAGATACTGCCAGTGCTTGAAAAGAATGACAGGGAATCGGAGGACTGTGCTGTTTAATTTGAAGTCAGCAGGTTTTTAAGGCTTTCTGCTAACAATAATTGCTTTCATACATTTCTGTCTATCAGCAGTATTTGTAAATGAAGTGAAATTGCAATGATCAGGTCAGCTCTTTAGTCACATGGGTAAACTTTCACTCTCCAAAGTCAAAATGTAATTTTAAAATAAAGAAGATACCAATATCCTCAATGGTCTAAATATAATTCACGGCTAATTAGGAGCTTCCTCTAGATTTAGATTGAATTATGTAGGGGAAAATACTATTGATGATAACAATGAATTCTTACTGCATCCGTACAAAAGACGACAAAGAAAACGACAAATACAGTGTGCCATAGCATATTCAACCTTCCCCCAAACTTCTGGAGACGATTTCTTTCTGAAAACATGAGAAAAGGAGAGCCACTGAAGAAAGCACGAGAACTAGCAGCTAGCTTTCTTTCTTTCTGTCATATCGTGGTGTATGTAGCATTCAGGCAAACCCAGATCCATCAGGGACTTTACACTGTAGCTCAGGTTTTGGTCAACACTAGCTCCAGCTTCAGAAGACAAGTGCAGCCACATTGCTCAAATAGATTTTTTTTTTCCTCTTCTTTTTTTTAAAGCTGCACTTAGTGTAATTTTAAAAATCCAATTTGGCTATCTGAACCCTGCATAGCCAGGAGGACCCTGTGATTTTTGTATAATGCTTGATTAGATTTTTATGAAAATGCAATTTTTATTCTTCTGATTAGGAAAAGACTAATTATATTTTACAGCTACAAACAAGCCTTTTTTTTTTTTATCTTTCCTTTGCCCCAGCACTGTGAGGTGAAGACTCTTCTACTATATCCAAGATCATTCAAAAAGTGCTTTTCAGGACAGATATCAAATATGGACAGAAAACTTTGTATGCTGGAAAGGGGATCTTGGGGGGCAGAATGGACTAAGAAAAGAATAAATTTAGGGACTAATGCCACTTAAAGTAAGACCGAGACATGGCAATATACAACGCTGAAGGTTTCATTTTTACTCTATGGAGAGTGAAATGCTTCCGCTTTAGTAAGCTGACCATATTCCAAAATTAGTGTGGTTGATACAATATTGTGCATGAATTACTGGCCTAACCCTGCAAGAACAGTATTTGATTTGTGCAAACATCCCTTGCTGCAATTTAGAGAAACAACAACCTGGCATGTTGGTTACTGGTGCAGGGTATCTGTCATTTCTGTGAGGAAAACATGAAGCATAGGGTTTGCTTTTTTGGGTGTCACTTCTTGGAGTGAGTACCTAAAATAGATGTTGTATTTTTTTGAAGTATGAAACAAAATCTAGTTATTGATTAAAAAGTATATAAATACAAATAAAAAAGCTCGAAGCTTATGAAGTGACTCCACAGAGTTCAGACCTTTAGCAGTATAAACATAATATAAACTTCATTGTCTGTAGTATTGTGCCATGACATTAGTCTCACCAAGACAAAATGCCACTTTGCAGCAAGCAATAAATCTGACAAAGCATTTTTAAACATAATGCCCTAACTTGCTAAGACAGGCTTTTACACGCTTCCAAACTCTTCTCCCTGAAAATTAACCCCGTTGATTCTTCAAATGTTAAGGGTCTCGGGCAAAAGTAAACCAAAGGCTGAAGTAAAATAACCATCCCCTTGGAACTGAACGAAAACTTAAATCCAGGAGGGATCAGTCTAATTTCATATACATATATATATGTATGCGATACACATATATATGAAATTAAAATAGAGAGACACATGACTTGGGCATCAGAAGGGGACTGCTACTTTCATACATTCATAAATAGCTGCTGAACTCTCTACTCATGAAGAAGCTCTTGTAGGCAGTTTGGGGATTTGAAAATCTCAGGGACCTCACTGTCCAGCTTACAGATGACCTTGTATATGGCCTTCTTCCAGGAAGGATCAACATCTTTGCCTGCGATAATGGCATTGAAAAACTCCCGTAACGTGATCTGAGCCACTTCCAGGAATCTCTCTGGAACCTGCTGATACAAGGAGACAATGGCATTAATACAGTTTTCAATTTCAAGTCTCTGGTTCTTCAAAGGAAACTGAGCTAAGTTCTTTCTTTCAGAAAGGGGCTTACATAGCACCTGCATTTTCTAAATGTGGCAGCCCTCTATTCTCTTATGCAAAGATGTTATATATAGTACTATAGCAATAACTTTTATAACATGTGTTAGAGATCTTTGTAAAGTCTACTGACAGAATGTAGGTAACAAAATGTTACTGTCTGAGTTGGGAGAGTGGGGGATTTATAGGATATAATTAGCAGGAGGGGAAACAAGCACAATTGTCTTTAAGGAAAGAAATCTCTGCTTGATATTTTACCCGTGCACTTATGGCCATGTTCTCCTCTCCATGT
Organism: Cnemophilus loriae; assembly: GCA_013397755.1. Classification (NCBI taxonomy): domain Eukaryota; kingdom Metazoa; phylum Chordata; class Aves; order Passeriformes; family Corvidae; genus Cnemophilus; species Cnemophilus loriae. The sequence continues at coordinate 2,638,324 of VZTF01003267.1, forward strand.
GAGAACTAATATGAAAGTTATGCACGCACAGAAAGCCCTTTGTACCTTTGTGCTTGGCTTTGGTCACAACCAGTGCTGAAAGCTGTCAAAGAAATGGGGTATCTCTGAATGTTTTTTGTAGTTTAAAACCAATCAAGCAGGAAAGCCTTCAGCTAGTGGCTTGCTTCTGTGGCTGCTAGGCACAAGAACCCCATAAAATGGCTTTCTCAGGACACATTATGGTCTTTCCTTCTTTTTCAGGAGAACACAAATACCACCCTAACCTCTTTAATGGGTGCACTGTGCTCCATGTGGCTACTGAGCTGGGATGCTTTAAACTCATTTGTGGTTTCTAAATGTCACTGTCACTTCACGGGTGAGTCAAACACCCAGCTAGCAGGAACGTGCCACTCTCAGAAGCCCCTGAACAATGGGTGAATGTCAAAAACCACAGTTACCTCCAAACTTTAGTAATTCATTCCAAGTAGTTGTCTCAGGCACTGGCACCACCTTCTCACCCTTTGCCTTAAATGATTCAAAAGCAATCGCTCTAATGAACTGCAGGGCAGTTGCAAGGTTGAGGCAATCTCCACAAAGGTATTATTTTCCACTTTTATCACGGAAATATGGCTTCACAGCTCTAGAACTGCTAATACACGGCCGGCCAGTAGCCAGCATGCTTATAATAGCAAGTATTCCCTCACTGCTATTCTTTGTCCCCTCCGGCAAGAGGAGTCCTCCAACCTGCACTAGGAGCCACTTGAACCATTGCTGTGGCCAACAGACACTTGGGCAGCTCTCACTCATTTACTGAATTCATGTCACACTGCCAGATCAGGGCCAGCCCCTTATTCTTTACTTCACGCTTTTCTTCTTGTCCCTTTAGAAGCCACTTTCAAAAAGCTTGTCTGGAAATGTGTGTGATCAATCTGATGTGAGAGCTCTGGTGCCTCGCTCAACTATCATTGTTAGGGAAACACCAACAGCTTGATGGCCACGTTCTGCCATCAGATAAGCATGAGATCAGCTCCCCCTGACACCACCTGACACACTCTGCTTCCAGAAGCCCCAGAGAAGTCCTCTGTCTACCTCTGAGAGTGAAATCCAGCCCCCACATGTTTTTGGGTTTTTTTGCTCCCAAAAGCATCTGTGGAAATTTTTCATTCAACAGGCTGCACAGGAAGACACATCTTTACAGACGGTCTATTCCAGCAATAATTAAGAGAGAAGACATTAACTGTTATGTTTCACTTACTCCAGCTCAAAGAAATTACTTAAAACTCCCCATAACCACTCAGCTGTTCAGGCATTTGGTAAGATGTCTACAGAAGATACCACGCTTTTCCCATTCTTGCATTGCTGTAAAAAAATTTACACACTTTTCTGTTCATGCAGTTCAGTGCTCACGTGCTGTTCATCATGCTTGGTATTGCTGGGCACTAACCAAAGGGAAGGAGTTTCTGGCCGCATGATATTAGAAATCAGGAACAGGAGTAGATAACCAAATTTATGGAGTAGACACTGACAGTTAGCTCATGAGGGCAAAACCTGTTGATTTTGGTATCCACTCCAGAGGACCAACACTAGATGTCTTTCTTCCCTCCCAAGTGGCTGGAGATGGGAAAGAGGCAATTACAAGCA
>VZTF01003267.1:2644943-2648840 GCA_013397755.1 Cnemophilus loriae
CTTCAAAAGAACAATGTCCCGTTGAGTGAAATTCAGTAGCATTCTGTAAACATTAATTTAAGGAAATCAATAGGCTCTGTGAGCTAAAGCCATATTGCAAGATAAACTGGCTGGAGTGCTACTTTGTCAAACAGATTTTAGTTTTCTCGGCTAGATAAAGACGGTTTCAAAATGGGGTAACGTGTTGCAACCAAGGTTTGAAAACTATGTGGCCTTCAAACAGTCTGCTTGTTCCTACTACAAAGCTGGATAAACATACTTTAAAAATGATAAGATTGGGCCAGGATTGATTTTACTTTCGAATTTTATATAAAGTAGAATTCTTGGTGCGTGTGAGTTTGGATTTTTTTGATCCTATGAGCAGAAATAAACAAACACAGCATAGACAGCTCAAGATGTTTTTTCCAATTTTTCCAATTGCAGGACATTATGGATTTTAAAAGTCTTTATTCATGTTGACCTGGTGGGCAACAAGTCACCTTGCCAAATAGGAAAGCCAAAATCTCTCATGGACTTAGGATCAGAGGTCTTCGGCTGGTGAAGGCTGCTCACGTTGCAGAGCACAAGGTCATGGTGATGGGAGTAAACAGGTTGGAGGGGATGAGAGGGGCAAGGCCAGATCACTCTTTCTGCTGGATGGTCTGGACAGTGGCTATACAGAGGAACTCTGTAGGGAGCCCAAGGCTAAGGCATAAACAGCACCTATTAGACATGTGCTGGAGAACCTCTCCAGGATGATGAGTCCACTACTGGGGAAGCAGTCTCACCACGGGCAGCTCCAGATCAGACAGCTTTGACGCGTGTGCACAGCAGTCCACACCAGCACAGGTACAGCGACAGCAGAAGAGATTCAGGAGAAATACTTCTGCCAAGAAAATCTCATACAAAGCACAAACTAGATTAGCACAGGCACCCCTCACTCCCAAAGTCAGGGTAAGGTGAGCTTTGGAGGCAGAAAGAAACCTTCTTAAAGGAGATGGTTGAGAAACTCCGCTTGTGTCACCCACACAGCCCTGAGCCTCTTCCTCACAGGAGAAAGATTTATGCCTATGGGCTTTGGGGGGAAGCTGGCACCTAAACACACATTCCCACATCCACAGCCTATGTCCTGTAGGAAACTTATCAAGGACAAGCCCTTTTGCATCCTTCCCTAGCGGTAAGACATCACACTATCTCTGGAGCCGCTTCTCTGAGGGCTTGCAGAGAGGCTGGCGACACTCAGACCAGCCCCTCCCTTGCGTGCACTCCACCAACCCAGGGACCCCCCTTTTAAGAAGGAGCTTCCAGGCAGCTCACCTATCCGCCTGGCCCTCTGCAGAGCGAGGACTTGCTCAGTCAGGAGCTGCAGGCACAGATGTGGCCTTTTCCAGACTAACGCTGCCCTGAGCAGCACTGCCCCACCGTTGGCTTTCCCGGGCTTGCTAGGGCAGCATCTGCAACACCTCACTGGTGTCCTGGCTCCTGCCACGTTTGTCCAGACTGTCCCCTCCCCTCACACACACTCCCTGTTCCCCCACTGCAGCAAGCTGCTGTGTGGGACCATCTTAGTGCTGTGAGTTGGTGTGGCAGCATATCAAGCAGGAGGCTTTGGCTTCTACACAGGAATTGGAGGCAGGTTTTGGAGTAAGTTGCTACACTTTTTGGCGCGAAAGCCACGGCAGCATATGGCCCAATGTTCTCAGTTTAAGTCTGACACTTAACATTATTTAACAGTTTCTGTGTTAGGTGCTTTATAAGGTAAAGGAAATTAACAATTTTCAGCTAATTAGATCACTCAATTGGCTGAACATCCTGGACACCTCTTAGAAAAAAACAGGTTGGCTCAGGCAATGGAAAGGCTAATGCCTCTTCCATTATCACTTATGAGGAGAGGGAAATAGTTGGAAAGGATGCTTTTATTTTAAAAACACAAATGAAAAATACCTCAACTATTGGATGCTCTAGTAAATACACTGTTCTCCCAACCAGCAGCTTTCTAGAATGCAGGGTGTCACTTTGCCCACCCCTGCATGTATTCCAATCCCCCTGGCTACAGCAGCAGCTCTCTGGTGCCACTGCGGTCTTCATTTTTTGCCTTCAAGTTTCCTCTCACAACTCCTGCTGTACAAATCTCTTAAGAAATAGATTTTTTTGGAAAGAGAAAAAACTGGACAAGAAACTGGGTGGCTGTTCAGGGAAGTCTGAAAGTCTCCCACTGTGCCACACAAAGAGAAGGCCAGTCTTTTGGGACAGCACTAATGTTGGGAAGGGAAAAACATTAGTGCAAGTCCAGATCAAAAGAGAAAAATTAGGCAAACAACAGAGGTTGCTTATTGCATTTACTGGTGCAAGGTAGTTTTTTTTACTCTTTTTAAAATGCTAGAAAATGATTTAAGGATGTATTTTAAAAGTGCTTGTTTCAAATAAAGCTGAGATCCCTTATCCCATGAGGAGAGTTTGGGGCACTAGTAATCTACTGCTGGCTTAATGTTATCTCCTCCACCAAGCTCACAAAGAGGAGAGAGAATGGGCATGGCTCTTACAAGCAAAAAACCTGACAGTGGGGCTGCTGAGATGTCTGATAATATCGGGGAAGTGAAAGTGGTAGTGCAGTGAAAATGGATACTGCATGATACATTAGATTTAATCACTTGCATTTCAATTAAGCTTTTCCACAAATAAAGACTGGGAAGTACTCTGCAGGCTCCCCGCTGGTGGCTGAGCACGAACAGCGCTGCCGCAGCTTGCTCAGGCTCAAACCCCTGCTGCCTCCCGGGGTCCTCCCTGGTGGGGGGACCCATCTTCCCATCTCCCCGTCCTGCCCCACGCACAGCACTGCACTCTGTGGGATCCCTGTCCCGGAACTGCTGTGCCCACGGTGCAGGGGATGAGCCATTCCATCACGGAAACAGAGCTACCCTGGCATGCAAACACCACGGCTCTAACGTGCTAGTTTTCAAACACAAAACTTGGTAAGACTCGAGAGTAGAGCGGGATAAAACAAAATAAAAAGGACTTCACATTTCCAGTTTGTTTAGACTTTTTGCACCTTGAAATTCCGTTCTCCCCTTCCCCATCCTCAAAAATCATCAACAGCATTTTACTGGGAAGATTATTAAATTTCCTCTTCTGCCTTACTGATGAATTGGAACTGCATGAGATGCAGAGGCTTCTAATGGAAACTCTGATTGCCCTTAACTTGCTGCATTGCCAGTGGCACTGCCACAGAATGGAAAAATCACTAAGGCTCCTACAGCTTATGCTAGCTGGGCATTTAGTGTGCTTTGGGAAATGTAAGAAAGAGTCACCGGAGAGGTTACTGTCACACCCCAGAAGCTGTCTCATACAAAAACTGAAAGAGAAGTAAAACTCTCACACACAAGAATAGTCTAACTTTAACTCAGTCTATTGTGGTGAAATGCTATCTGCTACAAGAGGCTGCCTACAAGGCCAAGCAGCAGATTATGTACCCTGCTGCCAAATTCTGGCAGGTACCACATACAGGCGCCCACAAAAAACCTGTCCAGAAAAGTGAGTACAGGGATGACCACCCAATTCTGGCTCAGCAGAGAGGTTATTGCGTACTCTCCTGGACACATCAGCCAGATGGGAATGTGATGTGTTACTCGGAAGGATCAGGAGGCACAGCCCAGACTGTGATGAGCAGGTTATGTCTTGCACCAGTAGCAAGTCGCTGCTTTCATGGTGTATTTCCACGTGTGAAAGAGCCAGGCATGCAGAAACTGCTGTTTAGACCATGGATAGAGAGGTAAACTGGCTTACAGAGCTTGTACTTTGCAAGGATTTTTTTAGTTCAGTAGAATTTGGCTCCACAGTTAGTGAACCACTAACACTGTAGTAGAAGTGATAATTAAAATGCTTACGCATCTAGAATACATCTTTATATATATATATATA
>VZTF01003275.1:10306-82510 GCA_013397755.1 Cnemophilus loriae
CAACAAAATACGTCAGGCATGTTGCAGTTACTTCCCAAGCTAGTGCATAAGTGAGGTGGCTGTGAGAAGAGAGTTTGATGGTTTAGAGATCTACTTTGCGTCTTTGAAAAAATGCTAATTTGCAATAATGTACCTTGCATTTAAATCTAAATCTGGTGGTGTGACAGCTGGTGACACACACGCATTTAACATGTGTATATGCATCTGTGTTAACATGGGTTGTATATACACATATGAACATGTGCACTTGTATACCTACATATGTACCCGTATAAGCATAGATGCACACCCACACGTACACGAGGATCACTTGTAATTTCATGCCTGTGACTGAAAGAATTTAATGCGTAAGCTCACAAGCCTGCCCTGTGCAACACATGCTTGATCACTAACAATACTGCCCCTAGCTATTGACATAAAAAAATATCTTTCGCCTATCTGCCAATTCAGAAAAAACTCATATAAACTCATTAGAACTTTATACAATAATCAAAGCGGTCATGTGCCTCTGGTTGCATCAGATATCTGATTCAGTTTCCCCTGTTGTGCTTGAACAGCCCAAGAGGTAATGAAGAAGCCCAGTAAGTCATAATGCAGCATTATAAAAATTCCAACCATTTTGTGCCAGGCTTTAAATTTTCCACAAAGAACACTGGCACAGTTAGGTCTTATGCCTCCCAGGTAAAAAGCACTGGTGGCAAAAAAGCAGTCTATACCAGGATATATAATACTTGTTTACAATAGGAGTGCTCAGCTTCAAAATCTTAGAATCTGAAAACACAAATAAATTAGTCATATCCCTGCTGGATTCAGATTTAGCAGTCAGCAGGTTAGCAATGTCTGTGCGCTGCTTCTTGGCGGTATTAATTTTGGGCCATGTCTGACAAATGGGATTGCTTCCCCATTTTCATGCTTTCATAATTGCAATAAAAATGGGCTTGTTGATGCAGTTGTTGTTTTACAGTGTAACCACATACACCTGCATATATATTTTAGCACAAGCACATGGACACATGCACCCAGACTGACACACGTATGTATGGCTCCCCTGTGCACACACAAGGGGACATAAGCTTTACCACACAAGCAAGCTCTGTAGCTGACACAGAGCATTGACAGCTTCAGTTTAACTCCTTGAATTTAAAAAAATCCACCCAAAAAATAGCAATGCATGTAAGTGCAGGTTAATTCACAAATAAATGTACTTAAATGCAGTGTGGCCTATAGACTGTGATTGTACAGGGACACGTGTTGTGTTTTATTTTGCTGATCAGAAGAAGAGTAGCAGCATGAATTCTAACTTGGTATTCCTTTAGGAGTTCTGAGCAGTCCATAGTCTGTCTGTGATGAATTTTTTGGTGTATATCTTACTCTGAACACAGCACACAAGAGCTGTTGAAGTGCATTTATTAATTTCAACAGTAAACATGGTAGCTCACAGTGAGAAGGTTCGTTTTATCACATATACTCTAGAGACCTTTAATATTTGCACTTAAAAAAATTCTATACAAATTATACTGTTAAACAATTCAAAGTATAATGTTCTTTTAGTGATGAGGGGAAGGGGGAGGAGGAGGAGCTGAGAGACTTAAACCCTAAAACTGTACATAACCCATCAAGACTTGCCTCCGTTCGTTCCATGAGTAACACCAGCACGAAATTCTGCTCTCTTAGTACGAGGTTAATAAAAATAAACGATAAATCAGCGTTTTTATTAAGGCGTTTCATCACATGGTGCATGGTCTCAGATAAATATTGCTGCAATGTTCACCTGTGTTGCATTCTAACACAGACACAGAGACACACACAGGCTGGGAGGGAGTGGGGGTGGGAAGAAGGGCGGAGAGAGGATATAGAAGCTACGGAATACACTGAGCCTGCTGCTCGCAGCTTCCCGCACAGACAGGCGCAGGAAAACGCCTCGCACGATCGTCCCACTGTAAATACCCGTGAATCACGATAGGCGAAAAGCCCGACAGAGATGAGGAGTAAAAATAAATAAAAATCCACATCCCTTCTCCCCCCAAAGCAACTAACCAACCAAAAATCCTCCCTCACAGACACACAACGACAGAGCAAATTGTCAGTGTAATTACACATCGACTCACTGCGTAGCACAGCCCCCCTCCCGGCCTCCAAGCGCAAGGCCCCGCTCCCCGCCGCGGCATCTCTCCGCACCAGCGGGGGCTGCCCTAAGAGCAGCGCAGCAGCGCTCCCTGGGGTCGGACAGGCTGCTTCCCGCCCCCGGGGAGAGCGTCCTCCCTGCCGGCCTGGGGCTGTCAGAGCGGTCTGTGCTGCAGAGGAGGAGGAAGGTGACGGCGGCGGGCGGATCCCCCGCACCAGGGCGGCGGAGGAGGCGATGCTGGAGGGGAGACCGGACTCGGTCCCGGCGCCGGCCGCTGGTGGCTCATGCATATCAATAGCCGTGTGCACTCGAGGTTTCTCATGACATCATCATTACCTTGGTATCCCGCGGTCCAGGACCTCTGACCTTGCCGGGCTGGGCCGCATTTTGGAACTGAAAGCCCTCCAGTGATGGCCCTTTTCTCCTTCTTTCAGACCGGGGGCAGCAGCAGCCGGCAAGACCGCCGTCTTCTTCTCCCCAGCTCTAGGAGCTCCGAGAAAGCGAGAATCTCCCCCCTCTAAAATACACACGCAGGCAAGATATTTGCAGTCAAGATGCCACCATTTGGCAAAGAGCTCTATGTCCTGCATAATCTAAGGGGATCAGAAGCCGCATCCTCGAATCATCTTGTTAGTTCCTACAGAAATGGATTTTCGCCCCCTTCTTCTTCCTCCTTACACTGCGCTGGAAATCGCCGAAGGCTTTTCATCTTTGTAGAGGCTAAGGAGTCTTTCGTGAAAACGAAGCCATTTACAATGCAAATAGGGGCCTGTAAAAGAATGGATGCTCCTCTCTCTTAACGCAGCTTGACCCAACTTAATAGCTGGTTTTATTAGACGAACGAATAGCTGGTATTAACAGACGAACTGTTGGCTATCCCTGCCGGAAATTATTGGCTGAAACAAAAAGTTCGGAACAAACTTTGAAGGCAAGGGATCGCTTTTGGAACTTATTAGCTGCACATACATACAGACACACTTACATAAAAGGATGATATTTTAAAGCAGCACTAGTGCTCTTGGAGGAAACAACATGTCTGCCAGAAAGAATCTGGACTGTAGCAAGGACTAAAAAAATTTTAAAATTAAAAAAAAAGCAAAAAAAAAAAACAAAACCAAAACCAAAACAAAACAAAAAAAAAGCTTTGAGGGAAGCGAGTTGTTATCTTTGGTTATCTAGCTGTATGAGTGTTTTGGTGTTCATAAAGCTAGATAACCGAAAGTAAAAACTCCTTCAAGATCATCGTACAGCGTATGAAAATCAAAGTCTGCTGGGAAAGACAGTAAAAATCGAGCAGGGGCAGGAATGCTGGTTGAATCTATCATTTTTACAGCTGAAGGCGAGACTGGAGGAAATTAAAAGGCATACTTATTCCAAAATGTGAAGTTGTCACATGGCGCAGAATGGATATCCACCCGCTGCAGAGGGAACATGGTACTGTTGGTAGAGAATGTATGTGCAACTATTGCTGTTGAATAAAAAAATAAAGAGAAACCCAGAACTGTGAACGTTAAACCGGACTAAGAGGATATACATATTTCTTTTCTCTTAGAAACCTACTGCTGAGTTTTATTTTGCAAAGTGATTCATTGCAATGAGATGGCCTTAAAAATAAAGGCGGCAGTTGGTGATGATGAAGGTGGTGGTGCTGATGATACAGAGCTGACTACTGAACTGAGGAAAAAAAAGCCCTAATACAACCGAAAAGCAGCAAACCAATCTAAAACCTATCTGTGTGCATCTGAGACAAAGCATCGAGGTTAATCTCAAATCATATGAAAGCAGGCTTTCAGAAAAAGTTTACACCGAAGTGCAGACAAGCTTAATAATTTATATCTACTCAGAACTCGGCGGAGCTGCACAAAGATGGAGAAAAAAAATAATGGCCGATTTTTATTCCTCTATTCAAAACTCGAGCATAGATGCTTCTCTGTTTCGAGAGGGTTTCCTTGAGGAAGCTACTGAAGCAGAAAGACATGATGGAGACGAGATCGCCTCCCCCTTGTCAAAGTGTTAAAAAATGTTCTATGCCTCGCTCTGAGCCTAGCATTGGAAATGAAAGTGACATTTACTCCAAAACCCACGTGTGCGCCTCCTCTCTTGTTGTTTAAGGATGATCAGGTCTATCCTGGAAACAGCTCTGGCATCCCATACCGAAATAATTAGGACGTATATAGACCTGACAAAAACATGGGGAGGAAGGAAGGGGGGGGCGGCGAGGGAGGGAAGGGGTGGAGAAGCGGAGAGTCTGTCTTGCCTAATTGATTCCGTTAAACGACGNCAGCCCCAGCAAAACCCCCCGCGTTCAGCCCTGATTTCATGCGGAAAGCACTTCCCCGGGGCGGGCTGGCGGGGGCCGGGGCCGGGGCTCGGGGAGCCCACCGCCGGCACCCGCGAGAGCATTTCCCACCCGTCGCCATCCCAGAAATGCTGGACGAAGGGATGGTGCTGCAGAACACGCCCGCTTCCCCCGCGCCCTACCCCCGTGCCCTCCGCGGGAGAAGGGTGGAACTTGCGCCGGGGCGGAACTTGCACCCTTCTCCCGCGGAGGGCGCGGGGGGAGGCGGATTTTGGTCCCGATGGAGGAAGGGAAGGTCAGGGCGGGCGTGTCGGGATGCCTCTGCAAACAGTCCTGTGTTTTTAACAAATATTATCTTTATGATTACTGCGGCTTAGGCTCCTCTCGCAGTGAAATCGAGGAGGATTAATTGCTCGGGGTAACATATTTCCTTTGGACTTGACCTAAACGTCTGTCCAGAGGCACGCTGGAATGTGACACTGAGTTAGTAACCGAACGTTCTCCACGGCAGATTAAAATAAGATCAGCGATAAGGGAATGGGGCTAAGCGGTCTCCGTCCGCCTGGGGCAAACCCTCTGCGCGCCGCTTTTTATAGTTATCTAGTTATCTAGTTTTCTTTTGTATTTTCACTTTGTCGTTGAACTGCTTATAAAAGACATTGTTTTGGGGCTTGTAGTGGGAATATTCACCTTCACGCCACACACTGCACTGTGAGAAGGATGGAACAGGGAGCCAGCCAGTATGTTCTGGAAGCAGCAGGCGTACTGTACAGCTAAACCAAAGAATTTTGGCTCAAAAGTTACTCCGTCCTCTCTGTAGCTGTTAAAATAACCTTAGTTTCTGCCGGAGGATCCCGCCCGGTGATTGCTGGCGGTGCTGGCCGGGACTCCGGCCAGGCTGTTTTGGGGTTAAATCTCCGTTTTGACTGCGCTACGTGTGCCCAAAGTTTTACTGCTGCAGCGCCCGGCGAGGGGAGCTGTGTTTATTTACATCTGAACCGTGTTTGAGCCACCAGCCTTTCACCGCAGAGTGCCCGCTTCTCATTTACTGCTTGTCTAGGGGCGCTGTTTACCTAGAGCCATTGTCTGCTACAATTAACATTTACATGACAAAGTGCGCGGTTTTCTTTCTCAACGAGCTTCAATTAAGGCGATAAGCTGTTTTCTGGGGAAGCCTCTTGTTTACTTAGGCATGAATGGGGTCAATTTACTTAAGATGTTGCTTGCGTCTTGGTCTTCGGTGTAAATTTGTGAAGGAAAACATCAGAGAAAAATAACAGCGTTATAATCGCATGTTGGATATTGTCATCTTAAATTGTTTCGGACCTTATTAATGTCACGTGACTATCAATCAATAAAATATGGTTGGCTATTACTGCTATTATTACTATTACTACTCTTACTCCTTCACTTTTTTAGGAGCAGAGACCCATTTCTCTGCACCTTTTCTCCTACACAGTAAACTTTTGACTTGGGGAAAGAGAGCATGTGGAAATGTGTTAGTAGGCCCTCAGTTTTATGCTTTAAAAGGCTCATGCAGCAAGTAACTAGGAAAGGTAATCCTTCCCTAGGATTATCCACCTGTTAGGTGTTCTTCCCTCAAAGCTTGCATGGAAAAAATGTCAGTCTACCAAACAAAGAAAAAGATTTATGTAATGGGAAGTAAAACCAAACCCAAAAAAGTTGAAATATCAGTGGGCAGTTCTCTCCAAGCTAGTTTTAGCACCGGAGGAGACCGGATCAAGTTTATTTAGCATACCAGCGTATTGTAAAACAGTTGGAAGGTAGTTGCAGGTTGCGTGAGTATGCATGTTAACTAGCAGGGACTGGGGCTTATTCTTTGTGAAAAGAGAACAGCAGATTGCTGTGCAAGGCCAGTGTTAAAAAGGCAGCTGAATTTAACACCATCTGGAAGAAAAGATCCCTTCACGACTTTCTCACACCGTCAGACAAAACTAGTGTCTCTTGTTCCGAGCCCTTGTCTATGCAACCATACAATACTGAGTCATTATACTTTTGCTGAGAGAAAATTTGAGAGCACAATATGGGTAACCGGTGAATGACCAAGTTTCATTATGCCCGCTTAAGTCGATTGAAATCTACGTCTAGAGCTATGAATGGCAGCATTGTTTTCCTCACCGGGGCTGTACTAAATGTCAGCACAGTGTAAAGAAAAACTTGAAGTCTGCAAATAACTTACCAGATCTCAATTATAATATTTTCCCACACTAGAACTAATATCATTGCTAGTGCCTACAGTGCATGAAATACAACAAAAAAAGGCAGAGGAAAAAAAAGAGCTCTTTTACAAGTTGTTTCAGCCAGACAAACACTTTAATTTTCTTAAAATGAGTTCAGCACATAGAGTTGCATAATTATTTCCTGAAAAGTTCAAGCAGCCAAACTGCTTCTTATGAAATCTAAAAAAGAAATTGTGCAAACTAACTTGTATTCAGGAAAAATTTTAACCCTCCAGCTTGGGACTGATAAAATATTAGTAGATGTACTTTACAGTACACAGTTCACTTTTTCTGAGTCTAGCAGGTGATTTCTTCTTTAATGTTTAGCAGAAATAACACAAGCAAAGCAAGGGAAAATGTATTTCTTCGGATGCTGGAGGAAATCCACCAGGGCATCTCAGTGTTGACACAGGTACCAGAAGGACAGTTTTCACCTCTCTCAATTTTTAACTACTGCTTTTTTTACCCTCACTTTATAATGGTTTCTGTTATGAGTGCTGTTCAGGTCAGTCCTCTGCTTAGGATTCATGCACAGTGCAGACTGCGAAACAGTTCAAAGGCATGGTGAAGAGTTAGTTGTGTGTCCTTTTTTAGAATATCTGTGTTTCAAACCTAAGTGACCATGATTCTGCCTGTGCTTCATGAAGCACAGTACATTTCCTGGCATAAAAACTTGAAATGATGAGCAACTACCCTTGTGCTGGATAACACACCCCTTCAGCAGCTCCACTTGCTGCACTTCTCAGCAGTTCCATCACTGCAGCTCTGGACACTGGGAATGCTGGTGCGTGGGGCAGGCAGAGGACTGATGGGGTAACTGGGCAGGCACTGGTGCTAGATAAATCCTTTTCTGACATTCTCACACAACGACTCTTGAATGAAGGGCAGCTGGGGCCATCTGGGTCTGGAACAGAAGCAGGGCAGCACAGACAGGTGATGGGGAGGTTTAAAGAGAAGCCAGGCCTTCACTAGTCTCCTGCCTGCTGTACAAAACCTGGCAGCTGGTGGAGGAGGGAGCTCCTTTCACCTACCAAAGAAGAGTTTTTTAGATGAATGGACATATTCATGTGCGCACCTCCCCTTTCCTGAAGTTACCATTAATATGCAATAGCATAGGGTAGATTCATTATTTTTCTTACAATTAAAACAGGTGTTGTGAAATATTTCATTTTGTAGAGAAGTCAAGGACACACTGCCTGTTAGGCCGGATCCTTCCCTTCCCATGTGAATTAAAAATTGTTTTCTGATTTCTTTTGGCTAGAAAGAGGGGTATGTGTGCAGACCTGTCTCACAGAGACATGACAGAAAAAGTCCATTTAAATTTTTAAAGCATACACTACTTTCATAGATTGCTCACCCTGGAATGAGCACATTTATTACCCCTTACAACCTCCATTATTTTAATTTAGAGGAAAGAAAATGTCAGACTTTGACGACTAGACTTCCTGTTTAAACAGCAAGTGCATGAGGTAAATACTAGGGCATTTCTTACTGCCCTTTCTGGGAGTGGGAAAGGAGGAGAAAGGAGCCCTTTGACTGTGCCATTGCCTGACGGTAGTAACCTGTTTTGCTCTTCCTGAAGCTCTCACTTGTGTATAAACATGTAGTTATAAACATGCATTTGTGTGTGAATACATATACATCCATCGTTCATGGTGTAAAGCTGGTGTGACCCTGTCAGGGTCAGAGTGTGACATGAATGAACTTGTGCCATCCACTTTGTGGGGATCAGGACTGAGTCTGACACCAAGCTGCACAGCCTGATTTTAGGGATGAATGCAGTAATGCAATGGAAAGGGAATGTGGTGCTCAGTCTGAGTCTTTAAATCTAATGTTCAAAAAGCTATTTCCCCCCTAATTCTGTAAAACTAATGCTAATCCATGCTTGCGGGGGTGGGGAAGGGAGAGGAGAGGAGAGGAGAGGAGAGGAGAGGAGAGGAGAGGAATCACCCAGTGAGAAAATTATGTTTAAGGAATAAAAAAGTAGAAATAATTTTAAAAAAAATATTTGAGAAACTGAGAATATTTTGAAACTATTCGGACTCATTATTTCCCTTAAAATTGTTTTCAGATAAACATCTAGTATCTTTACAAGTATCCTGATACATACAATGGATAGATGCCATGAATANGGGGGCGGAAATTCCCATGGCAAACCAGGAGGCTGCGCTAGGCAGCCGGGTTCCCTGTCAGGCCGCACGTCCCTCCACGGCTCACCAAGCCGATCCTGCTGGTTCGAAGCCCAAGCCACCGACTCAGATCCGCGGCGGCGCCGCCGAAGAGCATCCCCAGCGCCCGCAGCCTCAGCCCAGGCGAGGGGATGCTGCGGTCCAGCCGCCGGGCTCCGTTCCCGCTGCGCGGCGGCGACTCTGATTGGAGTTTCCCGGGAGACCGGTGGCGGCGCGCATGGGATGGGGCGGGATACGCCGGGATGAGCCGGTGCGGGCTCCGCGCCTCTCCTCTTCCCGCTAGTGCCCTGCCGGTACCCCCCCGCCCGGCCTCACCGCCCGTGCCCTCTCTCTGGCCGCGGGGCTGCATTACAGCTATTAATTGTCGCAAGCGGTAACCTCTAATTAGCGCTGCCCGCCGAGGAGCCGCGTCTGGCGGCAGCCAGCGCCCTCTTCCCCTCGTTGCCAAGTAACTGAGTTATTATCGCGACTGCTCCGCCGCGCCGGTGAGCTCATCCGAAGAGGGAGATTCCAAAAAAAAAAAAACAAACCAAAAAAGATCCAGGTCTTAAGCAGTAACTAAAACCAGTTAATGACACCGTGCATGGGTATTTAAACTTGTTGTACTTTGTAGAAAGGAGAAATCATGCTGCGCGGGGCTAAGGATGCCATCGTGGCCCCGCAGCACTGTCAGGTGCAGCTCAACCTGCCCGCAGTGGTGGCTGCCCTGCGCCTCTCGCTGCTGAGTCACGTCGCAGGAACCGCTCTGCATACGCCACTAAAAGGCTCTTCGGAGGGCCCTGCTGTCACCTCATACCCAAGGTGCTTTGCTGTTCATTTAAAAACCCATAACCACCTGCCTTTGAAATTTCTGTGCCTGGCCTACACCGTAAAAACAGATTTAAAACGCAGTTTGTGCTAGAATGGTAAACACTCACATTTAATGCAGGAAAAATCTTGGGATGCGCTGAGTTCAGGGCAAAACTGATCTTTCTCCTCCAGATGTAGATGCTTTGCTGCCATATTTCTCAGTTCCTTCAGCTCTTACTGAAATCTGAAGCACAGAATCATAGACTGCCCTAAGTTGGAAGGGACCCACAGGGATCATTGAAGTCCAGCTCCTGGAACTGCCCAGGACAGGCCCAAGATTCACACCATGAGTAATAGTGTGTAGGTATTCACTTCTCCTGAGAACTGAAGATTTAAGTATCTGTGCTGAAGTCTAGCGTGTGATAAGAACCCAGATCTTCTTTGCTTAATGACTATTACAGCTTTGATGGTACTGTGAGGAGGGTGAGCAAGGTTGCAGAAGGGAGCAAGATCTGCACACCCAGGTAATAAAGAAAGCAAGGAAACTGCCAGTGCACAGGAAATTGTGATAAGGAATCACCTTCCGCTAAGCCTTTTGACCTCCAGTTTGTACTTCAGTATGGGGAAATGAAGGTCAAAATGAACTTTGTAAATAAACGACTATGCAAGACAGTCAGTAGTTTGTCTTCTTTAGAGTTTTAGAAGAGTGTGTTGGGAAAAATTAGTATTCTGTGCTTTTGGTCAAAACTTGGCAGGTCTAGCTTTGACTCAAATAGAAGCAGCATCTCACCTTTTGAAAAAGAACCTGTATAGTCTGAATGGGATCATTTTGCCTTCAGAATAAACTGTGTGTCAATGAAAAGGGGCATATAATAGTTATTTAACTATGATTTTTTAAAAGCAAGTCTCTTCAGTTACATTTATTCTGTTAATAATGTCAGTTGTCTGAAAGGGACGTTAGCATATGAAATACTCCAGTCTTATTGTCATGTACAATACTATCCTTAAGAAGCAAGATTTTAGGGTGTAATAAAATAAGGTACAGGCTGGTGGTGGTACAGGCTGAAACAGAGCCAGAGATAATTCTTCACTTCTTTTTCCACATTAGAAAATTGTTTCAAAATAGACCACTTCTTCTCTGTGGCTGTAACTGGTGTAAGCATACATTGTATCTCATGTATGAGATTCCTGTTCAGCTGAGTACTTGGGATTTTATGAGTTACCAATATTTTACCAATGGACCTAAATATATTGTTGGGAAATTTATGAATATTCATTTTATATCTTCCTCTAATTTCCCATAATTCTTGTATGGTTGGGCTCATATAACAGCTATGTAGATCCTCTTTTATATACACGGACACAACTGACATATGCGAACTTGTAACTTTGAATCTGGAAACCTATGATCTGTGTCAGCATTTGCAGCGCCATGAAGTGAGTTTGCTACGTTCCATCGTATCCATACGCTCTACCTCATTTGTCTCCAAAATGTCTTTTCCAGCTTAGTTAATTTTGTGATTCTCTGATTCTGGGACTTTACGTGCTGAGGGAAAATCCACAGTTAACACAGTTCCATGATACAGATCCATAACACAGTCATGAGTCCCCTCTGTCCCCAGTCTGTGAGTATTGACAGTACCCAAAACTTCCATTTCTTCCCTGCATTGTCCTTTACCACTGATGATTAACGGGATAGGTTAAACTACAAAAAACCAAGTAACCATTTAATGATATTGCAGTTAAATCCACATTTCCCACAATAGTTGAAGGAGAGAGACTCTGGGATGATCTTGTAAATTATATTTAAATTTAAATTTTCTTCTAGTCTTGTAGGAATAGTACCTTATTTCCTATAGAATAATTTAATTCCTAGTCTGTGTTCAAATACTATCTTTTGCTTAAAATAAAACTGAGAAGAGAAAGCAATTATTTACCTTCATCTTTTAAAAATGATTCATCATATACAGCCATGTAACATATTATAACATCTTGCACAGCACTATATTATTAAGTTAATCTAATGCCCAGAGTCATTATGCACGTTCCTGGATGTTCTTCTGATATCTCTCCAGTCCACCAGATTTTGAACTATGATTATGTAAATCTTTTACCGATAAATAAATTACTATAATTGTAGCTGAAATACCACTGAAATTCGTAAAACCATTGCATCTAAATAATATATTATGCATAACTTAATTATTTATCAAGACTAATTCAAAAGAAGTGTAGAGAAAAGCATATGTTTATTTTTAAATAGCACTTTTTTTGCATCAGGTTAAAAAATGTTCCAGATATCAAAAATGCAAAAGAGAGAGAGAACAAAGTTTCTGTCATTAAAAGTAAGGAGCTTGTTTTGGATTAATAATATTGCAACAATGGTGCCATTCTTACTGTGAGCTTGCTATCAATGATAACATATTTTGGCTCATATATAGAATTTCTGTTAGTAGGAAGACAAGAAGGGAAGAGTTAATATGGGTGAACGGTGAGTGTGTGTAACAGCAAGAGAAGGGCAGCAGTTTTAACTTACACTGAGGAACAGTGAGGAGGTGGCAAGATATTAGCTATAGATTTAACAGGTAGTGTTAGAGATAAATCAGTAATTGCAAAATTAAAACAGTGGGTCGCGTGTGTTTTCAAGTCAGTGTTCAGTGCTAAATGTGTAAAGCCTCAATAAGCAGCCTGGTGGTTATTAGAAGCACTAGGCTGTTCTGAGGAGTACCATTTAACTGTACTTTCAAAAGAACTTTATTTTCAGTCTCACGCAAATTTTAATTCCAGACCGGGTTCTAATCATCCTGTAGAAATCATCACAGGCATCATCAGATCTCAGTGCACACACAGTTTTTATTTTCCCTTTTCAGAACAGACCTTTATCTGGCTGCTAATGAAATACAGGAGATTGATTGCAGAAAACCTGCAAGGGCATATTTACTGTACCAGATATAGTAAGTCCCATTTGGGAATGCATTAGCATTTAGCCATTTTATGCAAATTTAGTGAGAAAATGACTTCTGTATATGATTTAATATGCATCATCAATAACTCATAATGTCCTCATAAGAAGAGAGAAATTAAAAATTCATTAGAAAACTAGACTAGTGGTGCTACATGGTTAAAACATTATTACAGCATATTTCAGTGTTTTGCTTACACTAGTGTTCTCATCATGGTGCCACCATTTCATGACAAAGAACATAGAGGGGAAAACATTCAACTTAAAATGTCTGCTGGCACACATCACTGGATTTGTATGTCACTAAACAATGAACGAGCATAGCCTTGAATACCAACTATTTAATTAGCACTTTTGCCAGCCATGCATGGAAAACAGCTCATTTACATGCGTCATGCTTGCTGATTATCCCCATTAAAATCTACTGGGGTTTTTTTTAATGTATGTCGCATTCTAGTACGCCAATACAAGAAAATCAAAACATCCGTTATTATTTAAAAAACCTCGAAATTCAGAAATCGAATTAAAACTTGTATAGTCTTTATTTCTCTTGTAGGTGCATTTTAATTATTTAATTTAACCTTAAGTGTGCCATAAAAGACTGAATACAACTACTAATTAAGAACTTCAAAGGGTAACAGAAACCCTCTAACAGTCTGCAGTTTAATTAAAGGCCATTATTACAAACCTCTTGAACATGCAGCTACATTTAATGACAAGTGGTGACTTGCAAATGCTGCATTTGAAAGGTACCACTCCTGTTCTAAACCCTGTTGATAGACAATGCTGAAACATGTAAATTCTCCCAGCAAAAGTCTCCATTTTGAGCATAAATTAGGTACATTTTTAAAATATTTGTCACTTTGAAAGTATGCAAATTTGAAGCATTTTTCTTAGAAATATTCACATGTTTTGCTAGTGTCTCTCAACATCTGCAAAATAGATAGAGTATCACTGAAGAGATATGCCAGTTCATAGAAATGACAGTCAGCCATTTGATCACATTTTGCTAATAACATTCAATATACACAAATATTCCCTGGCTGTACACACAATAAACCTGAGATACTATACATAACACAAAGGTTTGATTTCTCAGTGAAATTTAAAACATTGATCCACTTCCATCTATGAAAAAGTAAGCTTGTGTATATTTCATGAGTGTTTCACAAGCAGTATATATTCAAGTATCTGTAGGAATGTGGGCTAAAAGGCCTATCAAATAAAAATATGTTGTACTGACTCCCAGTCATGGAGCCCGATCCTGTGAGGTCCCTGCTTTTCAGGCAGTCTTTATTGTCTTACGATATTTTTTAAATTTGGCATCTCCTATAATTAGGAGCTGCTAAAACAGAGTCCTAGGTTCACTCTATCATACATAAAATTGGTATTTCTCATGAACGGTTACAATCTTCTGTATTTTCAGTTTTAAACTGGATGTTGATCTGTTTTTAGTTCATCCCTGTAGTTTAGCTCCCTCAGGTGAAGCCCAATCCTGTGCCTAACTTGCCACCAGTTTCATAGTGATAAAGACAACAGGATACTTGAATTCTCAGGTGCAAAATGATGAGTTCACCCAAAAATGAGCTAAAGAACACGCAATTTTAATGTTCTAATAATTTTAAAAATTAACAATGTTCCCCCCGCCCCCGCCCCCAAAAAAAAAGCTTAAATAATTGCAGACACTTTACTAATTTTAAGGAAGTTTATTATCTAGGTCTCCGAATACTGAATTTTAAATCTGAATGTACTTATTTACTAATAATTTGGAGAGTGCAAAAGAAACAACTCATGTTGCTATATTTGGAGATGCTATAAAAACTTGTGGGAAAAGTAAAAGAGTAAGCATAATCAAGACAGGTTAACAATATTTTCTGGAAACCACAATGTAAGATTTAACATGTAAAAAAACTAGGTAATGAATATGTGAGTGGAAAAAATATCTGAAACACAAATAAATATTCAATAGATACAGATACTGAGGAATAGAAAGAGACCAAAGGGCGAAGAGGACAAGTTACAAGGATAAAATGTGATTTAAAAAAAAAAAAAGATGAACACAAAGAAAAAATAGCAGCAGTATATTTTAAAGCATCCTGTTAGGAACCCATAATTTTGGCATAGGAATATTAGACAACTTAGAATACAACTTGCCATTAAAAAAGATGTATAATAAATCAAACTGAGAAGATGCAGAGAAAAAAATGGAAAAACTATTGAAGTGACAGAATGGAGGCATTGCTTCAGAAGAAAAGCTTACGAGAAGTGACTAAGCTAAGTGATGATCAAGAGAAATGTGTGTGGCTGCTTGGATAAGGAATAATTCCAGCAACCAAAGGCTTGCATTGTGTTGGTCATTTTTTGTACGCACCCAGAGTTTTCTTTAATGATAACCAAAAACCAGGACAATAAAGCACAAAACACAATGTAACATTAGGGCCATGCTGACATGATGGACTATGTACCTGGGAGAGGTAATTAAGAACGTGAGCACAGGAGATCGTTGTCTGAGTATCTGAAAAATCTCCTAGTGAGGAGGTGGATGGTTAGATTGAAAGGAAATAATGTTGGCTGCATAGCCTGATCCATTTAAACCCAGAGTGGAGAATACTCCAGAGAACTTATTTCAGGTTACAATCCTGCATTCTTGAGAGGATTGACTAGATCAGCTCTTAGATCTTTTTTTCATCTCTAAACTTTTATGATTAGATGGTTATTTGATTCCAGGTGATACTTTTGCCTAAGGCTAAATCTTCAAATAAAATGTTTTCTAAAGATAAATGTGGATAAATTCATCTGCATGCTCATTTTGAGAAGCACATGCAATAGAGACTTATCGTGATAGTGTTTGCTGCCCAGACGCCAGCACTGGAGTAACAGGAATACAAATATTATCTTAGAATATAAATTTAAAAAAATCAGAAGTTAAAAGGGTTGGTTTAAGATGCATAGTTTTACGCTGAAGATCCCAAAGGTCTAATTATATTAGATATTGGCACATTCCTTCCATTTATTTGACATAGATAGATATCTACTGCCTTTGCCCTTTTTCACAGTTTCCGGTAACACAGTGTGTGAATTATTCCTTTCTGTGAGATTGTGAAGTACAAATATAGCATATTGTATATCATTATATTATGGTCTATAGCAACTCGTTTACATATACAATGGTCAGAAAAAGATATCTCTAAACTTTTGTGTCTCAGACAGTTTGCACTGTCCTTTAAAGACACTTGCATCTTTCTAATGAAGTCAATGAAAGATGTTGGCACTACTGCAAAATCAAGATGGCTTTATGAATGTCTGTAGAATGTTAAAATTACTGAGCGTCAAATAATTTATAAATTATTGTCTTTGAGTAGACACTGACAACATATCAGGCCAGGTTACTTTCAGAGGGACCTGTCCTGGTTTCATCCTTAATTTTCAGTTTGAACACGGCATGGATGTTCAGCCACCTGGTTCAATAAAAGGGATATGGTCCAGCCTGCTAAATTCATGGACTTTGACAGTATGATATAAGAGCTGATTTGGTGTCTCTGAGTTGTTCTCTATGTCTTACTTGCACCATCACTGCTGTGCACCATTTATATTTATACATATATATATATATATATCTATCTAAATCTATCTATATCTATCTATATCTATATCTATATCATCTATATCTATATCTATATCCATATCCATATCTAATCTATATATCTATGTCTATGTCTATATCTATATCTATATCTATATCCATATCATCTATATCTATATCTATATCTAATCTATATCTATATCTAGCTAGCTATATTTATACACACACATACATGTAAAATATATATGCTAGATGCAATATAGATGATATATTACATACAATATAGATGAACTACCTCGAGCAAGTTTACTCCAGTGTAGGATTTCTTTGTGTCACTGCTAAATTAGAGAGAAAAAAAAGACCTTTCAAAAATAATAGAAGTTATATCTTTTTAAAAATGAAATAAAAGGGGGAAAAAAGAGCTGTCAACACTAAATCACAGAATCACAGTATCAGAGAATATTCTGAATTGAGAGGGAATCCATTTTAACATTTTTTTTCCTTATAATTTCCAATAATAACTATGCATGACAAAGTCAGTGGGTTATCTTATACGTTTTCTCATACTCCCTTTTTTGCTCAAATACTGCCATGCCATTTCGTGATGCCAGCTATATCTTGGTGTGTGTTAGATGTCACAAAGGGTTGGTGCAAGTGTGGGTATAGCCTCTGCAGGATCTGTCTCTTGCAGTTTCTCCACATTCCATTTCTTGTTTTTCCCCTCAGACATTCTGTGCTTGCTGTCTTTTCCTCCATACCAGTGCAGAGTACGATTTTGCTGTCAGAAGTAAACACTGAGAGCAAACACATAGCTGCTGCTCTTGGCATGAGAGCTTTGCTGTCCTTTAGGGTAAATAAGTGAGAAGAAGAGCTTTCTGCAGTGGGGGCATCAGTGCTAGAGATCAGCCTTTACAAACCACGACATCGTGTGACCTATTGACTTTGGTTGTCCCCAGTGATGGTTAATAGAATTAACTGGTATTTGCCATGATTTAAAACGAGAACAGAATGAAACAATTTTTTTTCCTCCCCTCAGGTTTGCCAGCCCTGTTTTGCTAATAAAAATAATATCAATAACAATAACAATAATAATAATAATAATAATTCATGCATTTTTGCAGTATTGAAATGAGGATTAAGGTTGCAAAGTTTGTTTTCTGGGGCCAACCTAACTAATATGGTAGGGGATTGCAGAAGTAATATTGTAAAAAAAGAGCCCCATATATGTTATGTGCATCCAGTTTCTCTGGTTGGTTCACTCTACCAAACAGCAGGAAAGGATATATAGGGTACGTACTCATAGAGGAAAAAATATGCAGTGATGAATAAAATTAGAGGCTCTCCAGCAAATCAGAATGTAAAGCATTGCAAAGCCAAGAATAAACTTTATAGAGCTATTGAGCGTATCTGCACAATAATTTACAAAAAGAAGTTTTATTATAATTTTGCCATGAAGACTCATTCTACAATGTATTTGTGAAATTTATTTTTCATAATCTAGGTTAAAGTTCCAGATAAATTTGTACTCAATATATCATGGATTTCAATAGAAATGGATTATTACAACAAAGTTTGTAGAGTTTTTGAACAGCTGTTCCAAAATGCTAAGGTCTGAAACTTAGTAAGTAAACTGAAAGGTTTTTTCCTTTGAGTAAATTTAACAAAATGACATGATTTGTGGTTTTGCTACATGATTTCTCTTCAAGCTAGGTATCAAATATGTGTATAAATTAGTAATAAGCCTTCCTGTACAGTAAGTTTGGGGCAGATTATAGATGGATAAACTATATTTTAATCAATATTTCACAAAACAAACAATTTGGTCTTTCTCACAAAGGCAGAAAACTTATTGAAGGAAATAACAGCAAATCTCCTTTAACCAGTTAAGAATATGGGAAGAATTTTCATATCTTTTTAAACTTGTCTTTGTATGTTAATTGAGATTTAAAATATTCCATAAAATGTGAATTTCAAGTAGTAATGGAATAAAATATAAAATTATGGAGTATTCTAAAATATCAAAATGTGATCTGCTGATCTTAACCTATAAATCACAATGAAAACAAAACCCTTTTCCTATCTTTATTTGCAAAGATATTGAAAGTAATACAGCACCCTTACAAAACTTTTAGCATGTATATATATGTATGTGAGGAATTGTATGTGTAGTCTCATATGTTTACATTAATGTATAACATGTACAGGCATACATATATGGCGAGAAGGCACTTCATATATCAAATTCTTCATAAATGTTTATTAATAATAAAATAAGGTACACTTGATTGTGAAGCTCACTACTTGGAGGTTTTTATTATTTTTTTAAAGCAAGGTAATCTCTCAATTCTGTAACTGTCTTTCAGACCTTGAGAGATGACCTTCCTTCACCAAAATTATATGTCTTTTTAAAAGTTATTTTCTATGTATTAAGAAAGCTTGAGGGAATTATTGTTCTTTCAAAATATTTGTCTTTTTAATTTGAAATTCTCTATGAAAGACCTAAATGCACGTATTTTCACTGTGAAATTCATCATTTGCCATCAGCTTGAGTCCATAATGGGCACAACTGAGTTGCTACTGCAGGTATTTAACTTGGAGTTTATTTGTACACGTGTAATTAAGAAATATTCAGCACTGTTTACCAATGAAGGTGTTCAGCATGCTTTAACTAGTGAACATCTGCTATATTATTTTGCCAAAATGAGTCTTCTGTTTAGGCATGGCCTCAAAGCACAGACGGATCAAGAACATATTCAGCATTGCTTAGGAATAGTTTGGACCTTGCTCTGATTTTATGTTTTATCATTCGGAGTACTGGCAACTGCATTTTTTTTTCCATGTCAGCTGTGCATTTAGGTGACAACTCTGTCTTCAGTGAAAAGAGAGTTCCATAGCAATTCGACAGCTAGTAGTATGATGACATTAGACAAGTAAAGAAGTTGAAAGCAGGGCAACTTGGAAAGCAAAATAAATTTGAATCAATTACATACAAACTTTTTTACTTATTCTGAGAAGTCAGCTGATTTCAATAACTAAGGGACATTTTAAGGTGTCTTTGACTTTTAATGTAAAAGCTGCTAGATGCAAAGTTTCAATAGACTATTTAAGAGAACTATGGAAATCTAAATATTCATACTTATAGTCCTAATATTTTGGTACAAGAGAAACAGTTGTTCAACTTCATGTAAAATTAGGAAGCCTTAGGGTCAGTGTTCTTCAGTTCAAGTATTCTCAGAAAGCAGAACTTCTGATTTGCATTGGCAGTTAACTGCTAGTTAAATAGAACATCTTCAGTAAGTTTCAAACAAGCAAAGGCTTATGGAAACCTAACTTGTATGTCAGTGTCTCACCTGATGAAAAACTTTATTAAAATTTGCCAAAGCTTCTTATGCTGAAATTCGTTCCAGAGAAGTCTGGAGATCTTCTGAATAAAATCAAGATGTATTAGATAAATGTACATGTAGAAAGCAATGTACTGTCCTCTAGATATTAGTTTAGTTAAAGATAAAATAAATTCAAATATTTATCTGCAATAATTATCAGAAAGGCCACCTCCTTTTGGAAAGCCTAGAAATCACTTACTTAAAAAACCATGATAAATAAATGAAATAAATATACACAGAATAATTTTTTTCCAGAGAATTTCAGCAAATTTCTTGAAGCAGACAAGGAAAACTCTTAATCTGAAGTTTACTCTAAAGCATAGCTGACCTCCAGGCAACTGTGAAAGCGATTTTGTGCTTCTGACCTACAGCGGTGGTTTTCAGGGCTATAAACTTTTGTTATCATTTTTTCAGTAAGGATCACAACTGAAACTAGATTTCAGGATGAGGGTGACAACTGGATCAGTAAATTACATATAAAGAAAGTATGTGCTGAATCTCCTGGTGCTGGGGTTAAGCACTGAATTTGGCAGACCTTCATAAAAAGCCCATGTCGGTATAATCCTTATGACGAGTTTATCCAGGAAATTCATCTTCAAAAACAGGAATGAGAAAGAAATTTTCTTAAGTATCAGTGTTTTCCTAAGAATCAGTATGGAGTGCATTAGACTACCTTTCTCCCAAGTTTGACTATTTAATATCAGTCCCATTTTGATGTGTTTTAGTTCAATCTTGATGGACTCAACCAAGGATTTTACATCTTTGTAGGCAAATTCTGAAATTAAGTAAAAAGAAATGCTTTATACTTTTTAAAATGGGTTCTCATTCTCTCTCTCTCCCTCTCTTTTTTTCTCTGTCTCTAAATTTTAAATAAAGGTCTGTATTGAAGGGAAAAGAACCCAGACAAATGTGGTGTGCACAGTTTAGGTAGATCAGCTGAAGTTCTGGAAACTGTCATGCTTTGGCCAGGTTAATTCCTGCCCCCTCCTTCTCCCCTCAGGACCAACTAAAGATACAATCCTACACAAAGCCAAGTGCCTTCTGTGATACGCTGATTTTAATTTTAATAGAAGCTGAGACTGTTCAGCATCTTGTAGTAGACACTCAGCAGCTGAAAGACCATCATTTCTCTTCTCAAATGCAGGGGAAAGAACAATAAAGTAAAATCTCAAGACAGAGTCAATGTGCCCTCAAGGAAATTTCTCTTCTGACCCAAATCTAGCAATCAGTGAAATGCAGTGTAGGACATCAGGAATTTCTGACAGAACAACCTGCAGATAAAACCTGACTGTTCCTTTCTGAGCTTTAATATCGATCTCCACAAAACCAGAGTAGATCGGGAAAATAGGTAAGTGGGAGCTTTTTAGCTGACTGCCATCAGTGGAGCTGAGATACGCTTCCACTTTCCACCTAAGAATCTCAGTCTTCTGATGGGGCACCTAGAAGAGATTTGTATGAGAATGAGCAAATACTACACAGTGGGCAATCAGTCAGCTCTGTTACCGGGTGGTCAAACCTCCCATCAGTCTGGGAGAGCTTAGACGGTGCATTCCTTCTGTAGGCAGAAAGTGGGAGTTATTTTACAACTGGGTGAAGTTTATAATTCCTGATCTTTTCTTGGCGCTGAACCCTTTATCCTAAACACTGCACAGAGATCAAAACTATTTTTATATACTGGACTAATAAGAAGGACGTACTCTTAAGTTTTAGTTTACTAGATGCAATATGAAAATAACTAAAGAATTCTACTCTGCATTTTTGATTATTATTATACACAATTTCAGTATGTCAAAAAAATAGTCCCGGACGCATATTAAACGTCAAGATTTGTATTTGATTTGCTTTTTGTAAATATTGTTGTAGTTTACTAGTGAGAAATGAAGTGGCTTTTCTTTCTCCTAATTATGAAATGTGCTGTGTGAATATCTAAACTCTTGCAATATTGATGATAAAACAGTCAAGCACAGAACCTAAATGCTGAGCTGCAGGTTATCAGAGCAGATACCCTGGATATTTGCTATGTGTGGTCCTATCCTGCCTTTTACTGAAGGATTCTTCCTTTCACTGGGGACAAGCACTGTGTCTTTGTTGAATGAGGCCAGAAGAGAAGAACATAAGAGTGGAAGTGCTTGAGAACACATCTGACAGGGAAAAAAATGTTACTATTGGAAATTTTCATGTTTGCTGAGGTATTTTGATTTTCCTCAGGGAAAAAAAGAAAGAAACCAAAATGTTTGGTCTTACTGTTATTAAAACATATTTCTCTGCATTCTACAATTGTTTCATGGTGTTGAAGGTGAGATTCCTTCTCTCCTGTCTAACCAAGTTCTGGAAGTGTCACTGTAGTTGCTTAGCTGAAAGTGCCTGTACACTGAACAATCTTGTATGCAAAGGAAAATAACAGCACTGCAAGACTTTTAAGGAAACGTGGTGCAAGATTTGCATATGGGAACACCTGATATTACAATAGATTTTAAAATGCCGAAATAAGAAATAATGGGGAAATTACTTTTATTATTAAATTCTAGAGCTTAGATAATTTTACAGCTGCATTTGTGTTCTAGAAACACAAACCCTTATTTCTCACAAAGAAAAGAATCAGAAATGGATTTAAATGAAAGAAATCAAAAGGAGTTGAAAATTACAAAAATTAAAATTATAATTGAACATGCTAATTAAAATAACTAGGTTAACCTATGTATAATATAATAAATGCTAAGTCCAAGAAGAAATTATCTTTGTTGAGGTAATATATGGTATGTGACGTCAAACTGAATTTCTTTGTGTAGATATCATCCTGCCTAAGTTAATCAGAAAGCTAAGCACCATTTTCTCACTTTTTTCAGTTCCTCAACTTATGTATCCACTTTGAACATAACTTCGATCAGTTTGGACAATAGAATTAAGTCAAGACTGGTGACTAGTGTAGATAAAATGTAGCTGAGTAATAACGAGCAAGATTCTATTATGACAATGAGCAATTTAAACAAACCTATCGATTCCCCTGCTCAGGGAGGTGGCAGATTCTCAGCCAGCTGAAGAGCAAAGAAAGATCACGTCTCTATTTTAAAAAGTGGTTTTAGTCACAGCAGTCACCATCAAGTTTGGCAATATTTTCTGGTAATCTATATGAGTAAAAATTGAACTCAAGCCTGGATTTCCAAATTCCCATCTATTATTCTATACAGATAGTAGTGTAGACCTCAATTTCTGCATTAGTTTTAGATTTTTAAGTTTACATCCCTCTATGGACAACATTTGATTTTCCCTGCACTGCACTTTGGTAAAAAGAGCAGAGTCCCTCTGTTTTTTGATTGCAAGTCTGAAATTGCTGTGGGTATTAAATGTGGCCATTTTAACTCATTAAAAAAGCTTGTTCTGAACCTGAGCCTAAATTATAAAAAAGAAAATAACCATGTCCAAGAAAACAAAAGCAAGCAAACTAACAAATAAAAAAAGACCCTCCCCCCAAACAGAAAAAGCAAACACAAAACCACAAAAGAAATCCTGCTTACTTGCTTGATCAGGTGACTTAACAAAGAGAAAAATATTGTCGGAAACTTGTTCACCTGAGACTACAGTGTACCAATCTAAAGTAAGGAGGAAAACTATTTTTCCAATTGAATTGCAATATTTTGTAAAGCTTTTTTTCAATGTCTGGCATAAAGGTAATTAAAAATTATAGATGTTCCAGTTCAGGAGTAAATAGAAAGGTTTAAAAAATTATTGCTTCTGGATATATTTTGTGTCAAAGATTAATTTCCAAACTAATCTTTCAAAGCAGCGATTCAGGTATTCTAATATCACTTCCACTGTATTTAATTCGATATGTGGAAAATAAAAAGTTCACTGTTACATAACAGTGATTTTTGTAACTTTCACAAGAATCAACAGATTTTACAATTTAAAAATTAATCTCAAAAATGAAGCTACAATGTCCCAAAATCAGCATATTTATCTAATTTACTAATTTTAAACCAAAATCAAACCAGTATTTTAAAGAAGATGGTATTTTTTGAATAGTTAACAGAAAAATACTGCAACATACTATATGAAAATAAATGCCAGTTAATATGATATTGTCAATGTGCAAGTGGTGTAACAGTTGTTTGAAATGGAAAGTATGTAGGAACATTTTAAGAATGCAAATTATACCTCTAAAGTAACAACAATTGAAAAGGAATACTTGATAATTTCATTCCTTTTTTTTACTATGCATGAAATTTGTGGAACATAACATGGCAAAAATCTCCACACAGATAATTGATATGAGTTTGTTTTTTCTGTCTGCTTCTCAATCCATTTATAATCTGATTGTTTTTCCCCACGTACCTGGAAAGTAGTCAAAACCAAAGACAATGCATATGCTTCAGTAGTCACTTTTAGGAGCTCATGCAAAGCCTTCAATCTTGAATTAAGGTGTCATTTATTTCCTGACTTTTTCAAAGACTTTCCCACTCATTTTGGGTCAGACTGTGACATGGGTTTTTAATTAGAATTTCCCACTGACTCTAATGATTTCCCATTCCCTCTAATGGGAGCTTCTGCTAAAAAAATCAGTTGCCTGGTTGGGATCACTGTGAGATTCCTACAGAAGAAAGAATCTGATGTCTCATAAAAATAAGATACTGATAGTGTGGTAGTGGTGTGAAAGTTGGAAAATGAAAGAAGAATTGATACCAAATGATATGCAGAAATAGAAGCCAAGTGAAAGGTGATATTTTGGTCGTTGGGTCTTCTTTAGACCATCAGTGAAAAACTAATATTTTTCTATTTCTTCAGCCAGAGAAAGGCCTCAAAGACAGCATTGTCCCTAATCTAGTTCTGTACTTTAGCACATGATTTAAAAAGCAGAAGAGTGGAGGGGAAAAAGTAATAGAGCAGATCAGAAGAAAACAGCCATTATTTTTCTTAAGTAAACAGAGTCTGAGAACTACATACCCAGAGTTGCTCTAAATTCGATATTCTGCCCAGGGACACTGCTGGTGAATAATTAAGACTGCTACTGACTTAACTAAGCCCAATTATAGCTGTAAACATTCCTCTAAAAATCACTGTCTAAACATTTCCCTGTTGATAGCGTTTCATACAGAGGACCTGTTTCAGCCATCCTGACTTTCATGGTATGATATTATGTGTGCATGGCATTTAATTGAGGTTAAAAGGCCAAATTCTAATCTCATCTGTACAAGGGGTACATCTTGAGTAAAGCTATTAAGGTTGGAGGAGTTACTTTATATTTGCAGCAGTGTAAGTAAAAGCTTATAGGGTATATTCACATAAGATTTTTTTATGCTTGTAAAGGTTACATGCTTGGGCACCTAAGTTTTCTCTTAAAGATAAAAATTTTGGCTTTTAGGTCCAATATTATATGCCTATCTAATTTACATATTCCTATAAGTTGGTGGCTTATAATTAGTACGTAAATGCAAACACTTTAAAATAATCTGTCTTTGAATATAAGGAGATATCGTGTGGAGGAGAATAAAAATATTAACTTTTTCCCCAGGTTAAGAATGGCAGTCCATTTCTTCTCATGGAGGTCTTACACAGACTCGCTCCTGTAGTATATTTGCTAGCATCCTTTGCTAAAAATGGTTCTGCCTTTGACAGACGTGGCCCTAGGCGTGCAGAGGCTCTGACATTCATGGCATAAAGCATGAAAGCCTAAAAAACAGAGGATGCATCTTTCCAGTTCCCTCAAAATAAAGTGAGGGAATCACACTGACTTTGTAAGGGTATACACAGCCTCCAGGAGAAACCAAAATATTATTTTTTTAGAGTTATAATAATGGCAAAAAAAAAAAATACTTGGCACACTTACCACGTGATCTATTCACAATATTGAACAAACCTTAACTAATGCATCGACAAGATAGGTGATTTGACATGATGTTTTTCCACTTAGTATAGCTATGTCTTTAGGTTAAAAAAAATAATGTATATATACTGTATATGTCATTGAACAAAATTGGGTCAGAGAACAAAACGCAGCCATGAGTGTTTCCATGACAAAAAATATACAGAGTGAGGTATGGAAGGCAAGATAAGGAGGGACAGAGTGGCTTAGGACTATTCTATTTCCTCCTAGGCCTAATTTTTTTCAATTAGATTGGTTAGAAATCTTTTTCTTGCTGTGGTGAAAGGAGCCAAATTTTTTAACTGAGCATAATTTTTTACAGAAAAAAAAGGACTAAACAAAAACCCCCACCAACACTCCTGGAAAGTATGGAAATGACCACTTTGAAAGCAGGTGGCAAAATATTTTGATAGATAAAAGAAATCCAGAGAAAAATGAGAAGGAGATTTAAAATCCCCAAACATAACGTATTATAAATTTTGAGATAACCAAAAATCTTACACAGGGGAGAGTGCCACTGGCATGGGCTTACAGTGGGTTTACATGGCAAACATAAGGGAAGCACCCAGAAAATGCTCTGGTAGGTAAAAGTGGGAACTAACCCAACTGGCAATGAACCAGGGTTACAGAATGACAATGTAAATGTAGCTGAGATTCAGAGTTGTTTTTCAAGTACAGTTATTAGGATTCCAGGTTTTGGAATGAATAGTCTTGAACAAAAGAAATTGAGGAAAACACAGTATATTTATTGAATAACAGTACGCTGGGGACTAAAATGAGAGGCGTTTGCTGAAATGCATATGGCCACGTTAACAAGTTTCTTAAACAAGAACTAAGCTATGTTTAAGTATTGTCAGCTATGAAAATATATTTTGCATTGATTTTTTACTATTTACTTATAAAATATACAGCAAAATTTTTCATATAATCACTCAGTTAAAGTTTGAGATTCATTTGTATATTTTCTGATATTAAAATTTTACACTTAGATACAAATTATTTTGGAATGAACAGTAACTCATACTCCTTATAATTCAGTATTTCAACATAATATTTCTGGTTTCATGATTATATTCCTTTACATGTAAAACCTGTCAATTCTGCCTATCCATTAATGTGTTGAAGTAACCTGCCAGCACACAAACTCTAAAGCAGTGTTACATTAATTTCTCTAGTATTGGGGTTTTAACTGCTCCTTTAAGCAACCTTGTTCAAATACCTGTGTATAGTCGCAAAAGTGAAATAGTCATAGGCGTTATATAATAATTCCTGCCATAGAAAGCAAGGCAGACTGCATTTAATAAATAAGATAATTATCAAAACCTAAAAGGAATATTTTAAACCAGACGAGAGAAAGTGGTGTTTCTTAAGTTAAGCTACACAACTGATGTGTAGGAGTCACTTCCAAAAGCAATAACCAGGATGACACTCCAGCAGAGAATCAGGTATTTTACGACAACTCAAGTAGCCATGATTATGTTATGTGAGAAGTCAACTGCATACGGATAAACAATCAACAAGTCAAATAACAAAACTTTTCCTCTGGACTGGTAACTTCATCACGGGCCATTTCTATTTGTAAATTATTTTTCTTCAATTTAGATAATGCCTGCCAGCCAGAGAGTCAGGATGATGTGATCCAGGACATCAATTCCAATTCTTTTTTCTACTGGATATCTAGTTCCCACAGAACTGATGGAAATTGCATGTGGCACAACAGCGATTAAAAATTCATTAGGATTGTGATTAAAGGTTTTGTCCAAATAAAGCCTAACCAAAAAATCCTTAGAGAAATTGTATTCTTGTATAGAACATAAACCAAGATGGTCCTTCAGATTTAGAAACTGAAGATATCTTAAATTTGTTAATTTTATAGAACATCAATGATTTTATAATATTAGGACTACAGTGTGTTAAACCTCAGAAAATATGATTGAAACAAGGCTTCCTTAAGGTACTTTCAAGGTATTCTGTCTTTGATATGGCTATTTATTAGATCAAATACTCCACCAGAATTTAAAAATGAAGCTTTTTTTTTATCTGTAAGAGCACCGTAAAAGCATAAAGCCCCTTCTTCTGTAAAATCTGATGTAAGCTCTGCATTTGTAGTTCTTTTCCGCAAAATTTAATCCACTCTGTTTTGAGACAGAGGAAGACTCCTGCAAGTCTTTTGCATGTATTTTCTTTTACTATTGTGGTTTCTTTTCTGTCTGATTTTCATATAGCTTTCTTCTTTATGTCTTCCAAGATGTACTTTTTTCCTCTTCCCAAGTCTAAGCGAAGCTCTTCTGCCTCTTTCTTCCGTACACTTTTTGACTTTCCTACCCTTATCATTCAAGTATGGTGGGTGATCTTTCTCTTAAGTCAGTGAAGTAACTCTGTGTCTAGGTTGCTTGTGCTGGGAGGCTCTGTGGTTATCTGCCACACCAGCCAACTATTCTAGACTGGTTTAGTACCTTAAGAAACAAATTGGCATAAATAAGAGAAAAGCCTGCTCTTATTTTTTTTGAGTGGGAAAACCCATACAGTGCTGGAATCATTATTTAAAGACTTTTACCCATTGTGATGAGGATCACAGGGCCAAAATTAGAACGCATTTTATGTATGCTTGAACGTCATAGAAGCAGCAAGAGGCAAGGCAAATTTACAACCCTGCATAGTATAAAACATTTCAAGATCACCTTGATGTGTGCATATGCATACTGAAACTACAGAATATGGAGATTTTAAAGGTGGACTAAATCATTTCAGCTCTATTCAGTCCAGTTTCAGTAAAAAGATATATATACCTAAGTTTTATTAATAAAGTCTGCTTATGTGCAAATATACACATTAATAAGGCATTATTGCCATCTCAGCACTGGTTTTAGGATGCCATTTATTGCTCTTTCTTAGACAGACTTAAATTATGAAGTCCTATCTCAGAATAAACTGGTCTCATTTTAAGACCCAGGAAGCATTATTCTTGTTACTATATGTTTCCTGTTCATTAAGAAGTTTTTTTTTTTTTTAATTTGGGTTAGCCACATTATGTGCTAAATAAAAATAAAATGAAAATGAATGAAAGTGTCTGCTGAGGATCTCAGACCTCTAACACAACACACAGTCAAATACAAAGTGTCCATAACCAGAAATCACAGCCTTTAGATGCACTAAATACTTTCCTAGCAGTCCCAAGGTCCTGCTCAGGCTTGGTGTCACCCCAAGTTTTGCTGGGATGCTAAAATATTTTATTTTCTACTTTTTTTCCCCCTTCACAGAATAGAAAAAATAAAAAGTGAAATTAAAAGTCCTTAAAACTTCAAAGAAAAAAAAAATCTGTTAACCTTGTATTATCTACACTCATACTACCCTTTCTTGACCCAAATACCTAACTCCATTTTGTTTAGAATGCTGAGAAATAGTGTTTGGTCAGTATCAAAAGGCTCAGGAAGAATTTCTGAAATGTGTTTGTCCACAAAGACCAAGCCAGCCTCAGTATCAGCCAAAACCCTTCTAGGTTGCTGTATAATTTTTCTCTAGGGCGAGATACTGCTATGAAGCATTATGACTCTCATGGTGAGAGATGGAGAGAGACAAAAAATGTTGCACTAGAATATATAATTTACCATCTTTCAACTGTTCTGGCTCAGTTTTTGGCCTTTAGTTTTGCTATATGCATAGGGATTAGGCATTTCTTCTTAAAAAAATGCATTTTATAGACTCAGTCATATATTTTGAAATAAAAATGTCAGATTCCAAAAATAAAGAAATGCAGAAACAGCCTGAAAGCATGTTTCTGTAATAATTTTGCAATAGAGAGACGATTATTATAGAGCTGTACTAGGATCACAAGTAATACCTTCGATGAAGATAACAGCAACAAGAAAATCACTGTGTTAGAAACAAACATGTAGTCAGGACCTCTGTTTTAAGTGATTGTATCTCCAACTCCTACGGCACTATGTAGTATATATGATCAGTGAGGGGAAAAAAATAATGCATGCGAAATCAAATACAGCAAATCAGATGGGTGTTGAAATGTTATCTGCAAACTTCTAATTAAGGGGAGGTGTTGAAAACGGAATGCAGTAACTATGGGAAAGACCTAAACTTGTCCCATTAAATACAGATTTTCAGGTACAGTTTTCAGATGCTTACAAAGAGCAGTGCTACACTGGGAAGGCAGCTGCATCCACTTTCAGGGAAGACCCCTGAAAATTTCTTTGTGGTATTTTTCGAAATACACGTGTAAGCAATATTACAAAAGGGCAGAGCAGGATGAATAGCACATATGGTGTGCCATTGTGAGGGTTTCTGGCTGTAACAGCAATCAGGCTCTTGCACTGTTTGCAATTTTTAGCCCTCAGTATTGTTCATAATCCTTCTCTACTCGTACCCTTGTCACCTTAAGAGCAGGCACGGGACCAAATGAGTTTTAGTTGACTTTTCTTACAATATTCTCAGGTACAGTGTTATCAAAATAAAAACCTGTCATTGAAGAACAGGGTGATACCAGTTCTGTGTAACCACTTCTTTGCTCCTACAATACTGTAAAGTTTTACTTTTGGAAGGTGGAAGGAAGAGTGTGACCTTCTTTTCACAGATCAGAACAGTGACAGTGATGAAATGAAGCACAGCAATGTTGCTTGTTGCACTTTTACTTTTCTGTTTGAGGATTCTGGTTGCAAACCTGCAGATCCAGGGATGACAATTAAGTTGCTGGACTTCATGCCGAGACCTCTTTGTTGCTTCATGTTGTATCACAAGACTGACCATTTGAATGTGGTTTTATTAGCACAATAATATTTTTGAAATATTTTTCATAGTATTCTGTGAGAAATTAATTGTCAAAATTACACAGAAAGTACTCAAGATGAAAAAGACTATTCAGCAATGAATAGATAAGGTTTTATTCAGGCTTCTTCTTCACAGTAATTTTCTGTGAAACAGTACTTTGCACAGATAAAGTTAGTGAAGTGGACAATTCTCAGGCATTTGACTGTACTATCATGCGAATGCTTTATATTCTAATTCAACTTGTGTTGCACAGCGTGCCGTGTTGCCTTGCTTTCTTATTATGTTACCTATACTATTTCATAAAATTTCATGCTTCTTATTTCATGAAACTAGGAGTTTTCAAAACAGATGTACAGTTTGCTCTGGACTAGGACATCTGCATTAACACATATTTGCAGAAGTACCAACATTAGCATGTTTGGTACTTCCACTTCTGTCAAGGTAGCAGAGACTTCCCTACCTGCATTTTCACAAGTCACACAAACATTGATGGAGTAAGGTTTTTTCCTAAAATAGTGTTTGTGATTTGTTAATGCCGCTCTATTGCTTTGGCTCAGTTCAGTTCCACAGAAATAAAGCATGGTGAAGACCTAATAGGTTACCTAATGCTTTTCTATGCCACTGAAGGATTTTTCCTTGAAGTGTTTTGTCTTGAAAAGAACACGGGTCTACTACTGCCCAGGGAAACTTTTCAACTGTATAATAGAATTCACTTTGTTCATCTTACATTTGATTTTTCTTCATTTCGTTCAGATACTCCTATTTAATTAAAATAATCTGACACACGGATTGTACCATTTTTCCAGATACATTCCCAAATACTTGGGACCTATATTCTGCACTCATTACTAATGTACAATGATGAAAATTTAGTCTCCAAATACAATTCTGCAAGATGCTGGACACATCCTGTGAGGTTTTGCATGTCTCTCAAATTCATCACCTTGTGGTTGAATTCAAGGCTCTTTTGCCCTTGTATTAAGACTTCCTGATAACATTGTCCTACCTTATTTGACCCAGACACTGACCTTCTTCTGCCCTCTCTTTTTCACTAATGATGTTGCCCGTGGTGCCCTGGCCACCTACTCCCTTCCTCGTCTGTGTCGTTTTGTCTCCTCCTCTCCGTTCACATCCTCAGCAAACCGAATTAAGAAACACCCACATTCTTCTTAGCAGGACCCCTGGGGAATTCCAGGTTTTGGCATCAAAATTAAAGCAAGGTGCATGTGATACTTTTGAATGTTTGTTAGTATATTTATTTTTCAAGTTATAAATATTGAAATAATCAACCACAAGGTAAAGTTGCTTTCGCTAAATAACTGAGGTTATTTAATTTTTGTCATGAAGTTTACATCACCACTCTCATTTGATTCTGTCGTCAAACTTGTGATGTGATTGTACTAAAAGTAAACTTCTCTGGGAAAAAAAAGATATTTGCTTTGGAAGTACAATGACTAAAAAAGCTAAAAAAAGAATTTTAAAAAGTTTAAGAAGGTTAAAAATGCTTAAAAATTTAAATTTTTTAATGTAAAAAAATTGATGCTTAAAAAATTAAATGTTTCAAGAAATTATAATGCCTAACAAAGATAAAAAGTCAAAGAAAAATGAATGACAGTGAAAATTCAGTCAAGAGCCATTTCAATTTGATTTACAAGAAAAAAAAAAAACCACCCAACTTTTTCCCGTGTTCTTTCTGATCCTGCATGGAAACAAATCTGCAAAGAGCATCTTCTCTTAGTTTTAGCCTAGTTCTGTTGCTATCTTTTATTATCTTCTGCTGCTCCTTTGGGAACAAGAAGACATTTGTTTCACTGATATCTAAATTTTCTTCTCCTATTTGCCTCAGGGCTATCTTGTATTTCTATGGACAGAGGCCCACGCATCCTTATGGCTCCCCCAACATATGAGCAACATCTTTAAATTATCATCACTTAAGAATTTGGCACAGGAGTTCTTTGTTCTTAGAGGAGTCCTCTGTTCCTTTTTTTTCTACTGTAGTTATTTGTATGCCAGAATTCTCCCGTGTCCTTAGCCTATAAAATAAGTGTAAAAAAAATATATACAATTCTCTAATTTATCTGAAATGAAACCAAAGTACTCTCTAAAATATTTAATTATTTAAAAAATCTTGTGATTTGACATTTTTGCCATATCTGTGCGCTGATAAATCAGTCTCCAACAAAATCAAGATTACTTGAAAGTGACCTTGGTAAAATTATGCAACTTAATGCCTTTATTACTTACCTTTCTCTTTTCTTTGAGCTACAGAAAATTTACATCAAGTCTTTCCTCTGTGAACTTGGTTTTAGGTGAGATGATATCCTTGTGTACAGAACAGAGAAACTCTCTTGCTGTCTTTCTTGGCTACCTTAATGTATTTCTACAAACTCTAAATTGAGAAGGTGAAATTTTATTCCTTCATTTATTAACACTATTTATTTGAAAAGTGAGAATTATAACCACAAAGAGAGAAAATCCTGTGTGTGCACTTGCTCTCGCACATCTACCAATTGCCAGATAACAATCATATATTCTGATTTTCTTCATATGCACTCTTGATTGCTTTTCTTCACCTACTGATCCTACTACTCGGCTACATCCAATCACTGCTTTCTTGTGGAGATGGGTCTATCTAGAATTCAGACCCTTCACACAGGATTTAATTGTTCAACACTGAAAATCTGCTCTGCTATAGACTGTTGCATTGAACCTCAGAAAGAGCCAGTCTTTCACTTTATCTGATTAAACATTGATTGTTTATTTTGTTTGAGTCCAGAGAACAGATCAGAGTAGGGGCTGATTTGTCAGCTGAGGAATCCTGTGAACAATTGCAGAATCCATGCCTACATTTGCAGTGGACCCTGTGCTGGGAAAAATTGACTTAGAATGTATTCCCGTGAAATTAAAATATGAATTCTAAGCTTAGAATTCATGAAATACCAGATGAATAGGAAAAACTCTGAATACTATGGGTATTCTTACATGATGGTGACTTTCATACAATTCATTATTATGTTTGGAGTTTTTTAACCAGCTGAGTGCTAGGATCTGGATTTTGTTCTGAACAAAGATATTTGTTCTGAGCAGTTTCTGGCGAAGTTGCGCAACTGACTGCTCACTTGAATGTTTAATTTAATGCCCACTTATGCAGAAGTATGCCAGCTGCTGATGCATAAGAACTACCGCTGGTATCACCCATCTCTTATCTTAGTCACTGACACGGCCCAGCTTTATTCAGTTTGTGAAATGTGAGCACTCTGCTTGACTGCAGATAAGTACGCAGCCTTGTATCACTGAACAGCGCTTTTCCCCGCCTAGTGCTTACAACTTTTTAGTCTTGTTTCCTCGGTACAAATCTGTGCTTTTACAGGATCTTCTGAGTATATTATAAACTTTGCTCATAGAGTCTTTTATTTTACTGTTATTTGCAACTTTGCAGTATTTTGCTATGGATGTCATGCAGTAGCAAACACACAGTTGATGAGAATTTTGGTATCTTTCATTCTACACAGAAGAGATACAGTACTTCTCAAGCCTGGGATTTAATGATGTTCTGTCGGAAACCAAAGATAGCAGAGCTTGGGTTTGGGGTTGTTTTCACCCTGCCAAATTGCATTGAAAATCTTTTTCAGATTTCTTGTCCAATGTCATCCATTTTTTTGGAAATGATAAGCACTTATTCTTGCTGCTGAAATAAATGGAAAAACACAGAGGCTGTAGAAACCAGATTTTCAAGTATTAATATATTAATGCTTGTTTTTTTTCCTTACAGCAATTATCTATGCTTCGTGTCATTTTGCTGTTTGAGATTACAGCAAAAAAAGTAAGATCAGTCATTGTCTCAGCCTGAGACAAGTTTAGGAGGAAACGTCCTGAAATGAACGTCTCCTCTAAAGAAGGCAGGTTTCGGCACTCCCTCTCCCACCAATATGAAAGGAATTTCTTGGTGGAAAGTGAAACAGCCTGTTTATTTAACAAGCAGAGTGCATGCAGGGCACAGGGAAAAAAATGATAACTGTTAATATTTGAACCTTCTCGCTGTGGAGAAAGCTGGTGGGTTTTAGAGTTCTGCTCAGCTTCTCCCGAGGTCCAGAACTGGGATGCAGTGTCCCTGCAGCCTCCCCGCCGGGACTTACTGTGATGGTCTGTTCTTGGACCAGAGCTAAGCTGAGCAGTTCCAGAAGAAGCCACAGAAGTCAACGGAGAAGTGCTGCTGCAGTCCTGGGAAAACTTCTTGCCTCAGCTAACAAAAAGAAGCCAGCTAAAAGCAAAGAATGTACTCCCTCTGTCCGCTGCAGGCGGGGGAGTGTGTGTGTTTGAACACAGACCGCCAAAAGAATTCCCCTGGCTTTCCCACCTCTCCCAGACCTAGCTTAAACTTACAGGACCCATTTCTGGGCATAAAGCAGACGATAGGGGAATACAGAATTTTTATGAAATCACCCCAAGACAGTCATCTTACTAGGAGCTGAGACTTTATTTTCGGGTTGTTTTTTTTTTCCTTGCATTTTCAGAGTAAGCAGGCAAGTGAAGCTGCAGAAAATGGCACAGCTGCTTGAGGGGATTGCTTGCAAGAGTATCTGCAGTGCCATCTTGAAAATACATTTTGGAAAGCTGGAATGAAAAAGAGGGCTGCTTTGACACAGAATCTAGGAGGAGGAACAAAAATATTTAAAATGAGAGTCAGTATTGATAACTCAATGAAATTGCTGGAAGGGGTTGTTTTGCTAGTAAAAGTCTAGTGCTTTTGGGCCAGGAAGCAATTTCCCCACACAGATGATGCCCACAGCACACTAGGATAGTGGCAGTAGCCTAATTGCTTCACCACTGACACCTGTCAGCATCACCTGGAAATGGTGAGCTCAGGAGAGTGCCTGGAATCACATCTGGGGAGAAGGAGGTGCAGTATCATTAATAAGCTCATAAAGGGGGTGAGTGGTGCTTCTGCACAAAAGGAGGGCAAATGAAGGATGCACCAAGCCATGGAGTGCAAGGGGGACTGTTTTAAGCAGCGATGCAAGAAGTTGTGTGGTGAGTGATAGCCAGGTCTCCTGGGTAACAGGGCTTGCGGGGAGCTGGGC
This sequence comes from Cnemophilus loriae, assembly GCA_013397755.1. Taxonomy (NCBI): domain Eukaryota; kingdom Metazoa; phylum Chordata; class Aves; order Passeriformes; family Corvidae; genus Cnemophilus; species Cnemophilus loriae. The sequence goes on from VZTF01003275.1 coordinate 45,597, forward strand.
TGCTGCAAGGCAGTGGAGACATGAGCAGGAGAAGGGGTGATCAGCGAGGGCCTGAGGCTGCTGTCAGAGAAAGAACATGCTCTGGAGGAGGCTCAGCGCCAGCAGCAGCAGGATGCTGATATACAGAAGGATGCTGAAGGGGCCTTTGCCCAGGGGATGGAGATACGAGTCATGTAACTCTCTCCTGAACCTGCTGGAGTGACCAGTGTTAAGCAGCCTGGAGAGGGCATTTTTAATGCCTCCACTGAAACAGGAAAGTTGTTTTCTTTGGGCTGGAAAAAAGGTCACATTTCTTTTTCTAATCAGTCTTAAAAATTACAAGCTAGCATTTCCAATACTTGCAGCTCTAGCTTATTTATAGTTTCTGTCTTGCCAAGATCTGTAACGTGGCACTTGCAGCTAAAATTGTTAATGAAAGAAAGCCTTTTTTTGTGACCTTAATCAAGTTCTAAAAACTGTTCTCATATTTAGTCAAAGAGTTTTATAAACACTTTATATTTTAAAATATAAAAACAGTTTATAAAACTCGACAGTCTGTGGGAAAATAGTGACTTGACCAAACTGTGTTTTCAGAAGTTTGAAGTTCTAACACGAATTTAACTTCTCAAGAAATTGATTTTCATAGTCTGTGGAAAAATGACTAGAAACTGAACTTTCTTCACTCAGTTCACAGCAGGAGAATCACATATGCATGGTATAAAAAGTTAGCAGTCCCTTAAATGCTGTCAGTAAGTGAAGTAACTCTTTTTGTGTGTCTCCTTTACATGAGAGACAAATGGTAGTGTTTTGGAACCTAGCCTATACGAAATTAATGTGTATATATGAACGTGCATGCATATAAACATTAGACTTCTGTATATAAACATATAAAAGAGTGGATTTGACACTTCTTAACCGTATGTATGTTGATCTACCGAACAGACACAATTTTCTTCTCTCTCTTTCTCTCCCTCTACCCATGCCACTTCCTCCCCCCTACCTTTTAATTTTTGGCAGAGACAATGAACCAAAATTACCCCTCTTGTCTTGGCTTTATGGCTCAATTCACTGAACAAAACACTAGCAGTAGGATCACATGAATTAGTGAGGGGAAAAAAAAAAAAAAGGGAAGAAACCCAGAACAGCAATAACGCTGAAACAAAATTAAATTCTGTTCCTTCTTGGGCATCAGAAACATGTCATTTCCATTTTGCAAATGTTTATGCATTCAAGAATCCCCTATAGGGTATTTAGATGGCTCACATGTATAATATTAAATGCAGATATTGCAGCATTGAGGTCTTGTTTGTTAAATTCCTCTTGGAAGATCTTTTATTCACATAGAAAATTGCTTCACTGTAGACAGCCCTCACTTGAGTGTAACCCTACTGCAACTCAGTCTGAAGAAGCAGTTACTCCAATGAGATAGTAACTTAATTTCAGGAGTAGGATACTGGCGCATGTTTGTGAGGACTGCAGTCAGAAAATGCTCTTTGTAGAATTACACGCTGGTAGGAGTTATCTGAGGATAAACATAACAAAATAAGAGAATACTGCATTAGTGATTTAACCTGTATTTCTTTTTTTCAAAAAGTGAGGTGCAGGTGATCCTGTTGAATGGTCCTTTTCTTTTTCCAACATAAAGCCTTTTGACACTATTTGAAATGACATTACTAGGAAACGAAATAAAATGGAGTAAACAGGTTTTTTGTGTGTTCATTTAACAGGTTGCTATGAAAGCAGAGTTGAACTGCTTTGTGTTTTAATTTCTTTCGAAGGCCCCTGTCCTGTAAACACCTTATTTCCAGCAGTGGCAGGTTTCTGTGTTCCCATACTGAATCCAGGGGGCTTCTGCACAGACTCACTTCCCTGCTACTGTGCTAATGTTTGCTGGCTCGGGGCCGAATGCACACGCTTAACTCTGCATGCATCAGCCATACCAATGAACTCAAACCGGGGAGGGGACCTTACGAAACAGCTGCATCAGGGATGTACAGGTCATTTTTCTTAAGGCTGTTCTGCAAACACGTCTTGCATTGCAGCTTTTGACGCAAGCTGAAAGACAGCTAAATGGTAAGAACCTTTAAATTAATATAAAGGCAAATTAATAGGGTGAAGGATTAGCAGCTCCTAACTACGTAATGTAGCCTTTAGGATGGGATTCACTTTTTAAGGAAAAAAAGAAAAGCCAGCAACTAGTATGTTTCTAACATGACTAGCAAAGCACTTCTGAGAAATGATTTCTACAAAAATGTGCTGTTGTATTTCATGTCATTACATACTTTTAAAATGCAAAATGAATTCACTTCAGAGAATGACAGTATCTGGAGGATATAGACAGTGAATGTCCTTGCCTATGTTATGTTTACTTATCTTTGAAATTTGAAAAAAGATGTTTTGCACAGCTTCATTGAATATCTTGAGGTTATGAATGGCACTGCCTTGAAGTTATAAATGATGCCTTTCTATCATCTCCCTTTTCTTTAGACTGCCTGAACTTTGTTGCAACTTCAGAATGGCAACTTGTGCTAACCACAAGCATAAAATAATTCAGTACTCCTTCTATCAGAAGTGTATTTTTATCCAGACACACAGAGCACACAATTATTATGTTAAGGCAATATTGATATGTAATATTAGTGTCCTGATAATTTTACCTAACGAACGCTGAAAATACGTGCTCTCTCAAATCACTTAGGTTAATGCGCACTCTAGAAATATTTCTTAACCCTATATTTCCTTATATATTTACACCTCTGTAGTATACTTTCCAATATTCAACACTTGGCTGCAGCATGCAGGTAATATTTCAGTAGTCTGCTTCCTACTTTTAGTTATCTGATGTGCTTTGGAGTACGTCTTGATGCAATTCTGCTTTATGTGTGTGGGATGCACACAGCTGAATTTGGAAAGGAGTTTTGGTGCCACCAGATGGACTTGCTGCTGGAAGTTGTGTTCCTACCCTCCTTAATCAAAGTCTCCATCTCTTTTTTTCCCAGTTCTGCAGTGGCTGCTTGCATGATTGCTGATATATTTGGCCTAGTGCTAAAGACAGATAAGCCTTGGGTAGATCTTTAGCTCCACTCTCACTAAGTATCTAAATATTGTGCCAGCAGCATGGTCTCTGTCCTGGCTGCCAGAAGGTGAGAGTCAGCCATCAATGTTTGTGTGATGCTTTCTGGTGAGGAAGCAATGAGACAGATGTTGGTCTGAAACAGTCTGCAACTTATCACCTGGGCCATGGAAATGACAAAAGAAAGCCAAGCTCAAGTTGGATTTGAGACAAAATGGGACAGCTTCAGTGCAGTCCAGATTGCTTGTATTTGTGCACTTGAGAAAGAGTTTATTCTGGTCTTTTTGGTCTTTCTAGTTAGATACAAATAGTTTGGAACTTCAGCTGGTAAAATGGTAGCAAAGCTATGTACAAAAAAACCCTCCACTAAGTTAAACAGATGCTGCTCACTCCTGCAAAATTATCTTATGTATTGCCCGCACTCTAAGCTGATTTTTTTGTCTAGCAAATATCTTTCTAAAGAGATTTATTGCATGAACCTCCACTACTAGCAACACCTATCATGTAATGCCTTAAAACAGCATACCTGCTTTGAGTAAAAATCCTCACAGTCACCTTGGCAAACATTAAATTATATTTTTATTCCCTTTTAACATCAATAGAGGTATACACAAAGGTAGAGTTTATTTATAGGTCAAGTACAAGATACTATCAGAACTAGGGTTAAAACTAGGGGGTTTCATGTGCTTTTCATTTTCTTAGGGACTGCATATTTCTATTTCATTTGCCCTTTTACTCTAATACAAATGAATTTATTAAAATAAGAATCTCAAAGAGCAAAATATCTGAAACATTCATGTGTAAGTATTGGTGTGTCATGCTACCTGTAAAATTAGTGATTCATCTCTTAGTAGAGGAGCACACATCTGCACCAGTGTATTGCACATAGAATCAAAGGGAGGTTGTGTCATTTAAAGTTTGACTTAAATTTTAAAAAATTAGTAAGCTTCATAGCAAATGTTTTTTCTAATGCTCTTAATAATTCTGTATTTCAGAGCATGGCTAGTGACCTGTCTTCCTGAGGAGAATGGCTGAGATGTCTGTTTGAAATTATTCCTGGAATTAGACCAGCATGAGGTCTCCTCTACCAAACTGAGGTAATTCTGCTGAAAGGCAAGAAACCTGAAGTGATGTCTGTGCACTGACAATGTCAACTGTGGAAAAGGTCCCACATGCCTGAGGCCAAAGGAAAGGGTCAGAACAGGTAAACCTGTGGACATCGGTCTCTTCTGAGGGATATTTGGTTGGTGAAGCCTAAAGCTTTTCTAGATAATTTCCGGGAGCAGGTTTTGTTAACAATGATTGCCCAGACTTCTTCCATAATGAAGCACCTTCTTGAAGGTTAGCTAACCAGTTATTTACCTAACAATACTCAACATAATGGCAAATACAGGAGTGGTGTCACTTTTGGTTAGTTCGTAGAGCCTTTAAAACCTCAGACTCCCCTAACAGAAAATCAGACAATTTAAAATGATAGTGTGGGCAGTAATATTATGTGGCATATTACTACTCAGGCCTAAGTCTTCTGCTAGAAAATGCACAAATTCTGCTTTCTTTAACTCTTCACCAGAACAGGTTTTGGTTACAGTTATTTTCTATCAGAGTGAGCCTGACATAAAATGAGGACAAAATCAACCACACTAGGATGTACACACGTAAATAAGACAAGCATGATTTGCCGAGTGCTATGCACGAAGACTAATTTCCTTGCTATAGAATGATCTTTTGAAATGTTTTCTTTAAATGATAATAGCTAAAAAGCAGCAGAAAATATGTCCAGGTCTGAGGTATATCTGTCTCGTTCTTTTTCGTCAATGTTACATAAATTATGTATTAATAATCTTATTATTAATAATAATAATAAGAGGCCTAAAAAGGCCTCTTCATTATGGATGGTAGTCTGGCCTTAGAAAGATATTAATTAATACGAAATATCTTTCACTAGCTGTTTCTCCCTTGAGAGTATTTAAAAAATGGTTTGTGTTGAAAAGAGTAAATGATAAACACTGTTTGTTAAGATGTCCGTAGTGCAAAATAAAATAGTGCTTCTGCTAATAATTTCAGCAAGACAAAATCAGTACAATTTTGATGATGTTATAGGTACATTACGCTTCTGCCCCTTTTTCTGAGAGGAGGAATAACTTGCCAACATTACTGTTGTTTATGCAACCTGAAAAACCTGCACCCCCCAAAAAATCAGGGTGCTCAAACTGATATCAGAAAACAAATTAAAATATTGCTAAACCCATTGCAAACAATGTGCTTCATGTTCAGAAATTCCATTTACTTCAAGGTGTGGCCTGATTTCAGTGGCAAATCTGTAAACAGGGGATTGAAAATCTAGGTTCTTAATAATAAAATCCTCAGTCCAAAAATACAAAGGACTAGGGACCAGACTGATACCAAGAAAAAGTGTGAACAAAAATGCTTTTCACAAGTTTGTCAACGTCAGTCATTTCTTTCAGTTGTCAAAACTCATGCTTACAGAAGTTAATTCAAAGATAATAAATGTCTTGTGTAATAGGACTTGGAAGATTTATAGGTATCTAAACATGTCTTAAAGACAAATGTTTCTGCACTTCCTAATAACTGTCTCAATTGCACACCCATTGCCAAGTTAAAATATGTCACAATACAAATATATAGTTCTCTTTAAGAAGAAATATGTACAAACTTGTGTATGTATTTATATCCATATATATGTATATGCCCCTCTAATTTCTAGTGGTCTCTAATTCTAGAAGTAAATGAAATGCTTATGCTGCTGAAGGTCTTTATTAAACTGCACATTATTCTAATATACAAGTACCACCTAATTTAAGAAATATTTTATTAATTTGAAGTTCAACAAAATGCTTAATCTCTTCAGAATTTTTAGTGCTATCTCCAGTCTGTGAAACCATTAATAAGATCTCAGACTGATTTTGCTGTTGTTGCTCACCTCAGTCTTTTTTTAGATGTATGTATCTCAGGTGCTGGTCTTCCCTAGTACAAGCTAAAGACAATGGAAAAGGTAGCTTGTCTAGAACAAGGTGAAGAACAGTATTCCATAAAAATTAAGCCTCTTGGAAGGGAGAAAATACCTTAATTCAGGTATTATTAATTAAATTAATTTAAGAACCTGTTTTAGGGTGAACACAGGAAAGCAAATTACCTTGCAGTTCTATGCAGCCTGTTGTTAAGGATACAGCAAGACTCACCAAGCTAGCCAATACCATCAAGGTGCCTTCCCCCTGCAAAAAGGTTTGGATAGGACAAATTTTGTGTTCAGCTCAGCTGACTTGGATCAGTAAGGTGGGCGTAGTTGATGTGGTGTCTGTCCATATTTCACATTCTGAAAAATAGAGATTTTTTTATATAATAGCAACAGGGTTTTTTTACTTTTTAGAAATCATAAAACTTGTACAGCAGCAGCATTAGCTGCTCTACCTTTTTTTGCCTCTATGGCCCGATGAATACTTCTTTGCAAGTTGAGCAAGACTGAGTGCCCTTACCTAGAAACTGCCCGTTCCTGGTGAAGAGGGATAGTTCTGACTTTCTCTGCGGAGATAAGAACTAGAGGCAGCCAATAATGATGACAGGCAGAAGGATTTAGGTAGAATTTAGGCTGGCTGGATCCAGGCCAGCTTAATCTATCTAACTCCTTCATTTTGGTATCTCCTCTACCTCTACGAGATAGGCCACAGTCTGGTGGTGAATTTGACACGTTTGGAGAGTTGAACACGTCCCCAATAAGGCTACCCTTTTTTCCCTTTTTTTCCTGAAAAGTAAGGGTCCTGAGCAAAGTTCTGTCAACAGCATCTTCTACTCTCCTGCTACAACCACCACTATGCCCTACCACTTGATGATTTTATGATTTGAGGGGTTTGGGGTTGTTTCGGGGGTGGGCTGTTTGTTTATTTTATGGAACTGTGTGATAAAATGGGCTCTCCTATTCAGAAAGGGCTGGATTTCAGCAACCAGGATGAGAGCTAGTGGTAAAATACATGCCAGCAGCAAACCCAAACACCTCTTTACCCACTGTTTCGTGTCACGAATGCTGTTCCATTTTAATTAACTGATCAATACAAAAAGTGATAAATAGTCTTACTGTTCTTCCAGGGTCTACATGTTAGTTGTTTTGGCACCATTTTACAGAAAAAGCATGTCAGGCAATGGAGCATATATGGCAAAGATAAAAAGACAAGCCCTTCTTGCATTAGAATCTTGGAAAAACTGTCAGTTTGGGAGTTCTGTCTAAAAGTTTCACTAGAAGAGAATTGTGCAGTTGCGCTTTTGAAAGCTCGGCAGTGTAAGAATTGGAGCTTCCTTTGAAGCCATTATGATACTGTCACATAGTGTTTTTCTCAGTTATTCAATCAGCAGAGGTTGAAGGCAGGACCTTCAAAGCTGTAGCACAGGTTGCATTCATTTGAGTCAACAGAGTAACCAATAACCAAGGTCAGACACTTTCCTGTATGTGGGCAGTGCTTGGAGACATCACACACACGTTTTTCCTCCAAGCTATGCATCAGTGGAATTTAGGGTAGCTGGACTGCTGGGCTCTGCATCTGGAGCATCTGGAGCTGCTTGGTAGCCCTGCAGTTCTACAAAAATAGTAATCCTATGGGAATTTTATTTGCAAAGTGGGTATTTGTTGGCTACCCGTGAAGGGAAAATCATACTGAGAAATAAGGCTATAAACTGAGCAAAATTCTTCTGAGCACAATGGGAAAGTGTCTCAGTTTAGAGACCAGTTTAGGAGAAAACACTCTGGAATGAGTGTTTCCTCTAAAAGGGTTCCAACAACCCCTTTCTGCCAATAGGAAATGAATACTAGTGGATGAAAGTGAAAAAAACCAAACAAACAACTGTTTATTGACAAACAGAGTGCCCACACACCAACAGGTAAACAGGTAAATAAATGCTAGATATTGAATTGTCAGACCTTACCGCTGCTCCCTCTCCACGCCCCGGAACAAAAACCCAAAATGCCAGGGAAAGAAAAGAAACAACAGCGGCTTGCCACGTGGTGGGTAGAAAACGGCGCTGGCTTTCAGGGAAAAAACAAACAGAAAACAAACACGAGATTCAAGCAGCAGTTCACGCAAACAGATGTGAACCTGGTGGCTCTGGTGTCGGTCCCCTCTTCACAGCAGACTTGGTGGGCAGGTGGGCTTGGTGTGCTTTCTCTCGCCAGCTTGGCTTTTTCCAAGGCGTGGAGCCAAAGCAGAGCGGCCCCTTGTCTTTCTCGCCAGTCTTGACTGACCCCTCTCCTGCCAATAATCCTCTCTGATCTTGGACCCAAAACCAAACCATCTCGTTCTCTTCAAAAAAGCCACCAAAGAATTGCTGCTGTGGCCTCTCCAAGGACAGGGAAGGATAAAAAAACTTCTTGCCTTGGCTAAAAAAAAAGCCAAGCTAGCTGAGCAAAAAAACCAGACCTCACAGCATCCCTGATGCCTGGGGAGTGAGGCTTTGAGAAAAAAAAACCTGCCAAAAAGCCCAAGGCTTCCCACTCTGCCAGACCCACCCTAGAGATACAGCAACCATTTTTTGGCATAAAGCAGAGGATTAGGGAATAGAGCACCATCATAAAATCACCCCAAGATGGAAAGAAAGTAGAACAGTCCTTTCATTTCCCAAATCACATCTAGTGTGTTTTCCTTCCATAACTCAACTCTTTAAAGCTTGAGGTGTTTTGGGGTTTTTTCCCCTTTAGATGCTATATATAAATCCCTTTGCAACAGTGGGAGAGCTATAAATGTATACATATATATGTATATATATGCATGTGTGTATGTATATAAAAGTAGGAGACAAAACATGGTGCTTTTTAAAGGCATAGGGCAGCAAGAATACCCTTGGATTCTCCAGAGCTCTGTCTGAAGGTTGCAAGGTTGGTTCTTGTTTTCAGCGATGCTCTTTTCAGTTTTAGCTCACTCCCTGGAGTAAAATCTTTTTATTAAATAGTTAAAATTTTTTCATTGCTTATATATTCTGTTCAAGATATGGTGCAAAGCTAAAGCTGTGAGAAAAATCATTGATGGATATTTAATTTGGATTAATTCCAAATCCACTGAGTATCATGGCACCACAGTTTTTTGTTTACAGCTCAGCCACCATTAATCTGGACTTCTCAAAAATCACCATAAAGGCGTTAATGGCCTAGTTTGAATCCAGGCAGATATTAGGCTGTAGTTTATGCATCAGCATAGAGGAAGAGCAGGGAAACAGCCTCATTTCGTGACTGAAAATATCTACTCTGACTTCTAGAAAAATCTTAGCCTCTACTTGTATGAAAAGAGTATGTTTGTTTTCCTACTTTTTTTTTTTTTTGTAAGAAGTAGAGTAGGAATTTTTTTCAAATTTCCATAAGAGAGAAAATGCAAGTACTTGATTACAACATCAGCATGTGAAAATGTGTGGATCTGGATGAATGTTTGTACATACAGAAAGAAAAATCAGATTTTGACACCTAAAACTGAAACAAACAATGCTTCCACTCACCATCTCCAGCAACATAAGGTAGGATGAAAGCAACTACAATAGTGAGCCACCCAAAATGAACAGCAACTGTCTCAGAGCGGGTCAGTCAGCCCAAGTACACATCCTACCTGATGAATAAGCCAAAACCAACCCTAAATAGCTTTGTTTTCCTGTTTGAAATCTGTCAAAAGCCTTAGAGATGACGTTAAGTGCCTATAGATGTTGCCTCTCTTCTGCATTAGAGTCTGGTAAATACCTTGCATCAATTTCAAGAAATGTTTGTTCATATCTTTGACTGATTCACTGTAGTTGTCTCTGCCCTTCTGTGTATGAATAGTCTTAGAAAGTAGTTTACTGGAGTAAAACAATCTCTAGCAGAAAATTTTAAAGAGTTACTAAACACTTGTGATATGGAAATTTTCATTCATAGCCATTAGTGTTAAAAGTTTCATTCCAAAATATTAGCCCAGCAAGAGAAAATCTTATGTTACTAATATAGCCAAATACAGATATTGGTTTAGAAATAATTATTTTAGATAAAAAGTATTAGTTATTTATTAAATAAATAAATATATCAAATACGTCTTTGATGTAAGTATATCAAAGATGATGGAAGATAATTCGCAAAGATATTTGGTGCGATTCCTCACCATGGGCAAAACAGACTTCTTTGGAGAGATTAATTTCACTTATTACCAATCCAATCAGAGTACAATAATGAGGAAAAAAAATGACAAATCTTAAAATAGCTTCCCTCCAACCTTCCCTTCTAGCTACCATGGAAGGCACATACATTCCTGCACTTGACAGTCTTCAAAGAAACTTTTCAGGACTTCATGCCTGTGAAGGCAATTGCTTTCTCTGTCTCCTGGATTTGTCCTGGAGATGCATATGGAAAGGCAAGGTATGAATAAGTTACTTTTAGGTCTGTTTTCCTCATCTCTAGTTTATTTTCAAAATTGTCAGCTGGGATGGGTGTGATGACTCAAAACCGTATTTTCTTCAGAAATCTTCCACAGCTGATTTCCGTCAGCTTCATAAGTATCTAATGGAGGAAAAGCACCCTGTTGACATTGTTCCCAGGAGTTTAGACTTCCTATACTTGCAGATTTGCTATCCTGGACAGTGCATTTTTGTGAAAGAGCACCACTGCGAAAGACTGCAAGTTAAATATTTCCCTATGGAGTATGTGTTGACCTTTGAATCTCTTTCAGTGAAACCCACTCCTGCAAGATCTGTCCACGACACTTGACTTTGATCTTATTTCTCCTACATGGGAAAAGTGTCTAGAGGGAGATCTTGAAGGAATTCTTAGGCATGTCACATTAAAGCTCTGTAAAACCAGTAGTTTACAGGATAACCTTCATCCCATGTCTCCTCAGGGAGACACTGGGGTGACTGATGCAGGTCATGTGGATGGTCACCTCTTGGTGAGGGCTCATGGTGGGCAGCCAACAGGAAGGAACTCCTGTCTTCTGCAGAGGAGGACGGTTCATAGACTGCATGTTCAGTGTGGTGATTTCCGTGCCAACCACGCACACAGCAAGGCAGAAGCTAGAATAACAGTATGCATGACACGACAAAGCCTTTTAGATTTTTTTAAATATCATTTGTAATTATCGTGAAACTATTGCATGATGATCAAGGTTTGGTTTGGGGAAGACAGCACACAGAGCATTGGTATGGACGTGTGTGCAGAACTCACTGAGGGTTTGGTAGTTCAAGTGATGCTTTCACAACTCTGAGCCCCCACGTGCATATTCCCAGACTGCATCTTTCAGCTTTTATAGAGACCCCCCCCCTCAAAAAAAGTGACATAAAAACCATAAAAAACTGCTACTTCCATGTATGAAAGATGACCTGACTAATCGGCACAAGAAATAATTGGAACAAAATAATTGTAACAAGTAAAAGCACTACATATCTCACCACTTTACTTAAAAATATGTACTGAACAAAGCTGTCTGAATTGAGTAATTTTGGCATCTACCAGAAAAGCATGAACAAACTTTTACAGGTAATATTTCCTCTCTTGTATTATGGAGCTATTTTATTTATGTTGAATCACGTTGATGAGCTGTAACCAAGTTTTCTGCTGGAAATGCTCTTAAATAAAGTAATGAGGACAGCATCATGTTCTTTAAGAGTTATGCAAGAACACCCTCCTTTGAGAATGAAAATCTGTTTTTGCCTCCTGGTTTCTATGGGAAGGTGATGATGGTGGTATCATAACAATTGAGCACTACTAAAACCTTGTTTGCAGAGAAATTTAATGATATTGTATTTGAATAATTCCACTATTTCAACAGAATTTTAGACATTAAAGATATGGTTAATCTCCCATGTAGGAATCTTTCAGCAGGGAAGGTACTTAATATCACAGAATCACAGGATGAAGTTCGAGCTTCATCTAGATTATTCCTTCCTTTTTACACCCTAGAAGTCTAGTGAGGGAAAAGACTTTTTCTTTTTTGAAAGAATTCATGCTTCCCCCCAAGGCTGGCACAGCTGTGTTCTGGTAGCAGCCAGTGGAAGTTTCTTTCCCTTTCAAGGGGATGACTTTAAGGTCTCTATCACCTACTTTTGGACAGAAACCAAGAAACTGTATTCTGAAACCTTCCCTCTCATTGGCAGATCCATGAAATCAGTGGGAATCTCAATGAATCAGACTCAAATTTCCATAACACAAAATACACTTCTTACAGCATAAGAACAACCAGAAATTAATAGCATAATTAGGGAATCCAGCCTCTTTACTTTCAGATGCAGGGCAACCAGGAATCTTTGGAATTGAAATCTGGCTGTCCATGTTGAGCTGTATCAGTCAAATTCAGCAGTTTACAATATTACTTTATCAAGCTACACATAGTTAGGCGTACAGCAGATATTTCACTTGTCATAAATAAACAGGTACTTCTTAGTTGTTACCTCCCACTAATGTGTTTGCCTAAACTGTTAGTCGCAGAAAAATTAAATGTTTTTAAAAGTGAAACACTTGACATTGACTTCTTATTTTCTCAAGCAATAATAATTCTGCAAGTATTTTATCAGTAAGAACTTAGATCTGATTTAATGTTGAATTATACTGATAAATCAAATGTTAATGCTGAATAGCTGGAACAACTTTAAAGAAGAGAAAATGTTTTCTCTGTATATAGGTTTTGCTTTGTCACCGTGCTGCACTCTATATCAGAACAAAGGCTATATGCATAGTAAGGTCATGCAAATGAGGTGAAATCAGCAAAAGTATGGGGGGAGGAGACGGTCTAAAACATGGCCATTAGTATAATGACCAAGCAGTAGAGAATTTAAATGTTTAGTGCCAGCTCATTTCAGTTTATTTTTCTGTCATATTTTTGAATGTGTAGATTGAGGCTCTCGAAAGACCAGAATTAAAAGATCTCTATTCTGGACCAGAAGGATTGATAGTGTTATTTAACAGACTGTCAAGATATGCCTCCCTGATCTACAGCTATTTACTTTTATTTTTTTAAAATAGACTCAGCACGGTAATAATTAGCTGCAGCAGTGGAGGAGAGCGAGAACCCCTGCTCTGTGCTTTGATGAGAGTGGTTTTATACCGCCCTGCTGCACTGCCTAGATGCCAGCTCCCCATTTCAGCCATGATGGAAGCTCCGAGTACAATAGAAGCAGAGTACCAATATGAATTACAAATACATGTATATCTTACTTCACTGCCTCCCTCCCCCTCTTCAAATGAACATAGTCTAAAAATATCCTCCACTCTAAATTGCTTTACTGCTGAGGCAATGTCTTGTAAAAGCACCATGGTTATTTACGGAAGAAAACAAAACCTCAAGCCCCAGAATGAATAAACTTCAAGCCTCAGACAGAATAATGTTAATGTGAACTATTCTGCATTTAACTGCAAATTAACTATGTTTTTGAGAGATATTGCTCTCACTTAATTATGTGGCATGCATGCCCACATTAAGAGTAATAGTATTTTACTTATGGAGAATTTATGAGAAAAATCTTGTTGCTTCAAATAAAAATGGAGGGGGGGGGAAGTACATGGTACATATGTACATGTGAGATTTTTTTATTGTTGTAACCCAGTAAAAATAATTTATATCAGCTTTTGGAAAAGTAATATCAATTATTTGGTCACAAGTGGATCTTAAAGGAAAAAAAGTGGGAGGAGAAAACACACAGAAATACTACATGGAATTAATATTAAAATGATTTTTAAATTATAGAGCCTGATTCAGAAAATTTAGAAAGAAATTTAGAAGAAACTACTCAGATCAGTAATTTATTGGTACTAAGAGGTTTACTCAGATAAGTGTTGCAGCTTGCAAGGACTTGCAGAATAAAGCCCAAGTCTGTAAATATTTAGAAAATTAGTGGTTCATGAAATCCTTCACTTCACAAGAAGGAAATATTCATTTGGCAATTGTAAAATGTACTAATGAAAGACTTTCTTAACAAAGAGAAAATTAGCTAAGTAGGAATTGCTTCCTTTGAACTAGTTAAATACTTTCTTTACTCTCTACCAAAAAAAAATTAAAATTAATAACTGTTTCTCTAGCATTTTAACTCTTTTGCAAAAACTCTTATCACTGCCTGTATCAGTGTGGGGCTTGATTGGCACAATTGACAAGGATTTATGAACATTTTCATTTCAAATGCATTTACATACACACATATATATGTGTACATAAATTCATTACATTAAAGCTATTTTACACAAACCGAACTTTAAGTAGTTGAAGTACTAAAAAGGCCAATCAACATAGTCTTCATGTATCTGTAAGTCCATAAACCTCTTAAAATTGTGTCTTTAAAAAAAACCCAAGCAGCTAAATTATGGAAATACAGAATATTTGCCAGTCATATATTGATTTTTATTCAAAATTTCTGCAAGTATATAGGCCTGCCAGTGATATAAACTGTAGCAACAGGAAAAAAGCAGAACACAGGGACTTGTAAATAAATCTGTGGATAACAAGAAGCAGGGATACTAAGATTATGTATTTTACCAGCACACCCCTTTGCTTGTAAACCATAAGATAGGTGGTTGTGAGATGCAATACTGCCAGCTCTGCAGAGGGGTGTGTGTGTGTGTGTGTAAGACAGAAGGGAGGGAAGAAGAAAGGAGAGGTGTGGGGGAGAGGAACAGAAAGGGGGACATGTAGACACAATGAAGCACAATAACATTCCTGAACGTCAGTGTCTGGTCTGTCTCTCTGTGTCCGACTGCTATCGCAAGCAGGGTCAAAGAAGCAGGTGATTGTCCATCAACTGCTTGTTCTTAGTTCAAGTATTCTTTGACAAAGGAAAAAAAAATATTTGTAACTTCAAGTACAGAGAAAAATGAAATGTTTACTTTAATTTTCAAGATACAGCAGTGCCTCACATGTTTCACAGGCTGCTTGCCAATCGTAAAATACTGGCATACATCTTAGTTACTTATCACAGCTTATTAGGAGTGAATTAATATTAATAATAACAATTTCTCTTTTAACAACAGCATATTTCAAAAAATTACAGTTTTAGGGACATAAGATGAAGAAGGTGAGCCCAGAGCTAGCAGTTCCTTGGTGTTATTTGGCTCCATGGAGGTTGTTTTGTGAAAGCATAGGGTATTTTTTTCTTTATTTGATGGATGCTGGGGCTTTAACAAAGAATGACTGAGTTGGCTTAACAAAGAGCAGGAGGGCTGAATGTGTTGCTTGCAAGAGAATAACCACCTTCCAGAGCTCTTAAATCCACACTGTATGTAGTGCAAGGCCTGACTGGCTTTTGTTTTCCATGTCTTTTGTAAGCTTTTAGCATCTGATTTTTTTTCCCCTCTGCATCAAATGTCAAGTTAATTTACAGGGGACTATTACTGATATGTTTCCTTGGTTTGTGGCTTTCTGTGAAAGGTAGGCAGCTGAGACCAAGTCTAGGGGTGAGGGGGAGGTGCAGGATGTACAGTGTGTGCCCACGCCTGTAAATTGGCTGCCCGTGTGACAGCAGAGCTAGGGAAACCTCCCACCCTCATTTGCATCCTGAACACTATTCAGGATTAAACCCAACTAATTGCCATAAGGGATTTAGACTTCACATTTATTATTTGGTTCACAGACCTCTCAAAGGAAAGTTTGTTTTCCACTCATAGATGGAAAAATCTTCTAAGATAAATAAAGCTGGTTTAGCAGCAGCAGTAAATAAATATCTTTGTTATATTCCTTGCAAATTTATCTTATGTGATTACCAGACAGATTCTTGTCACCACATTACTGTATTTTGCTTCTCAGCAATTCAAAAGAAATATCTATCAACATCTACCATGTTCCAGTTAAAAAATGTCTCTGTTTAATTCCAGAAGTTTACTTGCCATAAATAAAATTATAAATCATGGTTTTAGAATGAAATTAAAACAATCTCGAAAAGACATGTAACGAAGGTTTTATACCTTTTTATCTTTATGTAGGGAGATGCAATTTTCTACCTGCTCTATGCGTCAATTAGTGTTTTCCAAGCAGCATGAAAGATACAAGTAACCCTTACATGTGAGTGTGCAGATAGTGAATTTATAACAGAGAACTATCTCATTTTTTGTCACCTAACAGCTTGATAAAATATTTTGGTGGCGCTTAGCATTCCTTTCTTAATAGCTGGTAGTGATAAAAACCCACAACCCAATATTTTAATAAAATTTTAAATAAACTTCAGAGAGTTTATTTACAAAGACCTTCATTTTTATTGAGAGGTAGCACAATGCTTTGACTTCTCACTAATTTAAAGGAATACATTACAGTTTTTACCAGTGCTGGTCTCCAAAAGGCTCTCCCAGTAACTCTGATGCAGGATGCCAATACCTTCTGCGAGCTGTTTAGTGGCTTTTCAAGATCAGGGCCTTAGCAGACATATCCACTTAAACGCGGCTTCCAAATCTTCAGTTTTTGCTGAACAGCTCCTGAAACTTAGCCTGATCTGAACAGTGAGAAGAGGGGACAAACACCAGCTCAGTCTCCAGGCTGATCCTAAAAGAGTTAGTGTATGCTAACAGAAAAAAATATGCTGTGAGAGCATACAGAGACACAGCTTTAGTAGTTTCCTGTTATGTTTTATTCAGTGAGTTTGTGATGATATAGATTATCCAGAAGCCATGCCCTGATATTCATTTTGGCCCCATGTCTGTAAGGCACTAAGCATTTTTGGAGGACCATTTCAGGTGACTGCATGGAGCTGTCTGGGCACAGAACCCTTGTGAACAGGGAGCAGATGGTAAACCTTGGTCACTCCTTCTGTGGCTGACAAAATCTCAGTTATCTACTCAAGCAGAGAAAATTCCTATGCTTACATCAGTGCGTATCCACATTTTCTGAAAAACACGTTTAAAACATTCATTTGATCTTCACAGATCCTCTGGCATATTATAAATTCTAGCCATTTTGCAAATGCAGTGTTTGGGGGCACCATCTTGGTCCGTGCAGCTGGGAGGCACGGGTGCCCGTGCACGTGGGCAGACACGTGAGCGCATCCATGAGCCTGAGTCCTTGGGTGCAAAATCTGCCCTCCTTTCACATGCAGTAACACAGCTGTAAGTTATATTTCCAGTGTGTCGCAGTCAGATTTACGCTGTGTATATACACGGTCACAAATAAATGTAAACCGCCTTGATTTGGCAGCCCTGTGTAATGCAAAGTGAAAGCTTCCCACACTGTTTTATCACCTTCTGGCTAATCTCCCCAGTTAAATCTAAGACCTTGTACAATAATGAAAGACAAGACTTTCAGTGAGCTCTACCACTACATTGTTCGACAAGGAGGACAGGATTGTGTTTGCGTCCATCAAAAATACCATACAAAATAGCTTAGAAAAAATTAATTAATAAAGCAAAAAGTGCAACTATTTTTCAAAGTACAAATGCAGTGGTGCATTTATGTATTTAAGAGACACAAGGAAATGTATTCTTGAAATTTATGAACAATAAATAAGTTCTACTAAAAACATATAAAATTAAAATTGTGTTCTCTCTTTTATGTGGCCTGCAACATTTTTTCTGTTTAGGCATACGAGAATAGAATAATTTCTCTTAAGACTGAAGGATTCATAGAATAATGATGTGTGTTTTAGTAGTGAATATTTTGAGGCCTGTGGCAATGTAAATAACAAAGATTTTATTTTGCAAATTAATTAATTCTACAACAACATCCAGTAACACTGTTATTTGCAATGTAACAGGCAATTTAAATAGTTTTTTGTAAAAACATAGATTTCTCAATCCTTCTGTTGCATGCTGTTGTGTCGTCACTGATATTTTGAGGTCTCAGAGTGCATTGCACCTTCATTTACAAGTAACTTTATTAATCTTAACTGAAACCATGTCATGAATTTGAAGATCTAGCTGGTGTGCTGGCCACTCAAAATACCAAGAACAAAAACGCTCGTAATTAGTAATCATTACAAGCAGTAAGTTTTAGACTACATCTCAGTTAATTTCTCTAATAAAAAATGTATCCAAACCTCTATGACATACAACAGATCTGGAACATAATTGCAGTTTGCCATAGTAACAAATCCTTGACACTGTGGTTAAAATTAAAATGAGAAGAAAATCTTGCTCAATTGTTCTGTCAGGTGGGTAATCAGATTATTGCCGTAATTAGACAGATCAAACTTATTTTCAGAAATCAGCCCAATACATGAGATATTTTACTCTCCATTGTTATCTGTAGAGAATAGAACAATAACATGTAAAATAGCTACAGAAACACTTTTTCTCATCGCACATAAATAATCCACATTAAGATAATGCAGTCTTACATGCATGCAGCTAATAAATTGTTTGATTTTTAAAATATTTTGTTCAAATTCCTACCAGCTCACACTGTTCTCAAGAGAGTTCAAGGAAATATTAAAAATACTATAGAAATAAAAAGGATAAGATATTCGTCACTCTTATTTAAACTGATGTATGCTGCTGTCCTATAAATGTCACATTGGATAATCCTGAAAAATTACCATAAATCTCCAGAATTATGCATATTTATGATGGTATTTTGCATAGCACTAGTAGCAGTTTGCACGGGGGTGCTGTGAAGGTGAGGCGGATGAGTAAAGACTGAATGGTCTAGAGGACTAAATTTACTACCAGCATCCTAGAAGAAGTCTCAGAAACAGTTTTCTTTTGCTTGCTTTACAAAACCAAAACAATTTGCCTTGCACCACTCCCATGATGCTTCCAATTTGCTGGCAGTTTTGTGCTCCATACTTAGCCAGAAAAATTTAGCTTGGTTAAGTTTCTGGGGGATACTTATGCTAATTAGAAACATCTTTTCCTATTACTGACAGTTGTAAAGAAATCCAAGAATGAGAAATCAGAGGTGTTCTTTTTCAAAATTGCCTATTTTGTTGGAGGCAGACAGGTTGCATTTCCAGCAAATGTTCACCTGACCCAGGTGAGTCCACCACGGATTCAGGTGCATCCTCACTTCTGAACCCAAGATGAGGCCCAGAAAATATTCAAGCAAACTCTTAAAAGACTGGGAGAGACAGAAAGCTTTTCCTGCCTCTGGCTTAATAGCATTTTATGCTGAAAATGGAGAGCAGAGTTAATCAGAGTCTCTAGTAGTAATTATTGGCAGGGTTTGGCCAGCACGGATGCTTGGGCAAACAGGGATTGTTCTTTCCACCAGTGCCCCAATAGAAACAACAATACTAGCATTGTCCTCCACTTCACTGAGGGCCTTTGGAGAGGGAATTGGTTGCTGGTGGGAAACTGACAGTCAGACCCCGCTCCAGAGGAGCGTCTCCTGATCCTGCTGCAGCAGACTCTGGCTTTTGGCATCAAGAGTGCCAGCTGCATGGGGAGAAGCCAAACCCGTCATACCATCTTCTCATCAAGACTTCAGTGTGGGGGCAGAAGTGCTGTTAGAGCCTAGCAAGGAAACAAACACAAAAGTAAAGGTTAGGCCTCTTTAACACATGTGGGTTTTTGCCCCTTGAGATCCCACCAGAGAGGGACCACTGTACATGATGCTTCATTTGTGGGGGCTTGTTGTTGTTGTTTGGGACTTTATTGGGTTTTTTTACAGGCAAGAGCACAACATGAGCAAGGTGGTGTTTTATGTGGCTTTTCTAAATATCATGCCATGACCATGTAGCCCAGCAAATTGCTGTTCTCTACAACTGCATTTGCAAAAATGTCAACATCCACAGTGCTCAAACCTGTGCTTTCGAAACACTGATATTGTCAATACTGCACGGCTCCCATCCAAAGTTCTCTTACACACTCTACTAATATGGTTGCATGCTTTTGGATGAACAATTGCATGCGTCTTTTTGTGTTTCTAAACTCAGTCTGCTCTTCAGGATCAACATCAACACACGGTGGCCACAAGTTACTCCTCGACCAGGTTCCAAGATCTTCTCCCTGAATGATGCACTCCTTCATGAGCCACTCCACTGATCTACCACTGCTTCTTTTGGGGCCAAATGCTGCTCACCATGAGAACAGGACTCAGAAAGTAGTGATGAGTTAGACTCAGTCTTGTGGGTCCCTTCCAACTCAGGACATTCTGTGATTCTATTTCTCCAGTCCCACTTCATCCTGTGTTCAGAGCAAGGTGGCCTAATCATGGTCCCAACACAAAAACCTTTTGCATATCCTATTTGTAGTGGAGCCAATGGAAGCTGTGTGTTAGCAGTTTGAAGAATTAAAGCCCTGGTCTGTAACTGTGTAAACTACACCATCTGCAGGGAAAGGCTGACATTAAACAGTGGAAATCTGTGTAACATGGCTTGTAGAAGTCTCCTCAGCAAAGACTCAGGATCTGGCCCTGCATTAGGCATGTTTAAATGTAAAGATACACCTAAACCTGTGAGAACTTGTGCGCTTGAATGTACATCACCAAAACAACAAACTGGGAGAAAACACATGGCCATTTGTTGAATTTGTATAACCAGAAAATTTGGAATCTGAAGGTTATTTAAATGTTTATAAGTTATGAAGATACAGGTAGATATGTGTGCACAAAGAAATACTTCTATTTTAGGGTCAGTGATTTCATGTTTTCATAGCTGAGCATTTGTGAGAGGAAGCCAAACCCTGGAAACAGTCCTTAAGTGTTTCTTGCACAGACACCTGTACATATTTACCTGAAAGTGGCCAAGAAGTCTGACAGGCATGATAGTGCAATTATTGTTATTGCTGTAAGTATTCAGTCATCTGCAGAGGGGTGTGCTCTTCATAGACCCAATGTGAAGTTTCCCTTTTTTTATGCTGCATTTAACTGTCTACCACAGGATACTGGTAAAGTTTGTTTTAAACATTAATACTCTAATGAAGACAAAGGAATCTTCATTGAATGACCCATTTGCCAAGCTGCAGGGTGTGCCTAAAGCCTCTCCAAGAAAGATTTATAATAAATCCCTATCCCAAAACCCTAGGTGAAAATTTGATGAAGGCAGACTCGCACTATAAAACGATACAGAAGGCTACAAGCAGTCTTTTGTATAGAGAAGTATCTGATCCTCAAACAGCAGTTTTACAAAACAAAAAATCCTTTACATTTTGTCCTTTGTATTGCCAAATTTTGCGTAAGGATGATTTAAGATGTTTTTGCAAAGTTCGGTTCCTTTCAAAGTATGCTCTGCTACCATAACAAACTGTGTAAATATTTGAAGTATATAAAAACACATCGTCTTATGAATGCTGGCACATAATACAAGGTGTCCAATAGGCTAAAATACTGTTTGTATGTTAAATTTACCAAAAATTGGATTTCAATATGTTTCTAAATACTGACTCACTCGTGACTAGGTGGCAAGAAGAAAAAGTGTTTATGATGCATTTGAATTACAAAACAAGACCTATTTCACAAGGATTCCACCCTCTGCAATCTCAGTTAATATAAGCCCTGTTTCATTTTTTGCAATGTTTAGTATTGTTATCACATATCATCAATTTAATTTTGTTTCACAAAAATTACAAAATATCATTTTGTTATGAGGCTTAGTGTTACCTTTTCAGCATGTAATGGTCTGGTGTTTTGTCAGTTTTTTTATGATTTAAGACCTATCAAAATAACATGTCTTTCTCTGGGAAATGATTCTGCAGATTCAGAGAGACCACATGCAAAAAAATAACACTTTTGGTAGTAATCCTCGTTATATTACTTGGTACTGTGTTTACTAATCAGAAGCCCACTGCTGTGATTTTGTGCTACTTTTTGAGGCTGCTGATGCACGTACCATAAACATGGTTGTTAAACTGGGCAGCACCATTTCCAAGGCAGGGCAAAATAGCTAAATTATGTCTGTCTATAAGGCCAATAATAGTGTAGCTTGCAACTACAAGATCATATTTTTCTTTACACAAAAAAGCAAAATTTGTAATAACAGAAACTTAGTTTGTTATCCATTACAGAACAGTTAAATATATTCTTAGACGTGTAGCTAGTGCAATCAAGCGTATGTGAGAATCATGCAAAGTACACCTGCACTGTCTCATGGGTGATTATTTGTCCTTTTAAGAGTTTCTAGTTAAATGTGCAATTATAATGTAAATAAAAACAGCACATGAAAGCATTGTTTAGCTTATGCTAAATACTACAGGTATGTCATGAGGTCCTAACACACATCAGTATCATACAGAAATTAAATATCCTCCATGGTTCCTTTTATCTCGTTCATTTAAATTTGTGCTTGTTGGTGCCAGATTTGTAGAGAGAATATTAAGATAACCACTTTTTTGAAAAATCTGTTGGTGGCCAGTCAACAGTACTGAAACCTTCAAATTCCGGGGAGAATTAGCTGATATTGCTTTGTATTTTATGCTTTAAATAGCTTTTGAGAAAAATTAGACTGCATAAGCATAATCCTTTGGAGAGATTATTGAAACTTTTTCAAGATAAATATTTTTATAGTGCCTCTCTTCTAGCTCTATTTTATTTGAAGGCAAAAAGATATGTTGCAAAGTGTTTAACAAATCACTAAGTTGTTTGATTTTTTTTTTAAGACAGTGAGTATTTATATATAAATACAAATATACATAACTCTATATACACATGCTTGCAGTATCCAATATGTACATGAAAAACATGTAGAATGTATTTACATGTATATATACATACACATACACTGAAATATACATTGAAATATATATATTATATATTATATATAATTTATATTAGCTACTGTGATCATATTAAGTTAAAATTTAAGTATAAATATATAAAATACATGTGTACATATAAATACATACATGCCTATTTGAATATACACACTTGTATATAAATATGCATATAAACATATGCAGTGTGTATCAAATTTTTCATTTCTATGAGTAAATTTTCATGCTTTTCATGTATTACTGCACTATTACTATAAAATATGAATATCTCAAGTATGATATAAAAATACCAAGTATAATATAAAACAACAGATTCATTCGTACATGGCTTAAGGAGAAACACACTCAGCAACAATTTGTAAGGTTTTCATTTCTTCTTTACTAGGAAAGTTAATGAATAAAGGAGAATAAAAACTACTAAGATGAATTATTGCTGTGTGGTTTACAATTAATCCTTTAATAAGGGTTTGAGTAGGCCATTTTTTACTTAATTCTGTAGTAGTCCTGTGAATAGTTTTCACCAGCACTACTTACTTAGTCAATGACACAAGGTGAATGAAAATTGAACAATTAGACTTTGAAAGGAATATTAACAATCCTAACAAAATCATCAGAGCAACTCTGCAAGATACTGAGTACCTCGAACCTAATCTATGTGGACTCATGAGCAGGATAAACTTAAACTGTGTTCTCAAAGTTAAAAGATATGCACAGGCTTAATTCTTTTGCTGAGTGGGAGAGAAAAAGAATAGAACTTTGTGGTCCCAGCTTTTGGTAGCTTTTTGAACAGTATTTTTCTGTGTTGAGAATGGTTTCTCAGAATAAGAAAAATCATTCAATAAATATACAGGACTTAGATTTTGTTCATAGCCCTGCCAGAGACTTCTTTGTGAGGAAGGTCTGCCTCATGAGGACAAAGTCGTTCTGATTAAGTAGATTCATGCTCACTGAAATAAATATAAACAGTAAAATTATTTATAGCTTTGTATTCAATTTGTTAACATTTGACCATTGCATTAAAAGCCCTAATGTAAGTAACAGCATAGAACTGGTGAGAGCAGATGGTGGCTGGAGGAATGTCCTGGGCGGACTCTTGTTATCACCTGCACCAGAAGGTGAGGGTAACCCAGGTTCCTGTTAAAATCTGCCCTTGGGGCAGATTAAGTGAAATGACACTGAATGATCGGTGTGTATAATAAATAGATATATGTATGTATATATATATATTGGTTTATTTTAGAACAAACTGGTTACAGTGGAAAGCAGGTAGGTAGCCATTTTTGTTATCAGTATCTATACTAGTATAGCAATACAAAAGCATAAAAATAACACTTAAGAAAATTTATAAGGAAAAGAAAGATGGTGAAAGGCAGGGTAAGAATAGAAAGGTATAACCATCCATGGATCCAGCCTTGATTGTTGCAATTTCGATGTCAGTTTGTAGAGGTGATGGTCACAGTCTTGATCCGTCGGGGGCTGGGAAAAGCCCATGAAACACAAAGATCAACTGGTTACTGCACATTTAGGTTTAGGTGCAATGCCCAGGTACCTTCCCTGGGGAGAGGAAGGAGTATTACACTGCCTATTTCAGCGCTGTGGTTCTGTTGTGACACCGTGAATCTTGTGCAGTCCTCTGGTGGAAGGCCTCAAGAGGGAAGTCTGGGGGCACTTTGGGGGTCTGTGATGGTTTATGAGCCTTTCTAAGAGATGACAGCTGCCTCTCTCATCAGTGTAGTTGAGCCAGTTATGCCCCATCAGAATGGATGAATTAACAGGGGAGGGGAGAGGAGGAGAGGGGTTTTTTTGGTCAGTCTTTACTGTCAGAGGTGTTACCTTCGTTCCTTGCCTTCTGTTTCTTCAATTTGTTTGCTTTCCCCTTTCCTTTTCCTCCCACTGCATTTTCTTGCACATTCCCATTTTTCAACCACCCTCCAGCATTCTGACTCTCCTTTTGTGTGGTCATCTTGTGCTTTTCCCTACTCATGCAGCCATGCTAGGTTGATCTGCCTCCACAGACACTAGTACTCCCATTGGGTCCCTGGAACTGACTTCCCAGTACCCCTTTGCTCACTTGTTCACAGCCAGGCTTTACTTCAGCTGGACACAACAAGGCACTTGGTTGGGTGCTGCAAATCTCTAGGATTTTGAAGCCTAATTGGGAGGCTATTCTTCTATCCGGAGAAGTGTCATAGATGTATGTGGCTGTTCTTTTGGGTATAAGAGACCCAGAGAAAGCTCTTTATCGGGAGAGCTTAAGACACCCTTCCTTTTGGTAGTCTGTGCATTTTAATGAGGGAGTTTATTCTTAGTTATAAGTACCATGTGGAAGTCCTTCAAGTGGAAATGATTACTTAGAAGGCTTAGGGAAGTGCTCAAACAGCTATCCTTTTGGTGAGGATAGGCCCTCAGACTGCCACAAGAAGCCTTACGTGGAAAAGTTGGTGAAGTAAATAATTGCCTGCAGGGCTAAGCCCAGACACAATAAATGTGAATGTGAGAGAAACACAAGTAGTTTGCAAGATATTAGTTCATTATGAATGTCAGTATATTCATAAAAGGTATTTTGGTCTCTGGCATTAATAAAATTCATACCACAGCTGTATGTCAATACAAATACAAAAATATTCTTTAGAAATACAAAAATGTATTTCTAGAGTGAACACCTTTCACATAAGTCTCAATGATTCAAAATAAAAACAGAGAGCACCAAGTGCCCAGAATTGCTAACAGTGAAGCACACAAAGTTTTGTTGACTTCTGTGGGACTATTCATATGATGAAAGCTATCTATATTCCTAAGTGTTCTCATTATTTAGTCCTAATAATGTCATCTCTTTTATTCATTTATTTATTTGCTCATCTCTTACTCCTCAGAAGACTAATAATCTGTAGGTGACCTCTTCCAGTAGTAAATTACTCCTCAATCCCTGCATCCCTGTGCCAGCTGGAGAGCTTGGAGATGTTGTTCATCTCTGTGCTTGGCTCAGACTGTACCTGCTAAAAATGTGCAAAATGATTGTACATGGGAGTTGAGAACTACTCTTGCCCATATGCAATGAGACACAACCAACATTTATTATTATTATTTTCCAGATTTTCAGTTAGTAGTTAAGGCCAAGTGAAATAATTTACTTCTCACTAGATTATAAAACAATTTACAGGTTGTGCTTTTGTGCTGAAACTGCACCTGCAATTCTTACTGGGTAAAAGTATAAAGCTATGGTATTATGTTCACAAAGAAATGTACGTAAAAGGGAGAAAAACTTTGAGAATGCCATAAGGTTCTCCATTTTCTTGTAAGGGAGAAAATTGGTGCATACAGAGGGAATGGGATCAGGACTATGGATCCAGCACATGCTTCAAACCAGCAACAGTTAAAAAGTGCTGCAGCTGCAGAGCCCTCTGGATGAATAGCAGCACAAGTGACTTAAAAGTCACAGTGGCAAAGCCTCCCCTGCTGTCATGATGAGCAGCACTTTTGCCTTTGGAAAGCAGCACAGAAGCTGAGGATAGAAGCTAAAACAAATAAACTGGCAATTCCACACAGAAATCTTTGGACAACCTCAAGGAAAGTGTCCTGTGAAGGCTTGTGTCATTTCCCAGTTCAAACCTTCCTTGTTTCCATGTTATGGGGGCTGCTTATATGCCTGGTAGAAGGAATTCTTCTAATCCTGTTCACTGCCATCATACTTGTTTGGTCTTTATGTAATGGGGAAAAGCACCAGGCTGATCTGTTACTTCACACTCTTAGAAATGCAGTGGCTCATTATACTTTGATTTTGTTATGACTAAATGTTTCTTCTGATCACAGCTCGACATTTTCCCACAAGTGGCTTATTTGGAAATATCTGTGAATTCTTTTCCTTGAAGTTTAAACTTCTATTGAGGTGTTCACAGCATCCTGGTTTAATAAATTATCTTTTTCTAGATTTTGTCAAACAGCAGCCAATTTGTGTTGCTTATGATCAGGAAAGGAAGATCAGACTTTAATGTATTTATCCCCCCATAAAGGAAACCTTTCTGTCAAATGACAAATATTACACGTCCACAGAATCATAGAATGGTCTGGGTTGGAAGAGACGTAAAAGATAATCTGGTTCCAATCTCACTGCCATGGTCTGCACGGGGACACCCTCAACTGGACCAGGCGGCTCTAAACACCATTCAGGCATGGGGAAACCACAACTTCTATCGACAACCTGTTCCAGTCTATCACCACCCTCACAAGAAAAATAATCCTCCTAGTGCCCCATCTAAACCTACTGTTGCTTTTTGAAGGCATTCCCCCTTGTCCTATGACTATAAGCTCTTGTAAACTGTTCCTCTCCAGATTTCTTGTAGGCTCTCTTTATGATTTACTGTAATGTTAAAGTACTATTTTTCAAGCACTGTAAGTATTTTTAAAAGAAAAGATTTTTCCAGAGTCCATCACTAAGAATGAAGACCAGCAATGCTTATCAAGTGAGTCAGTTTTTTCCATTTTTAATGCAAAAGTTGTTTCTAGGGGGAAAAAAACCTGATAAACTAACTATAAAGATTTTTTTTTTGCTTTGATGCTTCAATGACAAAATAAACAACTCCATGGGAAACTAAGGAAAAAATGTACCAATGCTGAACAGGTCTTTTTTTCAAACAAGTCTGAATTTTTTTTGTAGTTTCTGGAAAAAAAATGTTTCTCTTTTTTTTTCCCTTTCCCCTCCATGACCAGAGCTGAAAAGGAGATTGGATTATTTCCCATAGAAGACAACAAAGATTCTCCCATTAGTTCCTACTTTATGGAAGATGTGGTCTGAGCCAGAAATTTTTCATGACATGTGGTTTACCTTGAATTGTGTTCATTGATATCCAAAGACTATCCCCTGTTCCTGCCTGCAGTATGTAAAGGATTAGACCATGGGACATCCATGGGACAGCACTGTTAGCCAAAACCAGACTTGGTTTTCAATTCATCTTAAATGGGAAACTTTCAAACATGCTGTGAGACTGCTCAGTAGGCTTGGTGTGATGGGCCAGATGCTTGAGAAAGGGGAAATGTCTTAGTTCTGTGCCATGAACATTTATTCCTGATAACAGTTTATCAACAGACTAATAGCGCAAACAGAAAAGTATTTCTGTTTGTATATTAACCCACCTAAAAAACAAGTTGTCAGGTCATCAGCACAACCATGAGATGAGAATGAGGAGCCATGGGAGGCTCTGCCTTCCTCAGTGTGGATGTTTGTTCTGACACTCCTTCAGGAAGAGAAGGGAAGGTGGGAATGGCCCAAGTAATATTCTCCACAGACAATGTCTCTCTGCTTATAGCTGGTGATGCTGATGTTGCTGGTCCATATTGAAGTGCTTTGCCACAGAGAGATTTGCAGGTCTCTGCTGTGTCCTGTGTGTGTCTTTAGAACAGCGTGCTACTAGCATGTAATCCACAAGGCTGATCTTTGGGAAAATTCTGTTGTTTTCTGTTAGAAAATATTGCATGCCAGATGCCAATTGCTCCTTTCTCGCAGTGTTTTAACCAATCATGTGCTGTTTACATCGGTAAAAACGTGGTTTCCGAAGTGCAACACTCAAATCAAGAAGAAAGACCCTTGCTTCTTGTGCAAGCTTCTTGTGCACAGCTTCTTGTGCCCCCTTCATCCGTAGATGCTGACATTTGATCAGCGGCAACTGGTTTTATTTTTGCTTTGTCTTCTGCTGTGAAAACGCTGACGAGGGTCTGATTAGGATGCCGCGCATATCGTTAGCAACATCGCTAGTAAGCGAGCACTCTGCATCACTTATGAGCATAGTCTCTCCTCATGCTGAAATTGTCATTTCAAAGCAGGGAGCCCAGAGCCCAGGAAGTGACAGGAGGTGCTGAAGTCCTGTCCCTCTATCCATCTGTCCCCACATGTCCACACTGCAGCTGAAGTCACTGGGACGGTGGGACCAGCTGATGCTGAAGGTCACTGCTGAAATTCAGCTGCCACGGCTTCATTGTCTGAATGCCTTCCCTCCACTGACACATTCAAGGGTACTTTACAGGCGCTGCAAAGAGCCAATCAACTGATACCATTGCAATCCCACAGGCGCTTGCTCGGGACTGCTGATACAGCCTCACGTTTATTTATTAGATGAGACATTGGGACTGCGGCTTGCCCAGCTCTGCTCCTAACAACACAGGTTTGTTTGTTTGGTCCACCCATTTAGCTATGTCTTTTTAAAGCTTTGTTCTTTAATTTGAGGTTATTTTATCTACATTTTAATGCCAGGTCATTTGCGTCCAATGAAAGATTACCTGAAGAACCCTGCCATTTACCACGCTGGTTTAAAAACAAGCATCTGCAGAAAAAAAAAATACATAAAAGATACACGAAGGAAAAAGAAATGCAGATATTTACCTGTTTTGAAATACAATTGCTAAGAAATAGAGTCTGCAGTGAACAGAGCTTGGGTC
The DNA here is from genome assembly GCA_013397755.1 of Cnemophilus loriae. Taxonomy (NCBI): domain Eukaryota; kingdom Metazoa; phylum Chordata; class Aves; order Passeriformes; family Corvidae; genus Cnemophilus; species Cnemophilus loriae. Next base: position 74,636 of record VZTF01003275.1, read on the forward strand.
AGGGAAAGAGACTGTGATTAGCTTCCTTGTTTTGGGCTCTTTGAGCTTCATTGATCCTAAAGAAAAATCCACTAATGAGTCTAATGAAGCCAGCCAGACTTTGGAAGACAACTTAAGTTGTAGTGCTTATCTGATGGTATTAAAGTGTGTTTATACAGAAAACAACAAATGTGTGTCTTTATTAAGTACTTTCCTACCCTAGCCCTTCAGAAATTGTTGATGATTGCTTATTCAAAAAATATGCTTTACCTGTAAGCACAGTTGTATAAATTGAATACTTTGGTTTTTGGGAAAGGAGTGCATAGCAGAGAAAGCATAAAATGAGTGATTTCTGGTGTTACATGCTACAGCAACCTTTAAAACTTATTTTACTGCTCTTTTAACAATGAGGTCAGAAGAAAGTTTGTTTTGCTTGAACTTGCTCAGGATATATTTATTTTGATGTTTGTCTTGATGCTTGATCAAGGGCTTGAAATGTGTAGAGCCAGACCTCAAGACCACCATAAACTTTGCTATCGCATTAGTTATGTATCAAAAGCTACTGGTTGCTAAATGTTCTGCTCAAAAATACAGGGTTTACCATACAAAACTATTTCCTTATGTTTTTTTTTTCCTGTCTGCTTGAGCTACTTGTCACAGTGCTGCTGCAGGAGAGGCTGCAGCAGAGCAAACTTACCATCAGCATGCCTCATCTGATAGGGAGGGACCCCATTTAGAGGCTAAAAGCCACTGAGGCAGCTGATGTGGGTGCCAATTACTGTCGAGTGTTGCTGTCGTTCTCTGATATGGACACCTGTCCATCAGGAACCAGCCCAAGACCTCCAAACTAATTTGACAGAAACCAGTGAATAGGTGGCAGCTGACTACAGTCTTTAGCTACATCCCAGCTATCTGAACCAGCCCGGTAAAAGCATTCATTAGGCCTTGCTGGCAATGATGAAGCACTGTACTCAGACCATGAAAACATATATATTGTAATGTAGGTAACAACAGATGTTCTGGTGATGATGTGAAGGAGCTCTGGAGGGCAATGTTTGTCTCCAGGTGAGACACCACTAACTTACTCTCTGCTGAGAGTTCCATCTACCTCCAGTTGGCTTTACACTTTATCAACCAGATCTTACCCAAGCCTCAATCATTTAATCTGGATCTCCAGCGCAAAATACAATCCCGGTTTTTCCATTGTCACTGGGTCAGTTAGCAGCTTTTAAAATGACCAGATCAGACACCTGGTAGACTGTCTAGCTGGAGGTCAGGAGAGACTTGAGGGACGGCCAGAAAGATCTGGCTCTGACTGACAGGCTTTTTGTCTCTGTTACAGCCATCATAGGACAGACTTGGTAACCAGAGACCTAACTCATATGAATGTTATGGCTCAGACAGACATCCAGCTTTAACTTGTCAAAAAATGTACAGCTGAAAGATAAACCAGCTATTCCTTTGAGATACAGTATCTGGTAGTAGATTATTCCTTTGCAATGCTTATAAATAAAATTGAGGTTATTTAATCCCACTTAGTTTGTGTGATCTTTCCTTTGTATGTCAAGGGCAGTGAAAGAGTTACTGTAATCAATCATGGTCCTGCAAGCAAAGACTCCCAAGTTTGTTTCCATGTATTTAAAAGTGCCTCAGCACTTGACTTCACATCACACTACACCAGCACAGCTGAAAAGGTTTAAATGAAGCTTTCCTCCACTTCTTCCAGTTCTTTTTCAGCCAGTGCATTTTGGTGTGTAGATGAAGTCAATGACGTCCTGCAGGTTGCAAGAAACTCAATGTCTGAATGTAGGCATTGACTGAGTTCTCACTACTCCAGAATGGGTTAGTCAGCTTCTTCAACTCAGCCTTACCAGATACTTGGATTTAATCTGAATGGTGTGTGTTTTCTGGGTAGTTTCCAAATCCATGGTTTTCAATGCAACCTGGATCCTTAAAGGTCCTGGTATAAATAGTGTATTATTGCGAGGATACTAATGCATTGCCAAAGTGATGTTTCATGCTTCATCGCTCCCAAACTCACTCTGCAATAGACGATGGAAAATTAAATTATCAATTTCATTACAAGGAACACCCCTCTGAGTCCCAAGAAGATGGAAACACCAGCTATGTTGTGCATCTGGCTTTGCTTGCAGGAGAAGATATGGGCAACATCATGACTCTGCTCCAGGAAATGCCTGGAGAGCAATGCGCATGGACCCAGATAAATCTGTTCTCACTACTCTTTGTGCTATGTTTCTCGGGAAATTAAGAAAAGAGAAAGTAATGCTAAACGACTACGAGATAGCAGCACAGCAACAGCAAAGAGCATAAGAGTTGTACAGTAAAGTTTTTTGCATAAAAAATTTTCCACCACTTTGTATGCATGTGCGTGCAAACACAAACATACTAAAACATTGCAACATTACTTAGCTAGAGTAAGTATGGATATTATTCTAACACCAGTGTCTGTAATTCTGGGTGATTTACAAGGCCATGCTAGTATATACAAAAACTTTCAAGACTTCTGAGTCTGATTTTGCCTGGTTTGGATGTGTTGTGAAGCCATCAATCCCTATTGGCATCAGCAGGTTTTACAACTGTCAATTTTAATAAAAACGGGATAATTAGGAGTAAAACTTTTTCTGAAACACCTAAACGGCTTTATAGGACATGTAAAATCTTTTGTTAACTCAACTGACAGGATGAAAGAAAATGGAAGCTTTCAAATTTGCAAACATTTCTTAACATGCCAGCCTCGTAAGAGATACAAACTTTCCTGTAAACTTTATCTCCCTCACTGAGGCCATGATGACTACAACAAAATTATTATAAAACTGACTTAGAGAATTTAAATATTTTATTTTTATAGACCTAAAATTAGGGTCTCCATTTTTTGACACAACCATGTACATTCTTGCTTAGGACATTCATGATCTATAGTGGTCATGTATTAGGACTAAACTGGCTTCAAGGCTGTGTTGCTCTTCTAGTTCTTCCTATTTTCTTTTCTTTTTCTTTTGGTATTCCATTTTGTCCTGAGAAACCTTTTATTTCAGCAGCTTTTTTACATTTTGTAGACCTAGATCTTCTACTGATAAAATCAGTGAGCCCTATATCACCGGTGGTTGAAGAAATACAACAAAGACATATTTCTTGGCTAAAATACATCAAGCAAAGGTTCTTCTTGTGATTTTAAAGGCTGGTTCGTGCAACATTTTCTTCAACATATTAACTTGCCTACTCACTTACACAACTCATTACACTGCTCTGCTTAAATAAGGAGTAAACACCATAATGTATCACAACTTCTTCATATGAGATCACTTATGAATAAAGGAAGTTTAGCTGTGGCAATATTGCAAAAATAATGTTTGGTCTTTTTGTGAATGAGTGACAGGGAAAAATTTCTGTATTCAATAGTTAGGAATAGCTCTGGTTGTCTGACACACTGGAATAAATTTTATCAGAAGTCAAGTATTCTTATTCCCTCTTTGTTTTTTGACCAAGAAGTCTACATCTGGCCTTAAATGTAGTACTGATTATTTTAATTTTTGTTGTAGCCTGCTAATTACACCAAGTCGTACTCATGCATTGTTGAAGGAAAGTTAATGAACAGTAGGAAAAAAACAGACTTCTGAAACTCGAAGTGCAATTAGTCCAGATTTTGTAATATTTTTTGCATCTGTAAGAACCGCATTTTGTGTGGTTCAAAACTAGAGATTTTAAATACATTATCTGGTTCTTCGATAAACAGAAATAATTTTAAGACATAAAAGACTTGATGGCATAATTTAATTTTACCTTTCAAAACCACAAAGCCAAACCAAGCAGATTACAAGGGAGGAATTTTGATAATATTTTTTTTCTGTGGATTAAAAACAGAAAAATAAGAAAGAAAATAGGAGAGTGGAGAGAGAGGCAACAGGAGAAGAGGATGGAAGCATCTTACTATTCTAAATACTCTTTGCTATAACTTTTACTCTAGAATGAGAATTATTTGATGGGTTTATCCAGTAAATACCAAAATATATAATCAAGACAACAGAATCTGTTTTTCTGAGGAATCTAAAAATCAGGTACTGGCTGTTATCAGTGTAAAGTCAAGTAGTGTGCAACTGGCTTGCTTTGTTGTATCAGTGCTAGCAGAGCCTGATAAGGAAAAATGAGAAACCTATCATTGTGTGAATAGCTAAGTTAATGCCAAAATAAAATAATATTTATCCTGTCGGAGTAGCAGCTGTGTTGTACTATTGAGTTCAGTAGCCTACAAGGTTCTTAGCAAGGAACACGACCAGCTGTGCCTGGCAAGAACAGGCAGCTTGCAGCACCTCAATACATGCTCAAAATGAACTTACTTTTAATAGTTGCATAATTTTCCATTTGTAAATGGTTTTCAGTTCTTTTCAGTGTTCTTGTAACAGACATCTGTGCTGGCATCTTGAACATTTTGGAGTTGTTTATTGTTGGCTTGTTGCTGATGGTTAGCAGAAGAGACACTTTCAGGTTCTGTTTGAGGAACCTCAGGCTCTGTTTTAGGCAGCTCAGCCTAACAGAATTAAGCCTGACATGTTTCAAGTCTAGTACTTTGTAAAATAAACATAAAACAATGGTTTAGATTTCTAATACAACTCCTGAACCATATGAGACCCAAACTTTCCCAGTTGCTTTACACATCTATAAATAAAGACCATAAAAGAAGAGAACAACAGGATAAATCAACATGAATTTGAAATCCGCTGCAGCATATTAAATGGTGCAGTCTCACTGAAAGAAAGGGTGACCCTGCGGCTTCTTGCGGTTTGAAGCTAATTGTTTTCGTCAGGATGGGAACATCTGGAAGTCCACTGCAGTGTCCCACCAGCAAGGCTTCAGTAACTGAGCTGGCTTGCAGAGAATGAGCCCACTTTGTAGCGACACAGCAGGCTCAGACACCACCTATTCTGCTCTCCAAACTGTCATGCATAACAACTTCATTGTGCTAAATTGAACTTGAAAGCAACCAAAGGCTATGAGAAGGAGAGGCTATGAGAAAAGCGTGCTGTCAGCACTGGCAAAAGCTGACCTGGAAAGTAGTCTCAGAGACAGGAGAATAAAAGACCAGGACCCATGAACATAGCATATTGTTTCATGTTAAAGTATGATTCCCATACCAGCAAAAATAGCAAATGTGATGTAAATTTATTTAAATAGATTCCACAGCTTAAAAGTTTGCCAGCCGCTCTTATCCAACTTTCCCAGTGCTCTGATTCGTTACTTACAGTGGGAATATAATGATATATAGTCATCATTGTAACAGCTTCTTTGCAGAGACACAATGATGATTAATAGCTAGCAGCAAATTTTCACATGGGCTCTGAAGCACTATAGCGTTAAGCAGCCAAACACTCCCAAATCCCCCTTTTCTGTTCCACTGAAAAGTACTCTCCATGTAACTTGCAGATATGAACAAAGCCTATCTTAATTCCAATCAGCTTTTCCTCATTCAAAGAAACTTTCTCTTTTTCATAATTGATTCATGTGCATTTTTCTTTCATCTTTCACCGAGCCTGAGACTCTTCTTTTACGGGGTGGAGAGAGGAAGTAATTTCAGTAATAACTGGTTTTGTTTTGTTTGTCCCTCCAAAATATATTTTGAGACTTTTCTCAGTTAGTTGAGCTAATGCGTATTAAAAAGACACACAAAACTGAAAAGAAAGCCTTAACTTTCTCTTCATCGAAAGATTATTAACCACAAGCACTGAGAGATGAGCTCAGACACACAGTTCCAGTTGTGTAAGGCAAAGACTGGAGAGCAGCAACAATAAAGCCGCTTCAATTTACTGTATCAATTTCCATTCCCATGAGAAACTTTTAGTTGAAACTGGAATGAATTCACTTTTACTTGCAGAATTATTTCAAAGATAAGACTTTGAATAGATATATTCTATCAGGTTTATTTAGAAATACCCAGAAATACATTATTTTTATATTAATGTTTATTCACTGATGCAAATTTATAATTTTTGCACAAATGTCCATGCCACGTTGATGGAGAAAAAATATTTTTAGGGCAGCTTCAGTGTTGCTTCCAACACTTTTACCGTGGCAAAACTAAACTTGGAGGGAATAACACCTGATTTACATTAGAATAAGCATAGGGCAGATCAGCAGGATACAATTTTAGGTTTTTATTAGGGCAAACACTTTTAAAGAGAAAGGAAAACTTGCACCACTGCAAAAAAAGCTGAAATTTATGAAGACTGTCAGTTTTGCTGCCGCTCTGGAGGAACTTACAAATTCTGTAACTCCATGTATGTAACACATACACTGTTAGACTTCACATATTATCGGTGTTCCACTCATGAACTGATGATTTGATCTGCCCCGTCCAGGAAAATATTCCTTGACCTTTGCATATTAGATATATTGTAGATGAAAATTGACTTTGAACGTAACATAGTATCTAGGAATAAGTAGTGTTTGCTGAAATTATTTCATACAGCACGTGAGACGAAGAAGTAAATACATGCACCACCAGTATTCTTTTATATGCATTTTAAGAGAACACTATGGTCAAGTTGTCTGTTAATTTGGTGAGTTTATTGTCCAGAACAAGTTAATATGCTCATTTTAACTCTTCTCACAATCAATTATTTTGAAAGAATGCAAAATGTCTGTGAACATCTTCAATTGGTTTTTATTCACAGCAAATTTTTATTTTGTTTGTTTCAGGGATGAAATTTTCTAGTGAGATGAATGGCATGGCAGATTTGGTTCATGATTTTCATCAAAATTTTCTTTAGATTACTTAGGAAATAACATTGCATATCAAAATCTCTCAAGAGATCAGATTTCTACTCAGTTTCTTTATTTTTCTGCCCTTTGCAAGCATGTTTGCTCCTTCTGTGTGTTTCAGAGATTTTTTTACCCTGGTGTAACTTAACAGAATTATGGATGATTTAATACACATGACCCAAAACTTGAGTCAGACTCACAGGATTTTTGTCAAGTAGTATTAATGCTCAGTGAAGTAAAGGTTGCATTACTGACCTGGGATCCTTCTCCTCTATCAGCGTGACATTTTTTCCACCTAACTGAAAAATACACTGCTTTAAAGAAAAACTTGCACTGTTTTCTCCTAGCAATTCCACTTTCAACTTTTAATTGAAATTACTCAACATTTAATTGAAAGAGTTAAAAATAATGCAAAGTCTAGTAGCTATTAGTGACCTGTATTGAATAACACTTGCATTGCTGTTATTTAAGAGGGACTATCATTGGAAATATTCCCGGAAAAGTGGAAATCTAAGCCTGCACATTGATGAGGGAGATCCATTCACTGGTTTATGGATCCCAGGTTCCTCGGTTGTAGTTACAAATTGATCCAGTGTCCCCTTTGAACAGTGTGTTGTATTTGAAACTCTGAAATTGCTGCAAAAAATGTAAGATCTTGTGTAGTCGGTGAACTCCCCATTGTACATCTGAGAAGCTTTATGTGTGTTGTTTATTCCAGCAAATACATAGAATTCCTGCACACTCCTGATGGCCTCAGACAATGGTATGCAAATAACTGGCATGGAGGCCTAAAATCACAGATGTCATATCCTTTTCTGGGTATGTCAGCACAAGCACCTTAAACATGTTAACATGTTCATGCATGCTAATCTGTGTTTTGGAGGACAGCAGAATCCCAGCACAGCTAGGGTTTCACAGCAGTTATTCTACTGTTTGGTGCTGTGTGTGCAGAGGTTCCACAGAGGCAAGCTTTAGGTAACTGCAGTGTTAGATGAGAAAACTCCTTTCACAAGCAGGCCCTAATTATTTGTGGTCATAGGTTACACTACTGTTGGGGTTTAGGAGTTCTCATTTTGTTTTTTTTTCCTCTTAAGCAATCTTCCCCCATATGTGTTGCTAGGA